>JAJGRW010000903.1:0-148247 GCA_025461045.1 Carex parvula | reverse complement strand
CAAATGAGGGGTTTATAAGACTATGGCAAGGGGTAGAGCCTAGGGTTTAGAGGAGCCTTGTTGGCATGATCCCCACCCTCCTTTGCATTAACTCTCATCCAAGGTTAGATGCATCCAAGTGTCGTGCTTATCCTCAAGCTTTAAGAGAATATTCTTGGCATTTTAGCATCTTCATTGGTCATGTGACATGTGTCAATGGGAGTAAAATATCTAGATCATATTCTAGAATATATTCTTCTCTCCTATTTTGGCATCTTCATTGGTATGTGACATGTGTCCATGGGAAAAAAATATCTAGATATTCTAGAATATATTCTTCCCTCCCATTTTGACATCTTTATTGGTAAAGTGACATGTGTCCATGAGAATAAAATATCTAGAGTATATTCTATCCTCTCAAATTGGCCATGCAACAATTGGGCTAGCCTCCAATTTAATTCGGCCAAAGCCTTTCATCATCATTTTTTTTTATCTTGCCGCAACTTTTAATTTCATGCAACATATCAATTGGCTCGCCCATATAGGAACTCCATTTAATTTCCCCTTTTTGTTTTGGCCAGCAGCAGCCCAAAATTTCTTTCATCACCATTTTTTTTTCCTGACTTTTTAGGGTCAAACACCCGTACATATATCAGGCGAAAAATTGATATGTCCAGTGGGTTTGAAGATCGAAAGAATACATGCATGTCCGAATGACTGTGTATTGTACCGTAATGAGTACGAGGCCATGCATGTTTCCTAAGTGCGGTGTTTCTCGGTATAAACGTAAGGACCAGGGCACTACTGATTGTGACGACGGCAAAAAGGGCCGGCCTCCGGCTAAGGTGTTGTGGTATTTGCCGATAATACCGAGATTCAAACGGTTATTTGCAAATCCCAAAGATGCGAAGTTATTGCGTTGGCATGAAGAAGGCGCAAAAAGGACGGTAAACTAAGACACCCGGCTGATTCTCCTCAGTGGAGAAATTTTGATAGACATTTCAAAGATTTTAGTTCCGAGGTAAGAAACCTCAAGATTGTGGTGAGCACAGATGGAATGAGTCCGTTTGGAAGCATGAGCAGTCGGCACAGTACTTGGCCAGTTCTGTTAGCCATCTACAATCTTCCTCCTTGGTTGTGCATGAAACGCAGGTATATAATGATGTCATTACTAATCCAAGGACCCAGACAACGGAAATGACATAGATATCTCGCACCATTAATCGAGGACCTCCAAAAATTATGGCGTGATGGCGTCTCGGTGTGGGATGCGTACATGAAAGAGACCTTTAACTTGCGGGCCATGGTGTTTTGCACCGTAAATGATTTCCCCGCGTACGGGAATTTGTCGGGTTACACTTGTAAAGGAGCAAAAGCGTGCCCTATTTGTGAAGATGATACGCAGGTGCTGAGGTTGAAGAACTGTCAAAAGAATGTATTTATGGGGCACCGTAGGTTTCTTCCAATTAATCACCCATATCGTAAGAAGAAGAAGGCATTCAACGGGAAAGTTGAGCTTGGAGTGGCCCGTCGTCCATTAGATGGGAAGGGTGTCTTCGAGCGTGTTAAAGACCTTGATGTTGTGTTTGGAAAGTGTGCCACAAAACCGCCGAAGAATATTTGGAAAAAGAAGTCCATATTTTGGGCCCTACCTTACTGGGAATATTTAGAAGTGAGACATTGCATAGATGTCATGCATGTTGAAAAAAATGTCTGCGACAGTTTGACTGGTTTATTATTGAACATTCCGGGGAAGACTAAAGATGGTATCAAAGTTCGAAAAGACATGGTAGAAATGGGAATACGACCCGAGCTTGCACCGCAGGAGAAAGGGAAGCGCACATACCTACCCCCCGCAATGTGCACGATGTCGAAGAAAGAGAAAACAAGCTTTTGTGAATGCCTCCGTAGTATTAAGGTCCCATCAGGGTATTCTTCGAATATAAGAAGCTGGTGTCGATGAAGGACATGAAACTGGTCGGTCGTGAAATCCTCACGACTATCATGTTTTTATGGACCCATAGGATTCCTGTTGCACATTCAGGGGTTTATTACCAAAGCCCGTTCGTCAAACCATTACTGAAGCTTTTGTTTTTTCTTCAATACAATCCATTCCAAAGTGATAGCCCTCTAATACTGGACTCTTTGGAGGTTGGAAGTCGTCGCTACTCTTTGCCCAACTTGAGATGTATTTTCCGCCATCTTTTTTCGATGTTATGGTTCACCTTGTTGTTCATCTAGTGAGAGAAATCAAGATCTGTGGTCCTGTGTTCATGCGGTATATGTATCCATTCGAGAGATACATGGGAATTTTGAAAAAAAATACGTAAGGAACCGACATCGCCCGAAGGTAGCATTGTAGCAAGGATATTCACGGAAGAGTGTGATTGCTTTTTGCACCAACTACATGACCGGTGTCTGTCCTATTGGCGTTCCAAAGTCTCGATATGAGGGAAGGCTCCAGGGAGTCGGGACAATTGGGTTGAAAGTCGTAGTTGCTGATAGAGATGAACTACAGAAGGGCATTTTTGGTACTACAGCACATGACAGATGTTGCTCCCTATATAGATGAGCACATGGCAATCCTTCAACAAGAGTACTACACGAGAAGTCAGAAGTGGCTTACCAACGAGCATAATCGTTCATTTGTAGGATGGCTGAGAGAAAGGGTGCAGTCACACCCCGATAGGAGGCCCGTAAATGAAATTGTTCGACTTGCTGGGCGAAGGACCCGAATTGTTGTTAGAACATTCCAAGGATACGAAATTAACGGATATACAATTTACACTAAATCCCAAAGTGATAAGAGCACGATGCAAAATAGTGGGGTGATGTTGGTGGCGACGTCTCAAGAATTCAGAGGATCCGGAGATTCCCGGCCGGTTTTTGCATCAAAGTCGTATTATGGCGTTATTGAGGAAATTTGGGAGCTCATTTACAGTCCTGACCTCAGCATTCCCTTGTTTCGGTGTCAATGGGTCGAAGACCGGGTGTTAAAGCTGATAACGACGGGTTCACACTCGTTGATTTTAATAAAGTTGGGTATGTTGATGATCTGTTTATACTCGCCAAGCAAGCAACCCAAGTCTTTTATGTCACTGACCCGAGTGATAATAGGTGGAGCATCGTCCTATCTGGGAAAAGAAGAATTGTTGGGGTAGAAAACGTCGTCGACGAAGAAGAGTATGACCAGTTCGACGAAATACCTCCATTTTGTACCGACGTGCAAACTGAGGTAGCCTCAATTGAAGAACAAGACGAAGCAAACTATTTGCGATCCGACCACAATGAAGGAATATGGGCCGAATGTAATGTGAAATTAGCGAAAAAAAAGAGAAAAAGGAAAAAAAAAGAGAGATGTATAATATTTATTTGTTTAGAAATAACTTTTTAATTATCTTGTTTGGAAACAACTTTTAAATAATATTCTAGTTAAAATATTTCTATTTCAAAACAACATAAAGGTTTTTACATATTAGTTCACATATTAAATATTAGTAAAATAATATTTCCAGTTAATATATTTCTATTAGGATTTGAAAATTAGTTGAAATATTACATTTCAGTAAAAAAATATTGGCGTTTCAAACATTTCGAGTTGAAATAATACGTAAACTTATTTATTGTCACTAACAAATAATATAAAAAATAACAAGTTAAACCACGCAATGTTGTCAATTACTTCACACACGGCCTTTTATTTAATAATACGTGAGGAGAATAGTAACGTACACGGATTATTAACTAAAATCCACACAAAATGAGGAGAGCTACACGGCTTTTTAATGAAGGTCCGTGTATAAAGGTAATCACACACGGATGTTAGAGTAAACGTCCGTGTGTAAAGAGTTTAGGGTTTCATGGGGATGGGAGCTACACGGATTGTTAAAGGTAAAATCCGTGTAGATTAATGGAAAAATTTGGTATAAAAGGCAATCTCCTCCCGGCGCCGTTTTGATCAAGTAATTCTGATCAAAAGAAATTAAGAATTACTTGGAAAATAACTTTGTGCTATTCAGATATGGGAAATCGCAATCCTCCAAAAAATCCGTGTATAATCCGACCATGTGGACGAGGTGATAAATGTCCTAACTGCGGGAAGAATGGTCTCAAGACTCACATAATTCAGTGGGAGGATGTACCCCCGCCACCTGTGGTGGAAGTCTCTTCTCATTCAGAATCCGAATCCGATCCTGAGTCTTATGAAGGTGATTCGGATTCCGGTCCTGATGATCCTTACGGTCCACACGGTCAGTTTGATGATCCCAAAGTTTGGTTAAGGTTGAGAAGAAGCAAGAGAGTATGGGAAAATGTAAACAAGAAAGGAGGCAAGCGAGCAAGATATTTCCCTGAAAAGAGAAAAAGGGGAGGCAATTAGTGAGAAAGAATAGTTTTTTAATTAGGGATAGAGACTTATATTGTTATATATTTTATGTTTTTGTTTTGGTATTAAGTGATGTATCCAGTAACTATTCCTATGTTATTAATATATGAAGTATTTTATTTTTATTCTCTTGAACTCTATTTTATTTAACCTTTTTTGTGCTATTCACATTTTTGAACATTTACACTTTCCAAATTTGAATTTATGATGCATGTAAATAAGTTAAACAAAGCTTGTCTTAAAAATTTATCAAACATTGGAAAAGTCCATTTGAGGACAGACAAGTATTAGTATTTGGTTTTAAATATTAGTTCAAATATCAAATATTAATAAAAAATATTTATATTTCAAACATTTCTAGGTCAAATATCAAATATTAGTTCAAAATAATACATATAATAATTCATTATCACTTCAAATAATACAAAAAATAAGAAGTAAATTCACTTAATATTTTTAATTACTTTCTGCACGGACTTTTTTTTAATAATACGTGTAGAAGGGTCTTTCTACACGGACGTTCAACGTAAAAGTCCGTGTAGCTCTCCTTCATTCTACACGGTTGTTAGGTTAATATCCGTGTAGAAAGAGGGTTACAATATAATAAATGACTTGGCTCGCGCCGCTTCGAGTCCTTTGCCAATTTCACCTATCTATTTCTCGAAGGCCGAGTACCCTCGTTGCGATTTCTCCAAATGCTCAACCTTCCTCTCCAACTCAGATTGAAGAACTTCTCCCGGGAGGCTGCATGCGCCTGTTCTGCCTTCAGAGGAGGGAGAAATCTGAGTTGAGAGAGGAAGGTCGAGCATTTGGAGAAATCGCTTGCTGTGGAGTTGTATTTCTAAAAAGAAAATGATCCCTATGAAGGTTTGGTACAGGAACTCAATGCTCAATTGCAGGTTTTCAAATATCTCGGATGCAAGTTGCAAAGAGTTTAGGGTTTAGATCTCTAGAAGGGTGCTACACGGTCTTTTAAATAAAAGTCCGTGTAGAAAGGGTAAGAGACACGGATGTTAAAATTAAAAAGGGGAGGCAATTAGTGAGAAAGAATAGTTTTTTAATTAGGGATAGATACTTATGTTTGTTATATATTTTATGTTTTTGTTTTGGTATTAAGTGATGATGTATCCAGTAACTATCCCTATGTTGAAATTAATATATGAAGTATTTTTATTTTTTGTGCTCTTGAACTCTATATTATTTAATTTCCAGTTACAAATTAAGACTTGAGAGTAGGTCCGATGAGCATCGGACCTACTCTGCTTACGATGGGCTTAATCACCGTCTATTTGCTTTAAAGTCGTGCGGAATAGTTTAAAATTCGTTCGTATCTGTTTCATTTTCCGTGCGCACATATCTTAAATTAGATTAGACGGTCATCATCGTTGAACATGAAAGTAGGTCCGGTGGGCATCGGACCTACTCCCTTCTCTTTAACTGAACATCTGTGTAGAAATGCAAAGCGAGCTACACGGACGTTTAATGAAAAGTCCGTGTAGAAAGGTATCGTACACGGATATTTAATTAAAAATCCGTGTAAAAAAGGTGAGGGAAAGTGAGGCGGGGAAAAGCCAACCTAGGCGAAAATTTTCGTAAAATTTGTTTTGAATTTTTGGGAGTCCCATCAGGGAGCTAAAGGAGGGAAATTCGAAAAAATTTATCCACAGAGAGGAGGGATAGAAGGGCTTTCATAAACTCAAAGGTGACGTAATATCTGTGGTTATATCCGACCGTCTAATCATTATGATGCACGAATATTAAAGGATCTTGTGCATCATCTAGAACCAGATCTAAACAGAAATATTATGTTACCTCAGAGAGGGCGGAAAATCTACCCACCACCTCCTAAATGAAGACATCAGGACCGTTCTTCGTTTATCGGACGGTCAACAAAGCTTGATATTTACTAATCACCTAATACATGTACAACAGTACATACGAAAATAATTCAAAAAATATATTTTTATTTTTTTTACATCTTATATGGCCAAATAATACTTATACATATTATTTTTATAAACTTTCATCATTGTATGTCCCTTCAAATTGTAAAAATATTTTTGGACCGTTCATTTTCAAGCGGAAAATCAACGGTCGATCTGCAACGAAATCATTCCATATCTGTTTTAAAATGATCAAGGGAGAACATTGAATGTAACCAACATAAAAGTTTGGAAAATTTATTATGTATGAGGTTTGATCCAGCACGAAGTGTTTGTGGCCATCCGATACTTCAATCTTCAATGAACTAGATAGATGGGTAAATAAAAATAATTTTTGATCAAACTTTCACGGAAGACAATAAATGCAATGCTCTTTGATTTGAACGGTCCCGATCAATCAACGGACTAACTATTTTTGTGCGTCTTCACAATCTCACAAGGCAAGAGTTTATGTTTCATGAAACATAAACTCTTGCCTTGTGAGATTGTGAAGACGCACAAAAATAGTTAGTCCGTTGATTGATCGGGACCGTTCAAATCAAAGATTACAGCCTTTAATCAAGTGCAGCAAATTTTGATGGAATTTTAACTTCATTTACCCATCCATCAAGCTGTATTATCTGAGATCTTTGAATTTTAACTTGTATTATCACAAAAATCACTCTAAAAAACTGGGAGGAGCTTGGGTCCGATGCCCACCGGACCTACTTTCATGTTCAACGATGATGACTGTCCGATGTAATTTAAGATATGCGCGCACGGAAACTGAAACAGATACGATCGAATTTTAAACGATTCCGCACGAATTTTAAAGCAAATAGACGGTGATTAAACCCATCGCAAGCAAATACGAACGAATCAGATAAACTTTTTTTCAACGATGATGACCTACTTTTAATATGTTATGTACGAGAGCAGCTTGTGTCCGATGCCCATTGGACCCAAAGTGAGTTCGATGGGCTCTACCACCGTCCGATCTATCTCAAGATCCGTGCGCACGTAAATTAAAGATGGCGCGAAAGTTCTGGCGGGAATCAATCGTAAAACAGACGGGCATCGGACCCAAGCTGCTGGGCGCGAAAGTTCTGGCGTGAACCCACTTTGAGTCCGATGGGCATCGGACCCAAGCTGCGCGCTCCCCTAAAAAATACGTACATAACGATTGATTTTCGCCAGAACTTTCGCGCCATCTTTAATTACGTGCAGATTGGATCTTGAGATAGATCGGACGGTGGTAGAGCCCATCGAACTCACTTTGGGTCCAATGGGCATCGGACACAAGCTGCTCTCGTACATAACATATTAAAAGTAGGTCATCATCGTTGAAAAAAAGTTTATCTGATTCGTTCGTATTTGCTTGCGATGGGTTTAATCACCGTCTATTTGCTTTAAAATTCATGCAGAATCATTTAAAATTCGATCGTATCTGTTTCAGTTTCCGTGCGCGCATATCTTAAATTACATCGGACAGTCATCATCGTTGAACATGAAAGTAGGTCCGGTGGGCATCGGACCTACTCCCTTCTCTTTAACTGAACATCCGTGTAGAAATGCAAAGCGAGCTACACGGACGTTTAATTAAAAGTCCGTGTAGAAAGGTATCGTACACGGATATTTAATTAAAAATCCGTGTAAAAAGGTTTTTAATTTGCAATTCCCGGAAATTATTCTATGTTAAAGCTAGCTTTTGTAATTATTTTGTAAAGTCCCCATAAATTATTTATTCTTCATATCAGGTAAGTGTTAATTTATGTTTTCAAATCAGATTATTTAGACAGCATTAAGTATTTTACTTAGAATCAAAGTTTTAAATATTAAAGGTTTTTAAGTAATAACCTTTGTAGTGCTTATATATTGTTGCATGTTGTTGTTTTGTGCTGCTAATTCATATCTATAAAAGTATTTATTTAGATAGCATGAAGTATTTAACAAAAAAGAAACTGTGTAAAAAAAAAATTGTTGATTAAAGAACAAATATATTACATAAAAAAGGATCTCCATACATCGTACCAAAAGAAAGGATCCTCATACATGTACCACAAATTTAAAGAAAAACTACAAAATAACTACAAAGCAAACAAAAAAAAAAACTTATTTAAACTAGTTAGATGGTGGTGGCTGCCTTGGCCTTGTAATCCAAGGGAAGAATGGTCTGGCTGCATTGCCCCTACGTACGTAGGGCTTTGGTGGTGGGTGCCCCCTTGGGCTTCGCCGTGGCACACTTGAGGGGGGCCATGGCCATGTCCTCTTCACGTAGGGAGAAGGCATTTCGAAGCCGGGAGGGACTGCGGGACCTTCGGCAGGGACTTTGAGAGGGACTTCGGGAGGGTTTGAGGGGGGCCGTGGCCCTGGCACATTTGGTGGTGGGTGCCCCTTGGGCTTCGCCGTGGCACACTTGAGGGGGGTGGTGTCACGGCCATTTGAACATTCCAAATCTCAATCAGGGTTTCTCAGATTATATAGAATTTTGAAGAGTCGTTTTGTCTTCTCCTTAGAAATAATAAAGAGGCAACTTTTCGAATTCCGTCATGGAATTGTTCAAATTAAACAAAACTTAAATAAATAATCTGATTTTTATACTTTTATCACGGACGTTTAATTACATGTCTGTGTATAATTGTAAAAAGACACGGATGTTTAATTGAACGGCCGTGTCGAAAGGTATTCGTGCACGAGTGTCGTTGCAATGTCCGAAAAGGTATAGACACGGATGTTAAAATCAAGTCCGTGTCGAAAGGGTCTTTCTACACGGACTTTCGAATTAAAGTCCGTGTAGCTCTCCCTCATTCTACACGGTTGTTAAGTTAATATCCGTGTTGAGAGAGTCTTTCTACACGGATTGTTTATAAAAAGTCCGTGTAGATCTTGTACTTCCTCTCTACACGGAGTTTAGATCAAATGTCCGTGTATAAAGGTGTTCCAACACAAATGAATTAAGTAAATTGTCCGTGTAGAACTAGGGTTACAATACATATTACGCGCCTGCTCTTCCAAATTTTTCATAACTTAGCTCGCGCCTTCAATTCTTTTCCAAACATTTCGAAACTTAGCTCGAGTCCTTCTTCCCCACCTCACCTCGATTTCATCACCTCTCCTGTCCAACCAACTCTCCGGACCGACAACCTACCTCTTCTTTCTCGGGGAAACGCTCAACACCTCCATTGCGAAGAAATTTTGGTATAAAAGTTTTGGTATTTACTGGATGTATTTACTGTATTTACTTTGGTATTTACTGAAAAAGTTATATTTTTTTTTATAGAACCATGTC
This sequence comes from Carex parvula, assembly GCA_025461045.1. Classification (NCBI taxonomy): domain Eukaryota; kingdom Viridiplantae; phylum Streptophyta; class Magnoliopsida; order Poales; family Cyperaceae; genus Carex; species Carex parvula. The sequence continues at coordinate 138,673 of JAJGRW010000903.1, read as the reverse complement.
GATTGAGAATGAGCACGTAGATATGATGGAAGAAGGCGAGCACCAAGCTGCTGCCCAATCAGGTTCGGCCAAAAGGAAAAGAGGTCCGACAATGTGCGTGTCCACGTCCGAGGCAAAGCAACTGGACATCGAGTTCAGTAAAATGGGTGTGCGAAGGGTACACGGTCGGCTGAGTACAAAAATTATGCGTGCACCACGGTGAAGCAAAAGGCAGACATCCTGGTAGAGAGATGGGATCACTTTTCGAAAGCCCAAAAGGACGAGTGGTGGAACATTGTGAAGGTGAAGTACCTAACCAGTTAACATCTTTTTTTTAATTGTACATGAACTTAAATGCAGTAATTTGGGTGTCAATGCAGGCTCAGTGGAACATCCCGGATGACATCCCGGGGGTGGTAAAGGATAAGACTTTGAAGATAATGAATGAAGCTTGGAAGCAATTCAAAAGCACGCTGAGTACGGATTGGATGGATCAAGGTAAAAGCCCGGTAGGCTACTATACTTGGCTGACTCAAGAGAAGTGGGAGAAGTTTGTGGAGATGAAGAGCACGGACGAGTTCAAGGTATGTAAATTCAGCAAAATTACCTTTTTTCCTTTATCGATTTGAATTATGTTGGTAAATGGTGTCCGAAATAGACACCCTGTTGCTGTTGTTCCAATCATATCTAAATGTGAAATGGTGTTTATTTTGAATAACTGAATTAATATGAAGTTGAAATGGTGTTCCACTCACAACTTGTAATTTTTTTGTTTGCTTTTTAATTGGTTTGTTTACTTTTTAATAAATGGAAAATAGTAGCTAGGCTAATTTTTTTACTTAATTTGATGTGTGAAGAAAAAAAGGGAGGAAGGCAGGAGGATCGTTGCAATGAACAAGTATCCGCACAAGTTGGGGTCGGGTGGTTACCAGGGTAAAAGGGAGGAGTGGGCTAAAATACTGGAGTTGAACAAAGACGTTGACTCACCCGTGGTTAGGATAAAAAATACTAGGGCCCAAAATTGGACGTTGGCAAGGTCCGAGTTAACCACTGACGGGAGGATAGTACTACATCCCACGTTGCGACCCGTGGCTCAGAGAATGGTAAGAGTCGTTCGTTAGAACTATGTGTAATTCAAGCGTGTTAAAAACTTTGTGTACATCACTAATTTTTTTGCTATAACTAATTTTTCTATTCACAGTTGGAGGTGGAGGAGGAGGTCAATTCCGGTGCCCGGTCGGTCGAAAGGCAAGATGACTCCTTGTCCATAGCGCTCGGGAATCCAGAACACCCTGGTCCAGTAAGGGGCGTAGGTGCCTACAGGGGCTGGAAGGACGTATTCAATGGACCAAAACCTCGAAGGAAATCTCGTGCGAAAGTGAACAAAGACGAGATAGTTGCGTAGATACGCAAGGAGGTGAGTGCCGAGTACCACGCAAAGATGGAGGAGTTGGAAACAAGGTTGCGTGCCGATTTTACAGCTATGGCGCAGCCAGCCGAGCAAGCACCTCCCACCCAGACGGGAGTTCGGCGAAGTAGTCAGGCATCCGGGACGTTCGGATACGATTTGGATCATCTAAAGGTAATCACTACTTGTTAGTATTATAAAGGCAATTACTAGTTGGACAATATTTCAATTAAAAATAACTACTTGCATGAAATTGCAGGACGCCACAGCATGTGAACTTGTGCTGTGGCTCGGGAGTAAGCCTCTGATTGTTGCTAAGGGCATGGTACATCCAGCAGCCGACAAAGTGCACAATGAGCAGCTACTTCCAGGCCATGCCGCCGTACAGATTGACAATGTCGTGGAGGGATGGGAGCGCGTACCTCTTCCTGTCCAAAGACCCGAGAATGGCATGCTCTATGTCGAAGATGCCCGGCTGTCATTCGTGCAATGGCCCAAGAATCAGATTATTTTGGATCAGGTAATGCATAAATAGTCAAGTTATTTTGTTACATTCAAAGCACTTCCTTTTCAAATACTTGAAAAAGGTAAAAAATTTCGATACAGACAGTAGGAGATGATGGTAGTCGCACACCGGTACGGAGGGACGAAGTAGAAGGACCTTCCCAAACAGTTACTGACCATGCTGCCGGAGCAGCAACTGCTGCTCCGGCAGCAGGGTCAGCAACTGATGCCCAACCAGCAGTTGCTGACCCTACTGCCCAACCAGCAGGCCATGACCCTACGGCCGGACCAGTAGTTGCTGACCCTACTGCCGGACCAGCAGGCCATGACCCTCATGTCCAACCAGCAGGACCTTCACCTCGTCTGCTCACCGAGGAAGAATACAAGCTCCTTCCCGGAAAGGATTTGCGGGATTTGCACGACCGCTTGATGGCGGCACCCAAGGACATGACGGAAGTCGTCATACCTGTCCCTCCGGGGATATTTCTACACGACGGCTCGGTTGTACTGCTGTCGTTCACCGACTTCAAGGACTTACTACATGCCTCGGGGTCCGATAAATGGCTCTCCGTGGGGCACATCACCATTTTCCTCATGTTAGTGACCAAAAATTGTTTATATCATGTGTATAGCACTGAAGAATATATTCTAATGTCATATGATAATTTTTCAGGAGGCTAATCAATAGTACTCACTACAAGGGCAAACAGAACTTGTGTGCTTTTCTGGACCCCAGTGTGCTTAGTGCGTCGAACGTGAAAAATGCTCCGAAGGTGGCTACGGATTACCTGTGTGGCGCGATGCTCCAAGCTGCTAAGGCGAAGAAGAGATTTCTTCTCTTGCCATACCACCAGATGTTAGTTCTAACCTTGTGATTAAATATATAAATAATTGAAATCACACCATCAAGTCAAGCAAACACGTGTCTCACTATTATATATGCCAAAATATCTAGGTACTGTATGCTAAGATCCTATAATTCTTCTCCTCCCACAGGGGACACTGGTGTTTGATCATCATTGTGCCTTGCCTGAGTGCGGTTTACGTCGTGGATTCTTTGCAACCCAAAAAGATCGGATTTAGCACGTGCAAAGAAGCAATCTTCCCGTATGTGCAAAAGTAAGCAATAATCTTTCACTATGTTTGATTTTTTCCCAATTATAACAAATTGTGGAATTGCTAATTAGAGTCACTCCATTTTGTAAGGGCTTTTGCTACATACGTTACACAAGGAGGATTGCGCAGCAAGGACAAGAAAATGGGAAAGAGGTTGACTTGGAGGTGGTGGCCGGTGAGCACAACACAATTCTATAATTTCATATTTTGTTCAAAAAATTATTGTCATTCTAACATAGGCCGCTAAATGTAAATTGTAGAGCCCGCAACAGGAGGCGGATTGGGAATGCGGATATTACATGATGATTTCCATGTTTATCTTTATCGAAAGAATGCAATTCAAATTTCCAGATGTGGTATGTAATTCATATTAATTGTGCCTATATCATAGCAATTGATATTTTCATATTATGCTTACTTATAATTCTCATTTCATTAAATTAGCAATTGATATTTGCGACTGTCTTGCATCTACCTTTTATTGTTACTAACTAATACCAAATTATAATTTTAGCAACCATCAAAGCAAACCGAGTACAGCAAGGAGCAGATCGACTTTGTAAGATGTAGCTGGGCAAGATGGTTTCTATCTGAATATTGTAATGCTCAACATGGATTTGTATAATAATTTAGTGTATATATGAATTTAGCAAGCATAATTTAATGTCAAATTATCTGGAAAACTGGCTAGCAAAACAGAATGGTATATGAATTTTGTAGGAAAACTGGCTAGCAAATTAAACTGGAGGCTAGCTCATAAATGAAAAAAATCAAGAAAAAAAAATGGGACAATTCTACACGGATATTAAACGAAAGCCCGTGTAGAACGAGTTGAGTGAGCAATGATTATTTTATATTTGTCCGTGTATAGTTACGATACCTACACGGATGTGAATTATAAGTCCGTGTCAAAGCAAACGCTACTTTAAACAAAAGCCCGTGTATGTGCACAGAGAGCTACACGGATGCTTTTATATAGTCCGTGTATGGTAGTTAAGAGAACTTCACGGATATGAAACTAAACGTCTGTGTAAAACACAGTAATTCCACACCATTGTTAAACAAACAACCGTGTAGAAATGAGTACAGATATTCTTTTATATAGTCCGTGTATGATAGTTAAGAATGCTTCACGGATATGAAGTTAAAAGTCCGTGTAGAAAACAATAATTGACACCGTTATTTAACAAAAATCCGTGTAGATCGTTTTCGGTGTCTACACCGATTATTTTATATTTGTCCGTGTACGATAGTTATGACAGGACACGGATATGAAATTAAACGTCCGTGTAGCTAGAGTAATTCGACACGGTTGTTCTGACTAATGTCCGTGTAGAACGAGTTCGGAGATACAAGGATTATTTTATTTTTTATTGATTTGTTAAGAGAGGGGACACGGATATACAACTAAATGTCCGTGTAGATAAAGTAACCGACACGGACATTTAGTTGCATTGTCCGTGAATAAAGAGTAGTCGTACACGGTCGTTTACGTAATATCCGTTTTGCTCGGTTATATGGAGAGCGCCACAGGCAGGTGTATGTTCACGGCTGTTTATTTGGTAATCCGTGTAGAAAGCGTTAGATATACACGGGTAAATATCCGTGTCTATAGAGGGTACCTTTTATACACCTTCAACTCATACACGGCAGGGAAATCCGTGTTGCTCTTCCGGTAATGTCCGTCTGCAATCTCTTTTTCTGTAGTAGTGAATCCTGTGCGAACATTTCAGATACTGTTCACAAACATTAAATTTATTTTTTTAGAAGAATGATTGAGAGCCGAAATTACCCAAGGTATTCTGCAACTGGATTTCAAACATGCGAAAGACTGGTTCTTACTTCTTAACATTGAAATTTATTATTTGCCCCCACAAAAAGTTAAGAAATTTGATAGTTTCAAAGTTGCTAAGATCAGAATATGGAGCTGATGCTAAATAGGACTAAATGGTATTCTGTTCTTACACTAAATTACCTTTTTGCCCCGTTGTAAAAACATTCTCACCGAAATTAAATAAAAAAGTAAAGGTAAAACATGTCATGTCTTTTTGCTGATATATAATCACAATAGAACAACTAGAATATTTTTTTAACTTAAATATATTGAGCCAAATTTCAACAATGCCGTAGAGCTAATTAGTGATGTTTTTGGACTAATCACGCTGTGTGTTGCTCTACAAAAACAACACAAATAAGGCCACGAAATAATACTGTGATGCCCTCCCAACCTATGACATTTTAATAATGACAATTAAAAGTTCTATTTTATTTCTTTTTTCTGTGAAAAGCCAGTTGATGTTGTGGTGTTTATCAAAAGGAGAAAAGAGTGTAAAGTTTGGAAGCTTCTTCAGGGAAAGATTTGAAAATTGCTTTTAATAGTTTTGCTATGCTGCACACACACACACACACACACACTTAAGATAAACAGGTGCTTCATTTACTATTATATAATGTGAACCAATGTTTTTGTTTGAAAAAAGAAGTGGCATGCAAAGCACAATCAGTTTTAATTTTCACTGTTGCACAGATCATGCGACGTCAGTTTTGAGCTATCTTTTATGGTAATATAAAACTTAAAGTTTGAAATTCAGAGCGACCAATCAAAATTCAGGTCAATTTGGAACAATTTGAAAATTTATGGGACTTTTTTATGATTCATGCCAATTTATAACAAACAATTCGGATTCAAAAGCTCAAATTTTGAGTTACCTTGAGGAATTTGAATTTCTAATATGATCAATACCAGTCGACTGATACAGATAAATGTTCCTGCCATCCATCGAAAAAATATTTATGTATCAGACCCTCAACAAATGCAGCTTAACAACAACACGGTTGACTGTTTATCAAACTAATTCCCAATCTGTATCAGTGTCCCATTACTTCGGTGGGACCCATGGTCAGACACACAGCATTAGTCCTGTTAATTCCCTTCTTTTGGAGGATTTTGTTGATTTTTGTTGTTATAGTACTACAGAGTTTATGCTCGCCTTTTCTTGTAAGCTTAGCTCTCATCCCTGTGGTAAATACTTTTCATATACATCTTTGTCATTCTTGATTAAAATTTTATGACAAAATATACATATATTATGTATGCCACCTGGGAAATCAAGACTAAGCTACCAGTTGAAAATTCGTGATGATGCAAGGGTTTGAAATGGAGCTTGTCGTCTAATGTTGGGTTCAGGTTTTCTTCATCTCTAAACCCCAACCATTTGCAATAGAATATAGCCAATGATACTGGTAATCTCATCAACTCATATTTAAACCCTGGATCTCATCACCACAATTATTATTTTTATTTTTAACAGTGCCATTGACTTCGACTCATTGGATAATACAAAATTGGCAAGATGCTGATGGTGGCTTGTAGTGTTTTGTCAAAGAAGATAATTAGAAAGCTAATAATAATTATAATAAAATTAATACGCAAACGTTGTTCATGATAGTGATCCTTGTTTTATTTTCTTTTTTTGGAACAAGCAAATTAGAGATGACATTATTTTTTCCAGAAATGATGTAGTCCTAGCTATAGATTTACTTATTGGGCTGAATACATTGAAACTTATCCTTCAAATAATTTTAAAACCATCAGTCATATTGAAAAGTTATTTTTGAAGGTGTGACTACCACAAATTGAAATATGTGGAGGACAAGAACTATTCTACAAACATAAGTTGTCACAATTCCAAATGTAGAATTCTAGTATGAATTATAATTGCTGATATTGTTCTAGATTATAGAGGAGGTGTTTTTGTTTAACACTAAAAATAAACTTTCATGTTTATTTTATTCACAATTACATCTAATCTAGTGTTCGCATTAAATTAAGTTGCTTTTTAGAATGTGAGACATCCTCAACTATATATGGTCTGGTAATCTGCTGTTAAATATACTAATTCTCAATCCAGCCCTTGGAACTACAAAGGAATCAATCTGATATTATTCAAATATTAACATGCCAAAAGATACAAAAGAAAACAAAAAGATTGTACTAATCACTCAATTCATAATATGAAGGAAAAGATGTATTAGAATATCCAGAGATCAAAGCAACTTAAATTAGTCTTTCTATTTTCCTTAATTACTTTTAGCTTACTTTATCTTACTTTTAGCTAAGTTCTATTTTTTTTCCTTTTTTGGTGACTCGGATCTTTTGAGTCTAAGTTTAAGCATGCATCTGTGAATCAGATTTTAGTTCAAGACCTAGAAACATATTTGCTTGAATCAATAATATAAAATAAGGACACGATTCTTATTTTTTTCGAAGAACAATTATTTGTGGGTCTTGATTTTTATCTCATGCTAAAAACATGTTTAGTAAAAATAAACGTATCCGCTTTCGATATACAAATTTCACACATACACAATAACCAATCTTTCAGACAATGATCATATGAATTGAGCTAATACTTTAGACCAATAAAAATAAAAATAAAAATTGAATGAGGAGAACCAGTCTTTTGATCTAGTAGTTAAGACAATGCTTTCTATGTGAGAAGTTACAAGTTCGAAATCCGAATGAGAATCCCTTATAGATATTAAAAACAGTTGGGTGACTTGACCTTCAACTTCACTAAAAAAAAAAAAAAATTTGAATGAGAGGATTGAGATTCAAACCACTCAACACTCTTGTCAAACCTTTGTTATTACAACAAACAAACAAATGATTATCTACATCCGGGTTTCAAACTCATGACCACATCAGAGAATATGCGTATTTGCACTTTACCAAATTAAGATTGGTTCGTCTAATAAAAATATTTTTTTAATCTGAAAAATTATTATATATCTATCTACATATGCCAACAAAAATGTAGTTTCTATATTCGTTAATATTCATTATGTGTCAATATTCAAACTTGCATCAAAATATGTACTAATTATTTTGATCCGTTTATGTTTTCTAAATCCAATTGTTTTATTTTTGTATTTGATATATGAAGGTGCAAAGAAATATAAAAAATGTAAGTTGTGTGCATCTTCCACATATATTGTACCAAGTTAGAAAAAAAAAATATCTTGCGACAAATTTGAGGTGTTCGTTGATTTTGATTGATTGATTGGTTTTATCTTCGTTTATAATAACAAGACGATAGACCCACAAACTTTAACCATTATCAAATTTCAACCAAAAGTTGTGATGCTTTATCCAAAAGCAATAAAGAGCCCTAATTTGTTGCTCCCACCGCGCATTATCTTTAGAAGCTTCTCTTGGCGGGCCAGCAAAGGAGACGATATTCATCAATTCTATCTGCCTCAATTTTTCTATCAAAAAATCTTCAAAACTGTCTCTTTTATTGTCTCTCATCGCACATCTGTCCCTTTCTTTTGCTAAATTCTGCTAATAGTTGCATTATTTCTGTAATAAAAAAAAAAAAAGATTTCGTGTAAAAACTCGTAAATTTGAAATTTGAATATTTTTTTCTTTTATAACATTTAAAATTGAGGAACATGACCTCCGTCTTTATTTAAAAGTATAGAAATTTCAGAAAATTGGATTTCAAATCATCTCAGGTACATCAACGATGATGTTTCAATTAGAAATAAAGAGATAGATGATTCGAAAGGGTATAAGCATCTTGTTTTCTCGTTTTGTATAATTCAATATTAAAAAATTAGGCCAGTTATTTTATGTGAATGTAACGTACTTGATAATTAAATCAATTAATCAAATTCAAATGAAACAAACTTTTTTCAATAAATATGTCAAACAAGGATATACAATAAAATTTAACAAATATGTAAATAAATCAATCTTAATGAACAAAATGTTTTCCATTAAGTACAAAATAAATTTTAAGAAAAAACTTCTAATTATTACCAAGACAGCAAGACTTCACTACAAGTAGCATTGACTGTGGGAGCTGGAGTTCTTAGGTAGCACTAGTCAGGGGCGGAACCAAGGCCTGGGCCAGCCTAGGCCTTGGCCCCTCCTAGGCTCAAAAAAAAAAATGGACCCCCCTTTAATAAAAAAAAAAAAATAGGCACCCCCTTCTCTTCCTCTCCGCACAGTCTCTGGCACCCGACACGCCCGCACGCCCGCACCCCCGCTTCGCTTGTCTTCCTCTGCGCTTCGCTTGTCTTTCTCCCCGCTTCGCCTCTGGAACCCTGCACGGCCGCACGCTCGCATGCCCGCACGGCCGCACTCCCGCACGGCCGATTGTGCCATTCTTGCGGTTTACAGCTATTCGGGTAATTACAACCGTTCTTGCGGAGTTGCGGTTTCCCTTCCCTCTCTTTTTTTTGCTGGCCTTACTGGTACAGACGTACAATGGTACTGTGAGGCTTTGTATTCAAGATTTGTTTGCTGGCCTTACTGGTACAGTGGTACTGACAAGGAGTTTTGTATTCAGATTTAGAGATTTGTATTCAATATTGAGTTGTTATAAGTTCTGTTAAAATGGAAAAAAAATGTTCTTCCAATTAAAAAATGTTCTGTTAATCTGGCACCTCACCATGTCTGGCGCATCAACAAGGGCCTGAAATGAATAATCTCAAAATTAGAAACAATACACTGTATAAAATTTCAAAATGTAAAAGGCCAAAGAAATTGAAGTAGGGAATTGGTTGATTATAGCAAGAGTTACAATTACACTTTGAGGTTTATACATATCACTGTTTTTCTCCTTTATCATAATTTTTTTTTCTAAATTGGGCATAATTAGGCGAGAATGGGAATTGAGCACCACATTAAAGACACAAAAATAACTCAAATCCTGGTAACATGTCCACTCAATACTGGCTGGCAATATGCCTAGTGCAGTTAATATCACTACTTTGGTCAATTAGAGGAATAGTAGATTCAAATCATCCAACCCAACAGAAAGGATTTACTTAAACTAAGCAGTATTCAATCCAAAAAAGGTGAAAACCTATAGTCTAATAGAATTACTATATTCTAAATTTCTAATACATTTTTTTATCACTGTGCTATATCACTGCACTAGCTGGAGATAGAATAAAATCTAACAAATTTTGAGGTCAGTGTAACTTAAAAATTCAATTGAATTACTGAGAATTCTTCTCATTTTCAGTGCAGACACAATAATCTATTCACAAATTGGAGCATTGAAAATGAGGTTAGAACCAAATCCACAGACCAATCAACTAAAACCAGTGAAACCACTGGTACCGAATTTGAATTGACAGCCCCCTATCGAAAGTAGCAATACCATACTTAGTCCAATATTCAAAAAAGCCCTTCTAAAAGATTATGACAATTGATAATTGCTGAATTTTTTTTATTTATCATTTAATCGTGTTACTCGTGTAACATGAAACTAAAACTGATATTCTGAGAGAAACTAGTTAGGCCCCCCCTACCAATCATTTCTGGTTCCGCCACTGGCACTAGTGACAGCTTCTCCTCTGTTTCATATCCATAACTTAACTTTACCGATTATATACAAGAGCTGCCTATAAATACGGCTCATTTTTATATCGAAAAAATATTTTTTAAAATTTTCCCATTTTCTTTCAACTTGAAAATTAACAAGCTAAAATTAAAAAAACTCATATCCAAAACATCTAGTTTCCACAAGAATTTTCATGGATGAACAGTTTGTTCTATGAGACTATTCAACTAAAGGATTCATTTTTTGGTTGACAAGGAAACTTAGTCTTTTATTATGGAGTGTGAAATGGTAACTTGGTAACTTGGAACAAGACATGTTACTTCGTTACTTAAAATAAAGCCAGCCTTCCAAAGTTCAGTATGATATTCAATTCTGAAATATGGACTTTTAAAGTACGGATTGTTTTTTAAATTTTGTAATTTTACTAGTCAAAGTCTAATACTTTGATTTTTATTCCGACATGAAAATTTGCGCAGAATAAGCCTTCTCAAAAATGTTATCAACTTATCATACATCAAATAATCTTTACTATTTGACGTATATCACAATGTACAAAATCATACCACCCGATCTTTCCGGTAATGAAAATTCCAGGAATCCAAAATCCGAACCATTCACAATAGTTGATACCCTTTGTTAGACCAAAATCCGACGGTTCAGATTAGACTATCCAGACTCTTATATATCTCATATTTTGCGTGACCGACGTGCCCGGTGCCTACTCGGGGATAGCACAAGGCAGTATTATTTGAGCTTTGAAATTCGTGCATAACGTATTTGAACGGTTTAGCTTTTCCAAACTATCACGCAAAATATGAGATATCTCTGAGGATGCGAATTCGACCCTTTTTGGGATGAAACTGAAAGCCGGTGAATACGCTTGCGAATCTCACAAATTTTTTTGAGGGGGAACGAATCTCACAAATATATATTCTTCGTATCATGTGCGGATCCGGGCTGACGTCAATGAGGTCAAAGGACGGCCGTAGTGGGACCACGGGAACAGTGAAATGATAAGCGCAAAGCTCAGCCACATCCACTTTACCTGTTAGTGGGGCCCACACTGAAGAAAAGAATATCAAGGTCTGCTCTCCCCCACAACCACGAATTCTTAGAACCCAAAAAAAAAAAAAAAAACCACGAATTCACAGGCTACACTGCTACAGTACGTCTGGAGTTTCTTTTATTCTGGCATGGACCCGTTGTTATTTTGGATTTAACATTTAAATATATAAACGGATTCTATCTCGACTTTTGCTGGAGAGTGGCGAATTGATTGGTTCGTTTCGAATAAATTTATAAATCGGACGGTAGGAATTTAAAGTAGAAATAGTTGTAGTGGAGAATGTAAATTTGATGAGAATTTGAATTTTTCTATTTTATTGATTTTTGTTTTGTTGTTATATTCTACAACTGTTATAAGGAGGTATTTATTGCCCTTGAGTTATTTTACCGTTAAGACTAACGGTAAATTTCTATTTGTTCTAAATTACAAATTTACTCTTTCTCTATTTTACAATATTACTCCTCTAATTACTTCTATTCTTCAACACTCCCCCTCAAGTTAGAATTACAAATGTCAATTAATTCTAGTTTGCTTGTTATTTCTTCAAATGTTTTCGGAATGAGATCCTGCGTGAAGATATCAGCTAATTGGTCTTGACTCTTCACATAAGAAGTTTTGATTTCTTTCGCTTGAACTGTTTCTCTTATGAAGTGACAATCAACTTCGATATACTTTGTTTTTTCATGAAACACCACATTCAAAGCAATTAGCCTTGCCGCATTGTTGTTGCAAAAAATCTTCATTGGTTTATCAATTTTGAAGTTCAATTCTTCGAATAATTGTTTGATCTACGTGAGCTCACTTGCGGTGGATGTCATGACACGATATTTCGCTTCCGTACTTGATCGCACCACGACATTATGATTCTTGCTTTTCCATGTGACTAAGTTTCCACCTACAAATGTGCAATAGCCGGTTGTTGATTTTCTATCGAAACTCCCAGCCCAATCTGCATCGGAATAGCCACACACTTCATTAGATTTATTATTTTTCATCCATATACCCTTTTCCAGGTGATTTCTTTAAATATCTCAAAATTCTATCAATGGCATTCAAATGTGGTTTTCTCAGTGAATGCATAAATTTGCTAATTTGGTTTACCGCAAATGATATATCCGGCCTAGTTACCGTTAGGTAGATCAACTAACCTACAAGCCGTTGAAATTGGTTGATATCTTCTATCGGTTCTTTATCTTCGGAATTCAATTTACAATTACTATCAATTGGTGTTGAGGCTGGTTTGGATCCTAATTTTTTCGTTTCTTTTAGAAGGTCAATAATATATTTTCTATGTGAAATAAATAATCCTTTGATAGAATGAGCTATTCCAATTTCTAAAAAATATTTAAGTCTACCAAGGTCCTTTATTTCAAATTTTTCTTTTAAGTGTCTTTTAACATTGTTAATTTTTGCATGATTGTTTCCGGTTATAATTATGTCATCAACATAAACAAGAACAACGGTAATATCATTATTTTCATGTTTTGAGAATAAAGATGTATCGTATTGGCTTACTTTAAAATCGAGAAAAATTAAATATTGAGAGAGTTTTCCATACCATGCCCTTAGAGATTGTTTAAGTCTATAAATTGAATTTTTTAACCTACAAACAAGGTTAGTATTTTTTTTCTTTTACATGACTAGGTGGTAGAGTCATATAAATCTCTTCCTCAAGTGTTCCTTGAAGAAATGCATTTTTTACATCCATTTGATATAAATTCTAACCATTATTTACCGCTATCGGAAATAAAATTCTTATGGTATTCATCTTTGCTACTGGAGCAAAGGTCTCTTGGTAATCAATACCGTATGTTTGGTTACACCCTTTGGCAACTAGCCGGGCTTTGTACCTTTCTATGGTGCCATCACTTTGGTATTTTATTATAAACCCATTTGCACCCTACGAGTTTTTTATTTTTTTGGTAACAGTACAATGGTTCATGTGTTGTTTTTTCCAAGGCTTGAAGTTTTTCTTTCATAGCCTTGCACCACACCGGTTGGCTTATAGCCTCCTTAAAATTTCTTGGTTCTTCTATTTTGGAAATTGAACTAAGAAATATATGATGTTTTTTTGAAATATTTTATATGAAATAAAATTTGCAATAGGGTATTGAACCTTATAGGTTACGAAATCTCGTAACCTTGTGGACGGTTGTGTAGGACGGGTTGACCTCCTCACCATAGCTTCTTCTTCAATATTTTCATGTTTTTCCTCCTCCCTGCTCCACTTTGAGGAATATTGTAATTTCATCATCATTTTCTTCTTCTTCATTTCCTATAACTCTTTGCTCAACAATTTGATTAGTAGACATAGGAATAACAAAATCATTTGTGCTAATTTGATTATTAATCTCATATTTATTTGTTTTAAAATATGGCTCATTTTCAAATAAGTTACATCTCTAGAAATATATAATTTTTGGTTTATAGGATCATAGTATTTATTAGTCTTTTTTTGGGATGAGTATCTAGAAAAATAGTTTTTTATAGAAGTATGATCTAATTTATCTCGTTTATTTTGGTGTACTACGTAACACGTACATCCGAAAACTCTTAGATGATTAAAAATTATTTTCCTTGATAAATGATATCTAATGGACTTTTATTTTTTAAGACAACACTTGGCAACCTATTAATCAAATAAGTTACAATGAGAATGGCATCCGACCAATAAATTTTTGGAACATTGATTTGAAACATAAGTGCTCTTGTCATTTCAAGTAAATAACTATTTTTTCTTTCGGAAATTCTGTTTTGTTGTAGGATAAACACAAGTTGTTTGATGTATAGTTCCCTTTGTTTCAAAAAACTTGAAAAATTTTGATGTACAAATTCTGTTACATTATCGGTTCTAAGAACTTTAATCCTTGTATTATATTGATTTTCAACTAAATTTGAAAAATCTTGGAAGTGAGAAAAAACTTCACTTCTGTTTTTTAATAAATATAAGCATGTTAATCGTGAAAAATCATCTATAAATATAACAAAATATTTGAAACCATTATAAGAATCTAAGGAGGCGGATGCCCAAACATCGGAATGAACAAGTTCAAATATTTGATTACTTTTCGAATTTGAAGTTACAAAAGGGAGTCTCTCTGAACTCTCGCCGCTCCAGCAAAGTTCCTCTCCCCGTTAGGGTTTTTTTCCCTTTTCGCCTTTTCCACTGCTGCCCCACCATTTCGGCCTTAGTTCGGGGTGGAGAAACCAACACTTATTCTTTTCATGGTCATCTTTTTTTGTAATGTTCGCATTTCTCAGTGGTTCCTCCTCTCTTCTCCGAACTAGGATTTGTTCGAAGTGTGGCCATGGCAAGGTTTTCGGGTTTTTCATGTGTGGCTGAGGTACCGGCCATGACAAGGCGCCTCGATTCCTCTCCTTGAAGAAGAGACATCACGTCATCGAGGCTTGGAAGCTCGGCCGACAAAAGAATTTGAGATCAAACTTGTTCGTAAGACTTGTCAAGCGCTGCTAGAAATTGGTACACTTTCTTGTTCTCGCTCTTTGATGATTTGCGGATCTGAGATTTTGACGAAATAGAGGTTCAATTCCTCCCATCTCATCTTTAATTGACTGATGTATTTGATGATTGGTTTGTGATTTTGGGTTAATTGGTGGATTTCTTTCTTAGATGGTATATGGCCATGATTTCTTTTTTTGCTGAAATGCTTGTTAATAGCATCCCACATTTCTTTTGCGGTATCATGGTAAAGGAAGAGATCGTGCATGGAGGGTTCGATGGAATGAATGATTGAATTCATGGCTTTGAGATCTGTCTTCTTCCATTTCTTGTATTCGGGTTTGTCTTTACCGGACATTTTTGCAGTCTCTGTGACATTTTTGTATAGATCCATTTCATTGAGAGAGGATCGCTGCTCTGGACCATGATTGAAAATTATGATCGTTGAGCAATGTGGCAGTTAAACGTGACAACAGTACCTCAATAATGGTATTGTTTGTCGCCTCTGCCATATTGGAGTCACAACATCAAATTGCAACTTTTTTGTTGATTCTGGAATTTTTTTGAGACCTCTAGGGAGTAATGCTCTAATACCATGTAAATTTTATAAGAATTTGAATTTTTTTTATTTTATTGATTTTTGTTTTGTTGTTATATTCTACAACTGTTATAGGGAGGTATTTATAGCTCTTGAGTTATTTTACCGTTGAGACTAACAGTAAATTTCTATTGAGTGAGCCTATGGTGCTATGCATAGCACGGATGGAGTCCGTGCTACGGCCAAAAATTTGACTTTTTAAAATCCCAATGGTCGATCCAACCATTCAATGTGATAACCATATGAATATGTACTTGCAAACTAAATTTTATATTTTTTCGAATTTTTTTACTATTTTTTTAGATAGGTAGAATTTTGATGGTCCAGAATTTTCAGAAAACACTGATTTTTCTACCTATCTAAAAAAATAGTAAAAAAATTCGAAAAAATATAAAATTTAGTTTGCAAGTACATATTCATATGGTTATCACATTGAACGGTTGGATCGACCATTAGGATTTTAAGAAGTCAAATTTTTGGCCGTAACACGGACCCCATCCGTGCTATGCATAGCACCATAGCCTCACTCATTTCTATTTGTTATAAAAAATTACAAATTTGCTCTTTTTCTATTTTATAATATTACCCCTCTAATTATTTCTATTCTTCAACAGAGATGAAGTGATTTTTGTTCTGGCAAAATTTAAAACAGCATTAGCTTTCATGTCCCGATCCCACAACTCTTTTTTAGTGTTAACTACGATCGAATCTCTGCTGCTAATGCCCCATAATTAGGCATATGAAATTATGAATAGTTAAGACAATTTTGTATTGTTTCTCAATATGGTAAAGCTGCCTTAGAAAAGGCACCGCAAAGGTGAGTTGCACGGGAAGGTTGTCCCACAAACAACAAAATCCATTTTAGCATGTTCAAATTGATTAAATTTTTTCCTGATTAGTCACCTCCAGGTAAACATCATTGATGAGTGATGACAAGATCACTGCACTACTGATTACTTTCAGTACCTTTTTTTGTCTCGGTTTACCTTCATTTTTAAAATAACAATTTTTTCAAATTTCAAATTTAAATGTCAAAATAAAACGGTTAAATATGAACTATATTAAAATTTAAAATAGTAGGGGATATGTAGGGAAACGGTTAACTGAGAAGAGGCGGGCTTCCACGTCTTTGATATTTGATAGCAACAGTCTTGCTATATTTTACACGATAGGATCACAGTCGGATAGTACCAATCAATCAACAATATTATTTCCTATAAAACTGTTTCAAGTTTGTTTTGATTGTACGACTTAGATATCGACAGTTGACTTCAAAATTATAATTCAAATTCTCAAGATAAACATCAATATTGTTTTTTTTTTCTCAAAAGCACATCTGTAGTTCTGAAATTAAACTAATTTTACTTCTAATCTAATTTAATGACTCGGTGGCAACTGCAAACATGTTCTTGCCATCTGCATTGACTAGAGCAAGTAGAACTAATAAAACATTACGCATAATAAATTAAGTAAACTTAAGTCAGAGCTATGTTTTTAAACTTTTTCATAGCAGGAGGGATTCCGGACCATAAACTATTTACATAGCACACCTCATTTTAAAACGCCACTACAAAGATCATAGCAAAATTTAAAGTCAAAATGAGGGAAAACAGGATTACATTACTTAAGCAAAGCTTAAATTTAAAGTTCCATGCTACATATCCCATGAATGTGGCCCCAGAATTCGGGCGGCATGTCCATCCTCTGCCACGTCATCATCTTGCCGACCTCCTCCCTAGCCACGTAAGCGACCGGGACCCCACCATGACAAGACGTCCCTACCACTGCAAGCCTCCGATCCCCTGCATCTGCGAGCCTTGTGGACACCCGTGCGTCCTCTGGGACTTCTCCGGCAACCCTCCAGGTGTCCCCTTCCCTGACTGCCACGTATCTCCCTTCTTTCATCTTGTAGACCCTCCCGTTGAGCGCCATGCAGGACTGTGTTGCCTTCGCATCTTCGTCCAGCCAGTTCTCTTCAACTGGGCCCCATGTCCAACTCACCAAATCGAACATCTCCGCCGACCGCCTGAACCGACCTTGTTCGGCCGTCACATAACCACTAGCTACCAAGAACTTACCATCCATGAAGACTCCCTTGGGCTCGTCCCTCTCGACCGACATGTCGGGCAGCAGGATCCAGGTGTCAGATGACACATCATAGGCCATGGCACTCTTGAGTGCGTTTTTGTCGTCATCGTGCCCTCCGGCGACGAAGACCAAATTCTCAGACGCCGCACATGCAAAGAAGGATCTGCGGGGGCCCGGGATTGGTGTGCCACCTCGCCATGCACCAGTCATGAAATCGTACACAAAGACCCAGTCGGAGGCAGCCCAGGTATCTGGTTTCCATCCGCCGAGCATGACAAGCTTGCGCCCCACTGTCGCCAACTGGCAGAAAAGAGGGATGCCGATAGGCATGCCGGGGATCATGGGAAACCGAACCCACTTCCCAGTGTCAGGGTGGAAAAGCGACAGGTGATAGGAGATGGTACCTGAGGCAGTGTAGGATTTGGGGTCGTTCTGCTCGGAGGCGGGAATCAGAGAGGGCTCCGACTGGGCCCCGATGACTACAGTCTGGGCCATGCCAGACGCCTTTCTGAGCGAGTGGAAAGGGTTGGATTCGACTTCTTGCTTCCATTGGCGGCAGACATGGCGCACCGACGGGAAGGAGTCGTACGGGATGCGGATCAGGCACTCCTGCGCGATCTCATCAGGGATCCCTGGAATCAGATTTGGAGCGTCCATCCTTAATTTGATGCTAATTTTGTGAAATTTATGGATTTGAGTTTGAAATTTGAATTGGAAAGCAGTGAGGTTGCTTATGGAGAGAGAGGGTTTAATGGAAGAGAAGAGGATATTTGGGAAATAGGCGGTGGGAGGAGAAATGAGGTTTTTATAGACAAACTGAGAAAGCGAATATTATTTTTTGGAATTGCTCTCGAGTTTGGGATTGTAGTTGGAAGTTGGATGTTGAGAGGGGTTCAAGGGATGAGGAGATTAGGGAAGTTAGAAGGCTGGGAGGAGAATGAGGTTTATATAGAGTTATAGACAAAAGGAGAAATAGGATCAAAGGATAATGATGTTTAATCTCTGTCTATTTTCTTACGGTATAAATTTCATGTGGTGAGCTTATGTTTGTGAAATATAATGACTCGCTATACGATTTGACTGATGAAGGACAGGAATTGTGAAAGGGCAGAGCAAACAACGGATGGAGGGGATGATTCATGACTGGAGTCCACAGATAAGGAGACTTGGTGGGCCTTCTAGAGAAGAAAAAAAAAAGATCTTCGGTAATATTTCCTATAGGACCCTCGAAAGATAAATAATATTCACAATACGCTCAAAATAGATTGTAATTTTATAATACGTTCCTACAGAAGATAAAGAGTGAGGCTATGGTGCTATGCATAGCACGGATGGGGTCCGTACTCCGGTAAAAAATTTAACTTTTTAAAATTCTAATGGTCGATCCAACCGTTCAATGTAATAACCATATGAATATGTACTTGCAAACTAAATTTTATATTTTTTTGAATTTTTTTATTATTTTTTTAGATAGGTAGAATTTTGATGGTCCAGAATTTTCAGAAAATACTGATTTTTCTACCTATCTAAAAAAATAGTAAAAAAATCAAAAAAATATAAAATTTAATTTGCAAGTACATATTCATATGATTATCACATTGAACGGTTGTATCGACCATTAGAATTTTAAAAAGTCAAATTTTTTGCCGTAGCACGGACTCCATCCGTGCTATGCATAGCACCATAGGCTCACTCGAAGATAAATTTTACAGCGGCTCGTTAATATTACTTTTGACAATACTAACGATCCCGATTGATTATTTCTGCAAATATAAATCGTGTATTTGTCAATCGTGTGAAAATAAAGTTAAACAACCAACTAACGACCATACTATTTTATTAAATATAAATAGTGTGCAAAATAAAATAGTAAATCGATGACAATGCCAGTAATTAGTGCTAAATAATGAAGTGGCAACACGTTGTTACCGATGGGTTTAGGACTAAAATTTAATTATGCTTTTTTTATATGCATTTTGTTTAAAATTCACAGTTTGTTTCTGAAATAATTATTTCTTAAATCACAAGATATACAAGTTTTAAAATTTGCTTTTACGTTATTCACGTTGAAGAAAACGGCAATTTTTAGTAAAACAGAAGAAGAAGAAGGCAATGATTTGTCACATAGTAACTGTAATTTAAATAAATTTGGGTCATATATATAGTCTATTTATGGGTTTCGGTTAAAGTATTTATTGATTAATATAGAACTAGAAGCATCTGTTTTTAATAATATCTCTGATGAAGATGGTTATTTCGTCAGAGTAACGCAATCTCAAACAGTTTATGGGATCGGCAGTCTTTAATGGTTTGTCGTTTTTTTAAAGTAATATCTTATCTATTTTGTTCGTATGCATTTTCGTTAAAAGTGCTTATAATTAAACCTAGAAATAATTTTTTTTTTTTGTATCATTTATAATTACTTTTCATCGAAGATGATGGTAGTTTTTAGTGGTATAAAAAAAACAGTCATTTGTCACGTAACAATATTAATTTTAAATATATTTGGATCATACAGACTATTTTGTAATATGTTGTACTTGCAGAAGAGAAAAAAGTTATCTTATTTATTACGCACATATGCATTCGATTAGAGTATTTGTCGATTAATCTAGAAGCTGTTGCTTTTAAAAATACCTTCAACGAAGAAGGGTATTCGTCGTAGTAACGCAAATCTCTAATAATATATGAGATTTGCACGTTTGTAGCATGTTAGGTAATTTTGTCGGTACTTCAAAATGATATACTATCTATTTTGATCATTTGCATTTCTATTAAAGTGCTTAAAATTATTCTAGAAATAATTACTTTTAGTGTCATCTATAATTACTTTTCATCGAAGATGATAGTAATTTTAGTAGAATAAAAAAGAAAACAGTAATTTGTTACGTAATAATGGCATTTTAAATATATCTGGATCATACAGACAATTTTGTAATATATTGTACTTGTAGAAGAGAGTTATATTATTTACTGCGTACATATGCATTTGATTAAAAGTATTATTGATTAATCTCGAAACAGTTGTTTTTAATAATACCTTCAACGAAGAAGGGTAATTCATCATAGTAACGCAATTTTCGAATTATATATGGGATTTGCATTTTGTAGTTTGTTAGGTAATATTATCGTTACTTTAAAGTGATATCTTATTTATTTTCGTCATTTGTATTTCCATTAAAGTGTTTATAATTATTCTATAAATAATTACTTTTGTGTCATCTATAATTATTTTTCATTGAAGACGATGATAATTTTTAGTGGAATGAAAAATGAAACTATCATTTGTCACGTAATAATGGTAATTTTAAATAAATTTGAATCGGACCTACTAGATTGTAATATGTTGTACTTGTAGAAGAGAAAGAGTTATCTTATTTATTGCGCATATATGCGTTTGGTTAAAGTATTTATCGATTAATCTAGAAGTAGTTGTTTTTAGACGAATTGTTTGCATGCATTTTCCGTTAAATTAAAGTGCTTATATTTATTCTAGAAATAGTTACTTTTTGTGACATCTATATTCGAACGATTTGGTAACGTCACCTAATAACACAATATTTTGAATTTTTTTCTGGTTTGTTTAGGCATTCTCTTTTTACAGGAAGTGTTATCTTATAAATTCGTGCATATTCATCTTCCTCAAATTTTATTGTATTCTTAAAAATAACTACCTTTAATGATACCTACACTGAAAATTACTATAATGTCAATTAAGAAAACATTTATGCTCTAGAATTAGCCGTTAAGAAGTATTTATTTGTTGCAGGCATATTCAATAATCAAAATTGGTTAATAACACAAATAAGGAATAAATTGTAATTATATAATGTAGTTACTTTTAATGGGAGTTTTATCATGCTGGAGTTATTTTCCACAATTCGTCCAAAAAAAAGTAACTATTAAAATATGAACTTTTACAATGAGAGAATATACATAAATAAATTGCATGTTCAATAATTTTTGTGCACAAGAATTTCTTAAAATCTAAAAACGTATGTGATAGTAAATAACATTATTAGGGGGCGTGATAATTCATGTACAGAACACAAAAGGGCTGTATTGCTTATAGATTTACAGTATCACATCAGCATATCAGACTCATAAATATTACACACGAGGAGATAACACCTTATACTTACCTATCTAATTTCGATCGTTCATAAATATATTTTTTTCTAACAAAATCGGATGAATGAGAGCATAAATGATGGGAAATGACTGAAGTTTAAGGTTGAATCTCATCGCATAATATAGAATACAGAATATCAAATTTATATCATCTATGTAAGAAAAACAGAACAATATGCATGAATTATTCAATTAAGACATTAGTTTGGTTGTTATCCTTTAATATTATAAACTTATAATTAATACGCATAAAATTCTTGCATTTCAAAACGATTTATCTAGTATTTTTGAGCTTTAAGTAGGTTTCCAGATATCATTTTTTTACTTACTCTTGATGGAGAGCAGCTTGAAGGGGATCCCACAAAAGATCCTAATTACATACTTTGGGAGAATACATTTCTTAGTTTTAATTATCTTTTTTTATCGAGAGACATTTTCTTTTTCCTTTCGATATCCTTCATGAATTCCCTAATTGAACGCACCGACGAACTAATTTGATTAGCATGCACATTTGTGTATGACATATTCCGAATCTTCTAAAAGCTAATTTATATACATATTACAAGTCAGTTGCAAGTCTTTTACTTGCACGAATTTTTTCACATTTCATCTCAACTAATGCAAAAGGGAATGGAGTCAGATTTTCAAACTCTGGGTGTCACACATGAATGAGAGTCAAGAATGTACAATTTTCATGCTGCAAATAGAGACCAATTTCATAATATTTATAACATTTTAGTCTAAATATATAGAAAATTTTATATAATTACCTTCTTTAAAAAAAAATGGGAGTCAATTGATTTCCATTCATGAATGATGGATTCGTCTTTGCATGCAAATGGTTAGTTGTGTATCCTAAATTTTGAAAAAATAAATTTAACCTAATATTTTATGGGTTACTGTCTATTTGCGCTGAGAAAGTTTGTCTCTATATAGAGACTAATATCAAAACTTTTGTTTCTAGCCCTTCGGTGCTATCAAGTGGTTTTCCGATGTATAAAGTTTAAACAGTTGATCCAAACAGTTAGATGTTCAATCTATATTAAAATGTGCCTGGAGACCAAATTTTACATTTTTTGGAATTTCTTTACTATTTATTAAGATTATTTGATACTTGTTGTTTTCAATGGTGCTGAAAAAAACTTCAAAACAATGATTTTCAAGCCATCTTTATAAATAGTAAAAAAATTCCAAAAAATGTAAAATTTGGTCTCCAAGCACATTTTAATATAGATTGAACATCTAACGGTTTGAATTGGCTGTTGAATTTTGAAAATCGGAAAACCACTTGATAGTACTGGGGGCTAGGAACAAACGTTTTAATATTAGCCCCTCTCTCTCTCTCTCTCTCTCTATATATATATATATATATATATATATATATATATATATATATATATATATATATATATATAGAGTAAGGCTACGGTGCTTTGCAAAGTAAACTGGCCAGTTTACTTCGGGCCATTTTTTGGATTTTGAAAATCCAAACAACCGATCCGAACCGTTCAACATGTTCTAAATATTGAAATGTGCTTGGAGACCAAATTTTATATTTTTTGGAATTTTTTTACTATTTATTAAGCCACTTTGAAAATCGCTGATCCAACGGCGAACAGTAAAAAACAGTAAAATTTTCTGGACCACCAGATCAGAAACTTTCAAAGTGGCTTAATAAATAGTAAACAAATTCCAAAAAATGTAAAATTTGGTCTCCAAGTACATTTCAATATTTACAACATGTTGAACGGTTCGGATCGGTTGTTTGAATTTTCAAAATCCAAAAAATGGCCCGAAGTAAACTGGCCGGTTTACTTTGCAAAGCACCGTAGCCTTACTCTATATATATATATATATATATATATATATATATATATATATATTTTAGTAAAAGTTGGAGGCTAAGCCACCCAACTATATTTAATATCCACAAGGGATTACCCATTCGAATTTCGAACGTGCGACCTCCCGCACTAAGAGCATTGTCTTTGTCTTTGAGTAAAAGTTGGGTTAAAATGTCTTATTGATTTTGTGCTCCATCATGCCCCAACATAATTATCTCTATTTTCAAAGTCTAAATAATCGATCTGAATCATTCAACATGATCTTCATATTAAAATGTGTTTGCATAACAAATTTTAAAATTTTTAGAATTTTTTTACTAATTGTTAGAGAGGTACAAAATCACTATTTTTGAATGGTCTAGAATCTTTTAAAAACTGTGATTTTGTACCTATTTTAAAAAATAACAAAAAAATTTCAAAAAATATAAACTTTTGTATCCAAGCACATTTTAATATGAAGATCATATTTGATGGTTCGGATCGACTGTTTAAACTTTGAAAATTGAGATAACGATGTTGGAACATGTTGAGGCACAAAACCAATGGAGCAATTTAACTCTACTCTTGTCAATATATCTTGGATGACAAGTAATTATTTTAAAATATATCATTGGTTTTGTGTTCAAATCATGATATATTCTAGAAATATTCTAGCCTATTTCATTTCATTTTAACCATTGATCTGTTTATTATTTTTTCTGCATAATTCAAGTTCTTTTTTTTTTCGGTACAGTTCGATTTAACTTACTTTTTACATACTCCTGATCAAAATTTTGAATTCGTCTCTATAAAAATGACGTGATCTTATTTTTTATGTCCAAAGATGTAGTAGTCCAATTATTTTGTGGCGATAATCAATGCCGTGGAAATTTATTCTAATGCGGTATGATCGAAAGGAAAAAATAAATGTGAACTCTTACTAAAGCCAATAGGGACCTCATAATATAATCATACAATAATTTCTGTAGTAAAAACGGCAACGGAAACTTTGAATTTTATATATTACGAATATCCGTCTTATTATCTGTCCTATTTTTCTCGCATCTTGGAACTTTCTACTTGGAACTCCGTAACATGGAACTTTCTACTTGGAACTCTTTAAAATGGAACTTTCTACTTGGAACTCCTTAATATCCGTCTTATTTTTCTCGCATCTTCGCTGTATTTATTTCTCCAGAGAATTCGGATATTTAAAATTGTGAAGTCGTGATAGGAAAACTAGAAAATAAATAACATGATGTGAATTGTGAAGCAAGTTTGTTAATAATTCGAAGCTAATTATTTGACTGCATAGACGTAATACACGGATACGGTACCTTTTTTAATTCGAAGCTAATATTTTCCTTCATGTTCATACTGTCCGATTTAAAGTGAAGAAACCAGGTCAAATAGATTGATACTATTCAAGCAAACCCGTTTATAATATCCGACTCGTTCTTTATGAATCATACAGTCACATAGAAATATAAGTGAAAGTCTCTAATAGCGAAAGAAAAATATGACGTGACATGATCAATACATGACTACTTTAATTTGAATGATATGACGTGATGTAGAGTGAAAAAAATGGCACGGCGGAACTGGTTCTGTCACGGAACAGCACGGTTACGGCACGGCGCGCGTGTCAGTTACGTGCCGTGACTCGCGTGTTCCGTGCCGTGACCATTCGCGTGCCGTGCTCATCTTTTGAAACTTTGGTACGGTACGACACGGCACACTTCACGTAGTCACGCGAGTCACGTGTAATTATGACCATTAAATATTAATTTAATAGTGAATCTTGAATAAACTAATATAAATTATGATTAAATAGTCACGCGAGTCACGTATGGTCACGGCACGTTAGACACGGCGTGACTCATGTGGCGTGCCCATTCGCGTGCCGTGACCACCTCTTGACATTTTAGTCACGGCACGGCACGTGAAAAATTAACTTGGTCACAGCACGGCACGGCACGAGACCAAAGTCACGGCACGGCACATTTTTTCCACTCTAACATAACGTGATTAAAATAATAAAAAATATTCACATTACAGAAATAATCACATCACGTCACACAACACGTCAATCACATCATATAACTTGTTACACAACACACGAATCACGTTATATAACTTGACGTGTTCTGATTTATTTAAATAACGTAATGTCACATAACTAAAACAATATAAAATATTTACTTCACATAAAATAATTATGTCATACGCCACACGATTCATATCAAAGTCCGACACATGTAATAAACGCGACAGAACTGCCGACCTGAGTAACGTCCTTCGCCCCGAACGAATACTGTAGCTATTCAATTATTATCCATCCCACCCGGAATTTTTTTTAAAAACAATAATTAAAATATTAAGTTTAAATAAATAACATGATTGCTACAAGATTTACAAAAACTATCAAAACCAAATTGCCAATTCGGTCCGACGATATTTTTTTTCTTCGGACCGAAATGGCAATTCGGTCTGGTTGTTTTTCACCGGGTTATAAAAAGAACGTCACATAAAATCAAAACAGGCCAGATCGAATTGGCAATTCGGTCCAGACTTTTTTTTTTTTTTTATTAGAGAGACAAGAGCAAATAAAGAAATCTAACACTGAACATCTGAATTTTTTTATTTAAATTATTTGATAGATTACTTCTTTTGACATATAATTAGCATATTTATACTAAAATACGCTAAATTACTTGAAATTATGTTGAAATACACTATATTAAGTTAAATTATACTAAATTACATTACATTACGCTAAAATACGGTAAATTACGGTAAATTATATATGAATAGGGACGATATCTTCACTAAAAAGGCGAAAAACGACGGCGAAACTTCAAACGGTCATAAAACGGCGCTCGAGTGTCCGATTTCAGCAAATGACCACTTTTCGGAAAGCTTGCAAAAATATGCATGCGTCTGTGCCAGCGATGTAGCGATGCTGGATTTCAAAATTCAGAATCGCCAAAAGACAAAGGGAAGAGCCTCAAAACTTGAGTTGAAGTTTCCGATTAAGATTTTCATTTCTATTATTCAATCCAGTAGCTCAGTAAATTAGTTACATAAATGAACTTGTAAAATACTAATTTTCACTATTTTTTATAATTCATGAAAGATGTCACAGAATCGGTCTATTTTAGCGTAATTTACCGTATTTCAACATAATTAGCGAAGTTAATTTAGCGTAATTTAGTGTAATTCAACATAATTTATCGTAATATAGTGTACTTCAACATAATTTCAAGTAATTTAGTGTGTTTTAGTATAAATATGCTAATTATAAATCAAAAGAAATAATCTAACAAATAATTTACACAAAAAAATTTAAATTTTTAGTGTTAGATTTCTTTATTTTTGCTCTTCTTAGTGTCTCTAAAAAAAAAAAAAAACTTGGACCGAATTGGCAATTCTGTCTAGGCTAAAAAAAGCCTCCACACGAAAGGCAACACAGTTTTATTGTGAAATTGAGCTGGATCGAATTGCCAATTCGGTCCGAAAAAAAAAATACCGTGGACGGAATTGGCAATTCGGTTCTGATAATTTTTGTAAATCTTGTAGCAATCATGTTGTTTATTTAAAATTAATTATTTTAATTATTGTTTTAAAAAAAAATCCTCCCATCAGCGATCAATAATTTTTTTGAATCGTATATAATATATCAAAAAGGATAAAGCTGAGCGTGCCGCGTGGGCTAGGCGCTAATAAAGATTGGGATGACAGTAAGTGGGACCCGGACTTGATGAGCGCCAACAGGTTTTTTACGCGTGTCAACGGTGGTGAGTAACGTCCTTCGCCCCGAACGAATACTGTAGCTATTCGATTATTATCCATCCCTTCAGCGATCAATAATTTTTTGAGTAAAGATGTAGTCCCCCCATTCCAGTCCCCTAACAGTCCCCTCCATTATAACTAACTTTTTCAATCATTGAACCACCTTGAAAAACGTGTAAAACGTGTACAAGTTGAGTCCAGTTTTTTTCTTAACATACTTGATATCATAAGTATGAATACTTGATGAATTATATATGAATACTTCATATCTTAGGTATTCATACTTTCCATTTTGTATGAATACTTTTTATATTTGAACATTTGATACCTTGAAAAACGTGTAAAAGTATGTCATCATGGATCTTATTTGAAAGAGAAAAAAAAATAGAAAACTTTCGTGTTTTTAGATTTGCAAAATTCCTCATAGATCGTCCCAAAAATTGGTTTGAATAAATGGAGAAAAAAAAAACTACCTTGAAAAACGTGTAAAAGATGGGTAGTATTGTGTCCAGTTTTTAGAGTAAATACTTGATATCTTAGGTATGAATACTTGATGAATTATATATGAATACTTGATATCTTAGGTATTCATACTTTCCATTTTGTATGTGAATTAATTTAATCAATGAATGGGGGACTGGTGGTGTGATCCACGTGACTTTTTGGTTGTGGTTTCCAATACAGTCTGACAGTTACTGTTCCCGAAAAGTAATGATTCCCAGTCCGTATGTGAATTAATACTTGATATTTTAGGTATGAATATTTGATGAATTATATATGAATACTTCATATATTAGGTATTCATACTTTCCATTTTGGAACTGAATTAATGTATGTTGAATGGGGGACTGACAGTTGTACTTTGACAGTTAGGAGGACTGTTAGGGTTGATCCCTAATTTTTTTGAATCGTATATAATATCAAAAAGAATAAAGCTGAGCGTGCCGCGTGGGCTAGGCGCTAATAAAGATTGGGATGACAGTAAGTGGGACCCAGACTTGATGAGCGCCAACAGTATTTTACGCGTGTCAACGGTGGTGATTCTGGGGATTGGCCGTGATTTGTCTCGACTCTCGACCCGCTGCGTCTGGAAAGATTCCGACTCTGAGAGTCGTTCTCGATTTTTGCGAAACTAAAGTCGGTAGCTACATGTAACACGGACCTCCATTTATGGGATTTTTTTAAAAACAGTAACTAAAATAATAAAAAGTTAGAGAAATGGTATGATTACGGTGTTTGTTAGAAAAAGAGTAAAAATCGAATAGCCTATTCGGTTAAGGGAATTTTTTTTTGCTTCACCAAATAGGCTATTCGGTTTACCCTATTTTCACAAAGCCAACTCCTCGGATTATGTAACCATTCGTGTAACGCTCCCTAAACCGAATAGCTAATTCAGTTTGGAGTTTTTTTTTTTTTTTTAATGTAAACCGAATTGGCTATTCGGTTTTTTTTTTTTTTTTTTTTTTTTTAGAGACTAAGAAGATCAAAATAAAGAAATATAACACTAAAAATTTGAATTTTTTGTTTAAATTTTTTGTTAGATTACTTCTTTTGATTTATAATTAGCAACAACAAAAAATACACTAAATTACTTAAAATTATGTTGAATTACACTGTATTACAATAAATTATGTTGAATTACACTAAATTACGCTAAATTACAATACCTCCGCTAATTACGCTAAACTACACAAAATTACACTAAAATAGACCGATTTGTGCCATCTTTCACGAATCATAAAAAATAGTAAAAAAATTCCGAAAATAGTAAAAATTGGTATTCTACAATTTTATTATGTAACTAATTTACTGAGCTACTTGGATTGAATAATAGAAATGAAAATCTTAATCGGAAACTTCAACTCAAGTTTTGAGCCTCTTCCCTTAGTTTTTTGGCGATTCTGAATTTTAGAATCTGGCATTGCTAGCACGGACGCATGCGTATTTTCGCAAGCTTTTCGAAAAGTGGTCATTTGCTGAAATCGGACACTCGAGCGCCGTTCTATGACCGTTTGAAGTTTCGCCTTTTCAGTGAAGATATCGTCCCTATTCATACGTAATTTAGCGTAATTTGCCGTATTTTAGCGTAATGTAATGTAATTTAGTGTAATTTAACTTAATATAGTGTAATTCAACGTAATTTCAAGTAATTTAGTGTATTTTAGTATAAATATACTAATTATATATCAAAAGAAGTCAAATAATTTAAACAAAAAATTCAAATTTTCAGTATTATATTTCTTTATTGTGCTCTTCTTAGTCTTAAAAAAAAAAAAAAAACCCTAAACCGAATAGCCCAAATAGCCATTCGGTTAAGCCCAAAAAAACACCAAACCGAATAGGCTATTCGGTTAAGCCATTTCATGGATTTTCAGTGGCGAATTGCTCTGCAAATTGAAGAAATTGCCCTGTAAACCGAATAGGCTATTCGGTGAAGCAAAAAAAATCCTTCACCAAATAAGCTATTCGATTTTTGCTCTTTTTCTAACAAACTTCGTAATCATGCCGTTTCTTTAACTTTTATTATTTTAATTACTGTTTTTAAAAAAAATCCTCATTTATGGGTAGCCTTAATGTCCACCTGTCTTAATTACACGGAGACAGATTATAAAATAAGCATAACTTACAGAGTATACAATATTAGAACGAATCAGTAAGATGTTTCTGTATGATTGCCTATGACATTTATTCCAGCACTATCACGTTATTACATACAATGATTAAAACACGGACATTAATTTTCAAGATAAATACGTTAATTAGTCAGTTAATTTTCTTGAGTGTTAATATTGTTTATCTTTTTTGAAGGCCAGTTACTGATTACCAACTAACGTGTATTACTGGGCCAATATCTCATTCAAAATAATAATATTACAGCAAAAACAAAAATATGATCCACCGCCCCTTGTCCAGCACAACAGAATATCCAAATCCGCTGCACAGGATTACTGTTTTGGAACAAGCATCAAGAAGACAAGAACTAATGAAATAATTAAAATTGGTGTCAACTCTCTTAAGTCTTCAACTAATCAACTAATGAAATATTTAAAGGGGATCTTGAACTATTCACTAATCAGTAAGTATTTTTTTACAACCGCCAGCCGTTTGAGCCAATACATTTTCAAAGTCAACCGTTACAACCGTATATGTAGATGATGCGTGTTGCCTTGTTGCCTTGCAAAAAAATATAGAAGCACACCGGAAACAAAAAAAACAGCTTGACAACATCGTCATCTCGCTTGCAAAATAATTTATAACATTGATGTGATAATAAATTAAACATAGATTAGTAATTAATGTGTCCAGATATACAATCAACTGGCAATTGGTAGTTATATGGATATAAAAGTCAGCACTACTAACACAATTCATTGCTGGAATGAAAATGGTTATGAAATTTACTAAGAGAAAAATGCTAAAATTATTAAAATGACAAAAAACATTTCCTATAATTTTAGGGATAAAAATATTCTAATCATTAGGATTTATTATTATAACAATATTATTAAACTCAAATTTATTGATATTAAAAAAAAAAACATAAAAAGTGTGGCACATTAAAATACGTTTATTATGGTTTTTCATCTTAACTTCTGAAATTAAAGTATCGCAATCGTACATTTTCTTTTTTTAAAGTGAAACAAGGGAATCAAGCTCTCAGATTCCATTAATGAGTACACCAAGGTGTAATAAAGAGTTATGTACAAGGAGTAATATATACAAGAAGAAGAAAAAATGAAAAAAAGGAGTAAATAAATGTAAAGTTAAAAATGTAAAACATTGAAATAGTAATCGTACATTTTTAATCCAAGATTTAATTAAACTTCTTATTAGAAGTTAAGGAACATAATAATAATCATGAATAATAGAGTTTGAATTTTGAGATTTAACATTTAAAAATATAAATTTGTGGAGTATGTATCGTGTTGTGAGGTAACTTCTATCGTCGCACGGCGCACCTACAGCACAAGATTCAACGGAGCTTTCAAATACGAGCAATTCAAATATGATATTTTAAAATGAGGAGAGTTCTAATGTCTCATATTTTTCATACCTCATCTACCTCATACGTTATATCTTTGTTTTCAAAGTTCAAATTGTCGATCCGAACCGTTCAACATGATACCCATACTAAAATATGCTTGGAGATGAAATTTTATATTTTTTGAAAATTTTTTACTATTTTTTAAGATGGGTACAAAATCACTGTTTTTGGACCGTTTAAAAAACAGTGATTTTCTACCCATCTTAAAAAATAGCAAAAAATTTCCAAAAATTATAAAATTTCATCCCAAACCATATTTTAGTATGGATATTATGGTGAACGGTTTGGACGACAACTTAGATTTTGAAAACGAAGATATAGAACATGAAGTATGATGAGACATGAAAGACATAAGGCATTGGAACCCTCTTCTTTTAAAATAGAAACTTCCTAAAAGACCGGATTACAATAAGGCATGCGGTAAAGTTTGAGCTCAACGAGGAATCAGAATTCTATGAAGACATTATATGGTGCTCAATTCAATCCGCTCCTCACCCGAAATTTTTATTTATAACATTTTAAAAAAATAAATTAATCAAATAACCATCGTTTCTGGTCAATTATAAATCTAACACGGCCGCAGAACACCGGAGCGGACCCATTTGGGGGCCGCCGCAGAATGCCGGAGCGGACCCCCATATGGGGCCGCACTATGCCGAAGCGGCCCCTTTTTTTTTTTTTAATCTGATTCTGAAGTTGATTATGATTTTGTTTTAGAAATTTTTATCAAAAATGTAAAGTTTGTAGTGGAAGTTGTGTGTAATTACTTATGTTTGAAATGTCGTTTAATCTGAAATTGTTGTTCGTGGTTTGTTTGATCAAAAGAAACATTACAATAGAACAAGGAGTCATATAAAGAAGCATACAATAGAACAATGCTAATGTTATCGGAAATTACAAATACGTCTAATTAATCGAAAATAAACAACATTTTTACGAGTACAATTAAAAAAGCAACATTAACTCTCAATCTCGTGCAGCTCGAGCAACTCTGTTTTGTCTTTCTTGTGTATCTCGGCCGGCTTGGTGTCCTCTTCTCCTATTATGTAGAACGTCCATCAACATCGGAATTCTGTCGTGCTGTCTTCTGCCTACAGAAATATTTTTTTTCTCTGGAACAAGGACCGGGCCATCGTGTTGAGGCTATTCCGACTGATTTCCATACACATGCCATTGAGCGCTCCATGTGTTGATCAGTGTATGGATGTGATAGTAGTGACTTACAAAGACGCCAGGGTCGGTGCCTCGGAGACGACACACGGACAGAACATGAGAGCACGGTATTCTCTCCAATTGAGGCTTCTGGCACATGCAAGTTACCGTGTGATCATCCCCGATTATCACCGTGTATTTGTAATTGGCCTTGGTAAACCGACCAGAATTGTCAGGTATAAAAGCGTGAACTCTCTCCTGTGTGGAGGTTACCTCGAACTCGTTGTTGTTTCCAAAGCCCCCCCAGCGTCTTCATTTTATCGGACCGCTCGAACCGTTTGTTGATCAGCTACGAAAAATTAAAAAATAATGAAGAAGTCAGATTTTTTTTTAACAAAGTTCATTAAAAATTATGAAGAAAGAACTACAAATAAAAGTACCTGATGCACACGACACGAGAATTGTTGTCCTTGACTGACTTCCCATTCCGCTTTGGCCCTCCTTTGCGCAAACCATGTCATGCATTTTGTTACACCAAAAAGGTATAGTTCAAAGTTTCAGTACAGCAAGCTGTACCTTTTAACCTTAAATACACTTCTGGTTCATACTGCAAGTATACAATCCTACCGTGTAGTATATTGTCGGGTATCGATCACAGGGACGGTTCAAATGTTATCCGGACTCTACTTAGGTTAATTAAAAACTAAAGTTGGAAAAGTTTGATTTTGGTTATTTAATATTCCTACAGATTTAAGAGTAGTAATAAAGTGCGAGAAAGAAGATTAAACTGGTTTTAATCAATAATAAAAAGCGTTCCCAGGGTTAAGACTTCATCTCAGTTTTGCCTCAGACTGTCCTGTCCGGGCCGTGTCATTTCCTACACGGGCCGTATCAGTTTACACGGGCCGTGTCATTTTGCTACACGGTCCGTGTCAGCCTCGGGTTAATGCAGCAGCTATTGTTTCTTTGTATCGTTCTTTTGTGTAGGGTTCTACTGACCAGACCTAATGTTTCTGAACCTCAACTGTTGTTTGTTGGTTCATCAACTTGGTGCGGAAACTGCAATATATGCCCTCGTCGGGTTCTAAACCTCAACTTTCGTGTTTTGGTCCGAATTACCTAGTTGCTTGATTGGTATACTAAAGGTAACTCCTATCCGTCGATAAAGAGTAATTTTTGCCTTTCGGTTACTACTTGGTTTCGCCTTTCGGGTCACAAATCCTACCTCATGTACTTAGTTTGGTTGAGAGACTTTTATGGGCTTGAATACCTTATAGATGTGATCATTCATCTAGTGGTAAACCGATATAGGTCAAACACTACAACCTAAGCAATTAAAATACTACTCAATCAATCAAACACAAATTTCAATACAAAGATTCAATAACTAGCATGCAAGACAAAACATTCGATTACATCAAAACCCTAGAAACAAAGTAAATTACTCACTCATAGTTCTAAAACAGCAAATACAAATAAAGATAGAGTTGATCATGACAAAACCCAAAGTGCAAAGAAGATCAATCGAAAACTCGCGTATTTCGCTTCTCCAATTCGCCTCCAAGCTTAGCCGCCAAAGCCAAACCCTAGAACGTGCTCTCCTGTTCCAGAATGAGCCCCTGTTGGACAGAGAGGCCCCCCTTTAATGCCAATTGGCGACCTTCCTTCATTAGCCTTGTTTCCAGATTTCTGGATCTGTTTCCGGAAATGCTTGACACGGGCCGTGTCAAATATGTCCGGCCCGTGTAACCTGTGTACTTAGCTCAAATTGTAGATATTCTCACAAGCTTTCCGAAAAGTGGTCATACACTCAAAACGGAGTTACGAGTCAAAAGTTATGACTGTTTTAAGTTCAGGTACTGAAATTTCAGCATCATATGGATGGTGTCCTGGTCGTGTATGTGGTCGAGTCGAGGTTGACACGGGCCGTGTAGAATGTGACACGGGCCGTGTAGAGACTTCAGAATTCCAGATTTCTCCTCGATTTCGCCCGAATCCTGCAAAATAAGAATAAACTTGCAGCAGTACCACATTCTAAAGATATTCAATGAAATACAACTGATTTAATAGATTTAAACACAGGTTTGGTACAGAAATTGGTCAGAATTATAGGTCAAATAACGAGACATCACATTTGTAAAATGTGTCTTCAATTATTGCTGCAACCGGTAGCCTACGAGAGGACCTGAAGACATTATTAAGCGACTCGGACCCGTTTGTAGTCATGATGCCCCAACGGTAACCACCGTCCAGTGCTTGGAATATCTTCCATGATTTGGGGCACTCGTTCTCATCTTGATTTAAATATTTACCCACACCGTCCAGCCAATTGAGGGCAATGTCACATGCCTGTCCCATTGCTTGCATTCCTTGCTCGTATCTCCTCATCTTCCTCTTAGCCACACATATTCTAAAAAAACGGATTGCCTTATCACAGCAACCGTTCTTCTTCATGTTCTCGGCTATGTGAGTAGCACAAAGACGGTGAACACATTGATCCTCATCCTCCTCGTTCCACCCCATATCATCTTGTCTGAACACCTTCTTGATACCCTTTCCCCTATCAGTGATGACACACATGAATCTGGAGCGGATTACATTACGGCGCAACCATTTCATGAACCACGCACAATCGTCATAACTCTCTGATTCTACCAGTGAAAAAGCCAACGGGAGGAGCTGGTTTTCAGCATCGTACCCGGTTGCAATCAACAGCTTGCCTGTGGTAAAACAAATAAAATTAATTTTGTTTTAGCCGAAATCAACTAAAATAAATAAAGTGAAAACAATCAAATTAGTTACCTTTATACCGGCCTGACAGGAAACATGCATCAACGGTGATGACCGGTCTGATATGTTGAAAAGCAGCTATGCACGGTCCAAATGCCCAAGCCGCCATATGAAAATACCTCCATGGTCCAGGTTCACCAGTGGGATACGAGGTCACCTCAAACAATATTTCTGTTAATAAATTTAAAAAAATAAGTTCAATTTTGAATTTTTGATTGATAATGAAATGACGTAAAAAATGAAGGAACAATGTAGTACCTGGGTTGCTTCTTTTGATTGCCTCCAACAATGGAACTACAAGAGAGTATGACCCCTCCCAACTGCCAAATTGACGGGCTATTGCCAACTCATGGCCACGCCATAGTTTGTTGTACGCCGGTATCTGACCGTTGTACCTTTCAGCAATAGCAATTCGGACAGCCTGAATACTCAAGTCGACATCGTTCCTCATGTGAGCGGATATACACTCGGCAACCATAATAGCTGACAACTGGGCGTGATCTGTTCTTGTCGCATCCGCGTGGCATGAATGTTGTGTTGGGTACTTGGAGACACGCCATTGTGTTCCATAACCGGTGGCCCTTGCGAGTATGTACCACCCACAGTAACTGTCCCTGCACTTGAACCTAATTCTTGTGCGGTCACTGTGCGTATTCCTTATCTCTTTGTTGCATAGGATGTGAAACCTGGCAATTGCGCTCTTCATTGCCTCTTTTGAGTCATATGTTTGTCCCTCGGATAATTCATTCTCACACTCTGCCCTACTTTCAAACAAACCCGAATTGGCTTCCATAAACCCTGATGTGTCGTTGAAAGCATGAATCAGGTGCTGAAACCCGCAATCCATTATCTGAAACCCACGATCCATCTTGAATTTCCTTGATAGTCCGAGCATAGGCCCGGTATCTTCCTGGTCAGAATAATCGCTCATACCCTCAGGATCAACATGACCCTAATTTTCCTCTGCCTCTAGTATTTCCAGATCCACTTCTTCATCGGATTCATCCGGATTACAAGTTTGACCCCAATGAGCGGTCCGACTAGATGAAGGCTGGTCAGTCTGGGATGGGGCCCGACGGAAGGGTCGGTCCCTCTGAACTGGGGCCCGACTACTGGACGGTTGGTCAATTTGGACAGGGGACGGACTAGAGCCAGATGAGTTACCCCGACTACGACCCTGGATTAACCTCATCACTGGGTTCGAACGCCGGGCTCTGGTAACCTCCACATATAGGTCAATTATCTTGTATGCACCCTAAGAAAAACTCATGGTTTGGTTGTACAATACCTGTCAGACTCCCTCATTTTGAATTGGAAATAGTTGAAACCAGGTTTGTGCCGAACTAGTCGGCATGCTAATTTTGGCATCAATTTTAAGGTCATACTGACCCTGATCCAACCCCAAATTCTGACATATATTTGATTTAAGTCCCAAATAATCAGTACCCGGCAATACCGGGATTACAGTAACAGGTCCAATACTATAGTAAATCCCATTAGGACCTGTTAAAACACTCCCCCAGTGTAGATGGATACCATAAGAACCATTTTTTCAATTCAATACAGAAGAAACCTACAATTAAAAATTAACTAAATTAATTATTTTAAATTAATTATTCTAATTAAATTATTCTAATTTAATTATTGCTAAATTAATTATTCTAATTAAATTATTAATCTATGAAATAAAAATAAAAAATTTAAAAGAAGAGAGAAAAAACTTACAGATCAGAGAGCTAACTCAGGAGAGAGAAGATGTGAGAGTGTGGAATGAAATTTCGCTGTCATTTTCGGGATATAAAGAACAGGGTCCGCTCCGGCATTCTGCGGCGGGCCCCAAATGGATCCGCTCCGGTGTTCTGCGGCCGTGTTAGATTTAGAATTGACCAGAAACGATGGTTATTTGGTTAATTTATTTTTTTAAAATGTTATAAATAAAAATTTCGGGCTCCTCACATAGCGCAAAAGTTTGCAGATAACGGTTGAAAATTCCTGAACTGCTGAACCGATAAAATGTAAGAATTTAAGGGGATGAATTTTTTGATAATTTTAACAATATTTTGTTTTTAAACTTTAAAATAAATTTGTAGATCATATGCTGTTGAACATGTATAAATAGTATAATAATCAGCTTTTGTAATTTTAATATTATTTGATGACACATCAAAAGTCTTTAATTTCGGACAGTTGAAATTTTATGTCACATGATGTAGGATTAACCTTTATATTAATAAATATTATAATTTTTTTTATATACATGATACATGGATAGTATAGATATCGATCATGCCTATAATTTATGAATTATGATTTTGAAATTTATACTTTAGTTTTAAAAATTATTAAAATATGTCAAATAATTTTCTCATAAATTTTATTACGTGCATACTTCTTACTCTTTGGCGCGAGGATTAGATAGAAGTGGGGTGTGGATAACAGTAAAAGAGAAACCTAGATAAGAAATAACGAAAGCCTATCAGACTGATGAGTCAGCATCATGCAAACCCTTCTAGAAGATCATAATAAAACCCAGTGTCGATCCCTCCAGTTTTGATGACTGGGGACACTCTTATTCCCTTGTCAATAGGAACTAGACATCTAACTTCAAATTACGGGATTTTCGGGCGGTAAATGTTTTGCTATTTGTCAAATTTGAATGAAAAATTTGTAATATTCCTCTCGTTGCGGTGTTGCCAGAAAACACATCCAAGTTCCGAGATTCTTGTTACCGTAGAGGAGAAGTATAGCATATAAAGGCAGTATTTGCTAGTTGAGTTCTATTTTTAATTTTTAATTAAAAGGAGATTCGTCATTATTTAGTGGGAAGAATATTGTAAATAAACTGCCGCCAACTTTCAAAAACAAAAATATAAATTCTTCTTCTTTGAGAATATGAAAAGAATCGAAGATAGAAAGCGGAAACGACTGGACAGCGCCAAGTTGTGAAATTATTGCATCTCATCAATGGAGAGGAGATAAGATCTTCTGTAACTCAGTAAATTGCTGCGTATGTATAATAAAAAAAAGGTAAATGTTCTGCACATTTTGCAGCCGTCCAGGTGTGATTATGCACCAATTATAAGAGGATCTGACGGATAAAATTTATAGAAATGATTTGCTTTGCCATAGATCACAGAAGATATGGATAAATGTTTATAATTAATCCGGGGTTCACTGATAACTGGTAAAGCAGATAATAAGAATATCATTACTTTTTAAATAAAATATAAAGACTTTTTTATTTTTGAGAGACATAAATTAACATTCGAGGTGACTGGGACTTGGGAGACTTCTCCCGACTTTGCAATATTTATAAAATTAACCGAATTTTAAAAAAGGCTTTCTTAGTTTGAAGTTTGAACTGTGTAATAAATTAATTATTTTGAACCGCGAACTTACGATATATTGTATGTCCTGAATATCTCCAAAGCAACACTCCATTTCAATATGGTTTTTTGGTACGTTTGTAATGTCAAAAATTAATGCGCCATATTCGTCAATCCATTTATTTTTCTAAGGTTTCTAATTTATTATATAACAATTACAAACTAAAGTATTTGATGTAGCAAGTTTTGAACTATTTAAATTTTGTTATCTTCAAATTTTATATTATATATACAAGTTGGTAACATTTAACATTGAATACGAGATAAAATTAAAATTTTCAGACCACCTTTCCGAGAGAGAAAGGAGGGCTAATTTCCATTATATATATATATATAGAGAGAGAGAGAGAGAGAGTATGGCTAAGTTGTTGCTGGCAGCATTTTGGCCAGCTGCTGCCGGAGCTATATTTAGCCATACGATGTTCAAACAACAAATTCAAACCGTTAGATGTGATCTCTATATTAAAATCTACTTGGAGACCAAATTTTACATTTTTTGAAATTTTTTTACTATTTATTAAGGCACTTTGAAAATTTCAGATCATATGGTCCAGATTGTTTTTACTGTTCACCCGGATCAGTAATTTTCAAAGTGGCTTAATAAATAGTAAAAAAATTCCAAAAAATGTAAAATTTGGTCTCCAAGTAGATTTTAATATAAAGATTACATCTAACGGTTTGAATTTGTTGTTTGAACATCGTATGACTAAATATAGCATACTATATATATATATATATATATAGTGTGGCTACGGTGCTTTGCAAATTAAACAGCCCTCTTTACTTCGGGCCACTTTTTCAATTTGCAAAACTCAAACAACCGATCCGAACCATTCAACATGTTCTAAATATTGAAATGTGCTTGGAGACCAAATTTTACATTTTTTGGAATTTTTTTACTATTTATTAAGCCACTTTGAAAATCGCTGATCCGACGGTAAACAGTAAAAAACAGTAAAATTTTCTGGACCATCGGATCAGCAATTGAAAAAGTGGCTTAATAAATAGTAAAAAAATTCCAAAAAATGTAAAATTTGGTCTGCAAGCACATTTCAACATTTAGAACATGTTAAACGGTTCGGATCGGTTGTTCGGATTTTCAAAATGCAAAAAATGGCCCGAAGTAAAACACCCTCTTTAATTGCAAAGCACCGTAGCCTTACTCTATATATATATATATATATATATATATTAAAAATTGTCCATTAAACTTTATAATCATTATATATATTTTCAGTCTTCTTATAAAATGAAATTACACTACATAATTTTTTTCACCTCTTAATCTTAACTATCTTGCTGAGTATGATATCAATTTTACAGTACTTATAACATTTTATTTTAAATTATATGAAAAATCACACATAATACAACATTTTTTATAAATGAATGTTAATTGACTCAATTTATTGTACAAACCTCTGCCACCATCCACCCTTATCACTTTCTCTGTGTGACTTTTAATTTCAAAAATAAAATCTCTCATACAAAAGAGATACTTCATCTATGTCGGATGCAGTTTAAATTTATAAACTTTGATGTTACTAAAATAATGTTGCCGGATCAGTGTTAAACTTCGATGTTACTATCGAAAAGTTTTTATTTATCTCGTGCCACCGTTTTAAGACTGTGATCACTATAATGTCAAATTATTATTCCTTAGTGTTTTAAGTTTTACTTCCCGGTGTAAGATTGAAAAAATGAATACAAAATTGTTCGTTTCAAAACGATGCATACATTATTGGAATTTAAATCTAAATTTTCTCTACTCACGGTGAAACTCTTACCACTAAACTAAAAAAGCATATTTGATTTTTTATGAAAAGGTTGAATTATATAAAATAAAAAAAATCAATTAAATTCCAATTCTGAAAATTACAAAGATGAGTAAACATCCTCAAATCTGTCCCTGTAGATGAAGAAAAATCGCCATGTCATAAATTTATCCTCTTGTATGAGGTGGCGGCTTAGTTGTACAACTAAATGCACTTGTTCTTCCTTCTTAGCCATCAAGCCCTATCCAGTTATCCAGTTATTAGATAATAATTTGAACTGATGGTTACTTCCAGTCGGGATGAGAAGAAATTATGACACGCAAATATCGCTTTCACTAATCCTTATCCGTAAGAGAATTAATTTATTATATCTATGGTCTATCTTGAGCTCAGAAGTCGGAATACAGTGGATTTTGTATGTTTGCGAATTATTGTCCGGACTTGTGATATTATTGTATTGAGGAGAACTCATAATGGTACAATATATCATGTCTTGTCCGACAAGAATAGGACCAGCTGCCCGTTGTACGGGGCAGTAAGGAACTGCAATTGATTAATTAAATTTTAAGGTGAAGAGTAACAAATAAAATATCGGAATGTTCTACCTAATTTGCCTAGTCAGGTATAATTTAATTAGAGCTGCAAGTTTAGTTCGTAATTGTAGTTTACTCGTGTTCGACTCACAAACAATATCAAATTCAAATTCAATCCACTTGGTCAATTTTTTGGGGAGCTTGAATTCGAAAACAACTGAGCTGATTTTTAATTTTCTTTTTTGCTGAATTAATTATCTTAGATGTTGTATAATAATTACTGAGAATCATCTTTGATTTAGTGATAAAAACAATACTCTCTGGATAAAAGATGTATGTTTGAAATTATAATAAGAAAATTTCTTGTGAATGTTAAACAGTTAAGTAACTTAACCTTCAATCTTTATTAGAAAAAAAAAATCATATACATTTACCATAATTTTAATTAGATTTTGCAACATATCTTAGATAATCCTTCACATCCTTTGTACATGATGTGAATACAATTGATCTGATTTAATTAAGCTCAGGTCGAACGTATACAACACGATGTATGTTTATTGTTATTTAATTTAAAGTATATTATTATTTATATAATACAACGATCCTCTTCTTTATACATCTAACTGTAATTTTTGTAACATTTTATTTAAATGACCGATATATCGATAATTAACAAATTTCCATCTAATAAAGAATGACTGTTTGTTTAGTTATTAACATAATTTGAAAATAAGAACAATAAAAAGAAATTAGTAGAGCTCATGTAGAGTTCGAGGCTTCGAGCTCGATTTGAGTTTGAATTTTTCTGAGCTCAATAGCTCGATTACATAAATCAAACTAGAGCTAATGTCAGTAATTATTTGGGACCCAATACAAAGAACTTTTTTTTTCTCCTTTTTGACATTTCTTTTTTGGGAAGATACCAGGAAATTTGGTACCAGTGATGTAAACTCTTAAGATTAATTTACATCACATTCTAAAATTCACCAATGTTGAAAGGTAATTTATTATGCCTTTCTTGAAGATTATTTTTTTTAAATAGAAAGATGGAGGTATAACTTACCAACTTCTATTTAATTGTCCATGAAGAACACCTCATTTGGGCTGGGAAAAGCGATACTGTACTGATCCACAGTACAGGGTATTCGGATCCTAAAGTAATTGAAAGTTTGAGTTTGGATCCGGAGGTAACTCAAAATTAACAGAAGTAAATATTCATGTGATGGCTTAGACAAAGGAAAAGAAAAGTTTTTGGTGCAGGCATTTCTGAGTTCTGACAAGGCTTCTCCACTCGGCAGAAGACTCCAAGCCCCGTGGAATTGTTGCTGACAATTCCAAGTTTCTAGTACATGCACTGCTGAACAGCAAGCAAGTCTAATTTCAATCCAAAGCAAAGTAAGCGCTTTTCGCTTTCTTTCTTTACTCAAGGCTTGTAACTAAGTTGTAACCTTGTAAGGGTATCAAGGGACATGATCTGACTTTTAAACTTAATAATTTATCTCTGGTTTTTCCTACGATCAAAATTCTACGCTGATGGCAGTCTCAGACTTGCGTTGGGTTGACATTTTTACAGGACTATGGTTAAATAGTTAATGGTCAAACATTTGTCCATACATTTCCTTTTATTCCTCACTGGTATTTCAATTATTTTCGTCTATTCTTCGAACAAAAGTTCTCGTCTAAGATAGTATGATGTCTAAAGACCACCATTGTGGTTTAAATACCTCATCTTTTTAGGAAATCTTTTTTGTGACTTGCTCAAATTCGACCCAAAATAATTTTATATGATTATGTTATTTATTTTGAAATATCTAATAGCATAAGAGGCTCATTTTCTAAATGTACATATAATTATTTTTTCAATTCTGCTATAAGATCAATAATACATTGGTAATTAAATAAATCTTCTATAAAAATAACAGACTATAAAATTGAACGATTGCACTACTTTCAATCGAGTTCAAATTAGTTTTGAGTTTGATAGATTAATTGATTTTCAATCCGAGCGCAACTTGATTCGCCTTATAAACAAATCAAGTTAAAATTAGAATAACTCTCAAGATCATCTCATTTACAGCCTATATGTATGTTACTCTTTTGTCTTCAACCAAATTCCATGTTTTGTTAATTTTCAATTAATGAAGTTCATACAAAAAACTAAAATTCCATAAATTTCTACCACCGCAGAAAATAAAATAAAATTCACTCTTACCTTAGCCTCAAAAATCCATTTCATAATTTTCTTTTCCATTTTCCCGGTACTTGTTTGATGATTTTGATGGCAAGTAAACACCTTAAACCATGTCCCTTGTATGTTACGTTCTCTGCAATTAGATTATTAGTGACACGTAAGGGTGTCAACGGGTACAATAAGAGTCGGGTGGAAGTATTTTCATACTCGAATCCGTTACAAATTATTCTTACCCGTACTCTACTCTTATCCGCTACAAATTATCTTACCCGTTATGGTTGTCAGATAATAAAACAGTAGCGAGTAAATAACGGGTAACGCTAATATAAAAATTATTTTTATTATTTACTAAATAAACACATTCATTTCACGCTTATATACGTGTTTTAAAGTTCTAAATTTTATTGGAATTTGCTAGAATTTATTTACGCGTTTTAATGATTAATTTAGTGTTACACAACTACATAGGATTGTCAATTGTCTAAGTTCAGAAAATTTAATAAAATGCATAAAAAAAATGAAGAGTAGTTGGAGAATGGATTTTCATTGCTCATAATATATATATATATTTATTTATTTATTTTTTTTTTATAATTACCCGATCGGGTAACGGATACGGAATAGGTACCCCTACCCGTTTAGATAACAAAAATTTTTTTACCCATACCCGTATCCGATAAGTTTACGAAAAAAAAATCTTACCGATACCCAGAGTGCGTATCCTCTGAGATATCTCAACTTATGCGTGACTGACGTGTGGGTGCCTATTTGGGGATAGTGCAGGGAGCAGTATTATTTGTGCTTTGAGATTCGTGCATAACGTATTTGACCGGTTGAGATATTCCAGAAAATATCTCAGAGGATGCGAATTCATTGAGTAGTGACTCGAGTGATAAAATAGTCATTTGGATTAGATTAATAACTTTCGTCGGGTCAATTAACTCTAATCTTTTTATCAAAATAATCAACTCTCATCACCATTATTATATTTAGCAGCTTATGTTCTAAGAGTCCGAAAATATGAAGTGGGCCCCCACCGAGCTTCTAGAATATTGATAAGAAAGGGACATGAGCTTTAGCAGCATCCATCCAATGGGCAACATGGCAAATGTTGACGATACGGGAAGCCGCAAAGCCAAACTGGAATTTCATTTCTATAAGTAATTTACAATTTGCATGTTGCCAATCACTAAAGAACACAGAAAAGCCATTATTCTTCTTAAAATAGACAGCCTCCTAAAAGTCTTAGAAGTTGTCAAGCTTGATTGGAATTGAAAGAGACCTTCACTCTAATCCAAGTGAAAGAAAAAAGAGGAACTCTTAC
Organism: Carex parvula; assembly: GCA_025461045.1. Classification (NCBI taxonomy): domain Eukaryota; kingdom Viridiplantae; phylum Streptophyta; class Magnoliopsida; order Poales; family Cyperaceae; genus Carex; species Carex parvula. The sequence continues at coordinate 94,151 of JAJGRW010000903.1, read as the reverse complement.
ATGAAAGAGACTCTCACATGGAAAATTATTGATGAGACATAAAAATATAGATCATGTCATGGAATGGAGCACCTTGATTTACTTTTTGGAGCTTCAAACCTTTAATTGATGCCAAAGTGACTCCACTCTACATCCTCTCTCTCTCTCCTCCGCTAAACATGCAAACATATAGTGCGTATGGATCAGCTGTGAGAAAGGTGGAGATATAGGAGAAATGAGAAAGAAAAAGATGAATTATGAGACATTCCCCTTGTTTTATTGGACTGAATGAAAAAAAGTGTTTCAATTGAAAAACACAAGTAATATCTTGTTATTATAGAAAAAAAACCCCACAAAAACACATTCATGACATAAAGCATAATGATACGAGTACCTCCTAGGAGAAAGTAGCACCTCATAGAGAACGGATTATTAGGGAAAAGGAAAAAAAAAAATTCCAGGATTATTATTCGTTGATCTTCGCAGCACTCACAAATATTAATTACTTTCTCTGCAAAATATACATGAAGTGCCTTATTTTATCTAAGGACAATCTAAATAATTTCTCAAGTTTCTTGTGCTTCATAATAATAGTCAACTAAACCGTGTTTTATTTCAGCAAGAGAAATTAATAAAGGTCATATAGTTAATTCAGGTGCTTCAGTTAGAGGCTTGAATACAGCATCAACTTCGACCATGTTGACATCCTCCACACGGGGTGGATCCCATTTTGGGTTCTGGAGAAGATAAAGTGAAACATGAAAAGGTAAATGAGAGGTAACAAAAAAGAAAAAATAGAGGGTGAGATGCCCAGGTCGCAGTATATACTACGTTAAACAAGGCCTGCAATATTTAAGTATATCACACAATTTTCTTAGAGACCAACTTCTCCTGAGTGGGTGAGTACAATTATTATGGAAAAAGAATGGTATTATCCATAATCAACTAAGAAAAGAGCATAACAATTATGAATTAAAGTATCACAATTTAACGTCAAGTCCTTTCAGAACAGGGAAATAACCCCACCAATGCTTCGGTTTGAAGCATTTTTTTATATGCAAGTTTTGGTCAAAAGATTCAAAACAGTTCTGCAGTTAGTCCGATTTAAATCCCTTTTTTATTTAATGCTGGAATTAAGGCCCAACTGCCTGAGGCACCTTGTAACTCAGTGGCCCATAGAAGGAATAATAATAACAAGAACAAAGGCAATAATAAATGGAGTAGAACTAGGGTGTTCTTAAGCTCCCAAAAGAATTGGTAAGCTTAACATCAAAATCTATTGGAACGACTTCAAATGATGAATTCAAACAGTTGAAACCGATCTATTTCATGAGTGATGAGTTTACATATCAAAAAAACTTTCGAATTATTTATATAAAGTCAAGCGCTCAAAAGAAGGTTTATAAGTCAATTTTAATACATTCATTTTTCATTGTTTTTTGACCGCTTAACTTCGTACTAATTAATGTGAAAATTTATAAATTTGACATGTAAACGCATCACTCGTGAAGTAAATTGGTTTCAACTGTTTGGATCCGCCGTTTGAAGTCAATCCGATAGGTTTTGGAGTTAAGCTCACCAAAGGGTTTGGTGACCTTAAGCACACCCTAGGTCTACACATCTAAAAGAATCCTAAGATCAACATCATACTGCACCATATATGGAAATGGGAGAGTATTACCTGATCTTTATCGACCAAGACAGCGCGAACACCTTCGACAAAATCACTACGAATTGAGGTCCTTAAAGCAATGCGGTACTCTGTTTCCATCACACCGCTCAGCTGCAATTTATCTCAGAGGGTATTAAAAGAAATTTTAGCTACTCAGTACAAATCATGAAAATTATAATTTAATCAGATATCTAGATGTTAATTTCTAAGAAGAAAGATAATAAAATTACTACCTTAGATAAGTGGTGCTCAAGGTTTCCATGTGCAGACGCAACCTGAGAAAAATGTCTCTGAGTCACGCACAGAGAAAATGGAGCCCCTTTGGCAATTCCTGATAAGGCTTCAGTAGCCCAGGCAGCCACTACAGAGAAAGATAGCAATCTAGTATGAGATCAAAACTTCCTGTTTGACAAATATGACTTGAAAAAAGTTAAAACCCAAATTGGCTACAGAAATCTATTTCTCCTTTTCTTCAAGAGTTTGGCATTATATTGTGTAAAATATTTAGTAGTTTAAACTTTAAAAGGTAACAAATTGCTAGCAGCATAACATCTGAAACCAAGGACAAAACTCATGAAGAGATTATATATCAAGTAAAATATGCACACACCAGCAGGATCAGTGCTTGATTGGCACTTCTTCAACTCTTCAACTGTCTCAGAAACAGATTTATTTGAGGCAAAAGCTGAGACAATAGAAGGAAAAAGTTTTTTGAGTTCTGCTTCTGACTCTGGTTCTTTGTTGAAACCTTCCAGAAGAGCTGAAACATCCTTATGTGGATCTTCGGAGCTGAATTAAAAAGAAATCCAAATCTATATTCAGAATCCCCTAGCCTACACTTGATTTTGGAAGAACAAATAGCTTACCAAGGATTTCAGCTTGGACCAGTATAAACACACAGCACCAAATTAAACCTGATTGCATGGCACAAGACTGATATTTTATTTATGCTGCCCATTTATGCAACTAATGCTCAGTTGAACCTTCAGTTAAACAATAAAGTCTCTAATTCTCTATAAGTTAACACAATTTAGCCCTAATAACTCCCAAATTAGTTCGGCAAAATTTTCTTCTTTTTAATAGTTCAGCAAAATTTCATTTTTTATTAAGCTGCCATTCTAATTAGTTCAACCAAAGTTAATTTCAGGTTACCCAAAATATTGAACCACAAAATAATTACTTATCACAGACACTGAGTCTGTCACAACTCACAAATAGCATACGAGCCAATATTATTAGAGCAAAACTAGGGTGTGATGTGCTCACCAAGAGGGATTGGTGAGCACACCTCCAAAAGGACTATCGGATTGACTTCGAACTACGAATCCAAACCGTTGAAATTCATGTACTTCGTGAGTGATGCATGTACATGCAAAAATTTTAAAGTTTCGAATTCATTTAGTACATGGTCAAGCGGTCAAAACAATGATGAAAAATGAATACATAAACAATTTAAAAAATAACTTATAAAATGTTCATTGTTTTGACCGCTTGACCATGTACTAAATGAATTTGAAACTTTAAACTTTTTGCATGTATTTGCATCACTCACGAAGTACATGAATTTCAACGGTTTAGATTCGTAGTTCAAAGTCCGATAGCCTTTTAGAGGTGTGCTCACCAATCCCTCTTGGTGAGCACATCACACCCTAGTTTTGCTCATTATCTTTAATAATGATAAAACAAAATTGATGTGCATTGAGTGACATACAAATTAGCAGATAGAAGTGAGTCTTTGAGCTGACCCAGGGTACCAGATGGGACATAGTGGGTCCCAAGACCCACAAAAAGTGCATCAGCAGGAGATGAGATTCTTTTTCCAGTCATTCCCAGGTAAGCACCTGCAAGCAGACAATTACATAATAAGAATGTATCTTTTTAAGAACTTAAAAATGAAACAACATCTATTTGTCAGATTACGGTGTAAAAAAAGCTGGTTTGTTAACATGTATAGGTACAGGAGGAACAAAACAAAAGCACCTGCATATCTATGTTAAGGGTTTCCCTTTTTTTGTTAATTGTGACCGAGTATTTGTGCATATAGCACATATCCCAAGACATGTCACACATATCCAAAGTGCAGAGTTGCATGAAATCCCAAGACATGTAAATGAAAGTCTGAAATAACTAAAGGAACTCGCAAATAATACCTACTGCCCCTTCTCCAGGACCTTGGGCGGCGATATGTGCAAATCCAACATCAGGAAACAAGCCAATTCCATTTTCTGGCATTGCCAAAAGAGTCCTCTGGCATTGTTGCATATCATATAAATTAAGAATCTTACTTTTGGACATTTTTTTAAATGGTGACTATAATTATCAAATAAATAGTTTACAATGACTCAATTTTATTTGTCCACAAAGTAAATGCCTCTTAAATCAGCAATTTCTAAATCATTAAAAAATCAATTTCTCCATTCTAAATGAAAATATCATAGATACCCCATAAAGCAAATAAGATATCAACTATTGGAACTTAAGAAGTGTATATCATGATAGTCTTGACAATATTTCTGAAATATGTCAAGAAAAAAGAATAACAAGCTTACAGCACCTATCAAATTTTATACAATTTAAGTATAATTTCGAAATGCATGAAAGGTGACTAAAATAGTAGATACAGATAGTTGCAAATTTAATTGATATGATGAATGATAAAACGTGCACTGAATCTCTTCGCTTTTCGTAAGTATGGTGATTGTCAACATTTGTAAAATTAATCCTTGTGAATGGATCCTATGTATACTCCAAGAACATATCTTTCTCCTAAACCCTTTCAAAGATATCTGCACTAACACTTGCCCACTGTTTTTTCTAGGAAAATGAAGGAAGGAGCTTTGGTGATGCAAATTTATTAGGTTAGTAGGTTATAAGTTAAATTCTCATGTTAACTGGTGCTACATAGAGAATTTCAAGTAGTGGCAGTATGTCTAATAGACTAATATCTTAAGATTCTTGATAAGGGCACAAAGCTGAACATGAGTAGGCCTTCTTATCACTGGTGGAACCAAAAAATTTCAGGTAGTGGTGACAATTCAGAATATTAATTTTTTTTTCTGAAAAACTTGAAAACTTATAAAATTATAAGGGTTTTGTGGAAATTGAGTAGCTGAAGCTTCACTCCTCCATTGCTTCTTATAATGCCATTAGATGCACTAATCTGGAAATTTAGAAATATATCAAAAAAGGAAACAAAAACCTCAGTAATAACACGGTAACGGCCATGGCCAGATAATCCAATACCAAATCCCATAGTCACACCATCCATCAATGATATGTAAGGCTTCTGGTACTCCGATATTTTGCATATCAGAGAGTACTCTGCAGAAAATACCTACAGGAAAACATTAAATTCTCTTCAGATTCATATAAATGGTGAACAAAACAATCCTCCTTTTGCATTTAAAATTTTATAAGTAAATGCAGAAGAAAACACATGCTGTCTATTAATGCATAATTGAGAATACCAGTAGTAATAGTTACCGAACAGAACAAACGACATCAGTGTGATGCATAACTGATATAAACAGTAGCAATGAGGTAAGTAACAAACTAACAATGATCAACTTGTACCTTAAGAGTGGACCAACGAAATAATAACAATTGTAAACTTTCAAATGCAAATACAGGATTTAATACATCAAGATCTACAAGTACATCACTGAACCTCTATAATTTCTGGCATTTCACATGTCATAGTGATATGCTTCACATCTCCACCTGCATTTTCGCATTTTACACTTCTAATCTTGTCATATTTATGCACAAAAAGACAGTATGAAGATAAATATAATGGTCGTCTAACAACAAGTTTCCTAATAACAATATCATTACTTGGCATAGTAGAGATATCAACCAGGAAAATTAACATAACAATGAATTGAAATGAACCACATTCAAACACTGAAAGGACCTTTTGCACAAGTGGGGTGTTCTTCTCCTTTTTGATCTCTGCTACAACGCCCTTTATATCCATTCCTACATTGGCAATGTATTTTCTTTTCAACACATCCCAGTGCTCAGAGTTCTTAAATTTGAAATCAAAGTCAGAGCCTGGCAAGTGGTCTTGGAAGATAGGAAACAAACATCCCAGTTGAACCAAGATAGACAACACATATAGACTTATCAAAGCCATAACTCTGTTAAGTTCCAGAAGCAAATGAGGCCTTCAGGTAACTTTTCTTGCCCCCACCCACTGCACACACGTGCACACAATTTTTGACCCCACTAAACATCTTTATTTATATTCAAATAGTATGCTTGAACTGAGTATCTGAGGTCAGGAGGATTAAAACTTTTTACTATTATTGAACTTTTGTTTACCAATCAATATCGTGAAGACTAGCAACAATTGACTTACCTGCTGAAAAGGCTCGAGAGGAGCTGCTCTCAACCAAAACACACTTAATTTTAGGATCAGCTTCCCACTCATCAAGATAACTCTTATACTTTATATCCATCTCTGAGTTACAAACAAGTTGCAGTTCATTGCAGCGCGCAAACCAGAAAAAGAAAAATCACATCAGAGATTCATCTCAAACAAAACGAATTCAAGACAAAGAGCAAACGCATTGCCTATTTGCCTTCCTTTATCCTAACATAGTATTAATATTTGTATCGTCCACTAACAACTCTCCCGTTTGTGAATTTTAGTACTAAACATCCAGTTTGACAATCCAACTAAACTAAGAAACTGTTACAGAAGTTTAATACAAAAAATACTGTTCACTATGTTCAGTAAACACAATATACTCCAGAAGAAATTACTGGAAAATAAGGAGCGAAACAGATTACAGTTAAAAAATTACCCAGATTCATGGCGTTGAGAGCTTTGGGGCGATCTAGAGTGATGACAGCGAGGCCACTGGGGAAGACGCTCCCCTTTACGAATTCGTCCGCTGCGCCTCCAGCCATGGCCACGAAGTATCGAGGTGAATTTACAACCTTGATCAAGGGGTTTAGGCGGGTTAAACTAGAAGGCTGTGTAAACTTTGATTTGGAGATGAAAGGATGGGGCGATCGAAGGAAAGTGTTGATTTTAGAGAGCAGAGCTCGCATGTTGGGAAATTTTTTATTGGTATTAATTAATAGAAAAGAAGATAGACTAAGAGTACAATAATAGTTATATTGATAGTAAGATCGGTAGAATTAATTTTAAAAATAAAAAAGTTTGCATCGGTAAGAATTTTACCGATCTAAATTAATTTTTTATTTTTTATTTTTAATTTTTTCTAATAAAATATTTTTTTTACAAAATAGATAAAGTATCTTAAAATTTAGATATATAAAAACATTCCATCTATTTTTTGAAAAACTTTTCATATTTTCTAGAAATCAAATATAAGAATTCTCTCCATCTATACATCAGATTAAAAAAAAAGTTTAAATCGGTAGAATTCCTACCGATCTTACTACCAATATAAATATTAATGTAATCTTACCATTTGTCTCTCTTCTTTTCTATTAATTACTATCAATAAAAAATTTCCCGCATGTTGTGAGGAGACAGCAGGGAGCGAAGGTGCCGATTTTTTTAGGGATAATTTTGTTGTTGTTGTTGTGCGGTGCCTCCATACCTAAAATTGTTTTTAGAACTAAAATAATTTTAATTTAAAATTTAAAAAATAAAATAAAATTGATGTGATTTATATTTTTTTTTTGTACATATCAAAAGTCATGACATTATTATTTTGTTTTAATTAGTATCAAGAGCTTGCGAAAATACAACAATGTGAATAAATTCTTGATTTTGATTTTTCACCTTATTGATTCATATAAAATCGAAATCGAAAAGTGATAGTATTTTATGTACACGTAGAGAAAATAATATAGATCAAGTCTAACGATTTTATTTTTACATATAAATTTTTGAATATATATTATTAAATTTTAAATAGACTTGATGGAGACACAAAAATGAAGATATTTGAACCCTCCTCTTTTCTATTTGAGAACAGCTTGGGTGCGATGCCCATCGGACTCAAATTTGGGTCCGATGGGTTCAGGGACCGTCCAATCCACTTTAAGATTCATGAGCACGAATTTTAAAGCAGACGCAAAAATTGCGGACACAAATCTTAAAGCAGATCGGACGGTCATCGGACACATCGAACTCACTTTGAGTCCAATGGGCATCGGACCTAAATTGGTTCCTTCTATTTACCTTCACAATTTGTACATATCTTATTTATCTCTCCACACTTACAATTATTTATTATTTACTTCTCATTAATTAGTCTTATGTTAATTCTAATTAAATTATTAAAAAAAATTATATCTGATTAAGAATATAAGTCAAAAACTCTTTGCTGTTTTAATTTTTATGATGTTATTTAATAAAAAGGATACACATTTTTCTTTAAAAATAAACAGTAAATATTAATAAATATATCCAGTCATAGAATATATTTAATTTTAAATTTTTAGATAGATATGTATCATAATTTAGTTAGTTTACATCCAATTTTCAGTCGAGAAAGAATTGATGATTATAATTTTTCAGTTAAGAATCAAGAGTATTTTGAATATGAAATTCTTTATTGAAGGTAAACTAAGATTTTTTTTTTAATAATTTAACTAGAATTAACATGAAATTAATTGTATAAGGATAAATAAGAAAGAGTTGCAATAGTTGAGAGGTGAATAAGATAAATTAAAGTCTCTAAGAATTAATAAAAAACGCAAAAATTGTGAAGGATAAATTAATTTTTTTATTTGGTAAGATAAGAAAAGAACCTGTAACATAATTCTGATAATCTCACCTCATAGTACTTTGGTAAGAAATAATTCCGCATTTATACCCCTCTAGAAGTTCTCTCGTTATATCCACTTTCCATACTTCATGGTCCATGGAGTTTCAGTTTTAGCCTTAAGTAGTTCTTTTATATTTGTGATTGAGGCCTATCCGGAAATTTTTATCTTAAAAAAATTAAGATTAGTATTTGATATTGAAATTAAGTTAACTTAATAACAATAAAGATTGAACTTTCAAAGTTTAATTACAGTGGATCCAGCCACACGTACTAATAAAAAAATGAGTGCACCATAAAAAATATATATATATAATCGCATTTTGAAAGTCATGAAGTGGAATTTTCGAAATCAAATTTTTATCAATTTTTACATGGCGCTTGTTGACTACACTTAGACATTCATCATATCTACAACTAACATAAGAAAAACAAATACTAGGTGTAATTTGCAAAATAAGTGGGCATTGGACATAGTTTTAAGGAGAAAAAGAATTCCCAGTTCAGATCTTGAATGGAAGAACCAAAAATGGATTATGCATATAGTACTGATAGCTGTAACAATTGACATTTATCTGAAAATCGATGCTTGTGTTCCTACTAATTAGGGTAGATCTGGTTTGTGTGAAACCGGTTCCGGCAAGGGTATCCAGAAATTAGTTTTTTTTTTTTTTTCTTTCTTTTAGGATGCTTTTATGGTACATGTTTTCTTGTATTTCAACTTCACAGTAAAGTTTGTGCAGTGCGCCCCATCCTTGCTGCTTCGTAAATAAATAAATAAACTAGTGATCTTGAGAGATCTCATAACTGCTCCTCGCTCTTAAGAACCTGGTATGCTCCTGCAAATAAAGAAGAAAACGTAAGAACAAAATTTTGCAGTGGATGAAAATATGCAACCATGTAACCATCTTCAGTTCTAATATAAAAAGGTTTGCAATACAAACACATGGCTCTCTATAAAGAGTACCAGAAATTTGATTAGCTTAAAATTCGTTACTTTAATTCGGTGGGCAAATAAGATCATCACATAAACCTGTCAGGTAAACTTTACCCTCTTCAGTATGCACACATACAGGAGAAAACATGTCAGGTACCGTCACCTCACCCCTTCCTTCTCTCTCTACATCAGCTTTATTTCCAACCTGGAATGTTGCTTCATCTTCTTTAGTACCACTGCATTTAAATATCCACATGATCAAGGATCAGCTTCGTTAGCACTTCTTTCTCACCTAAAATGTTGCTTTATCTATTACTATTTCACTGTACACATTTTTAAATTGTTCAAGTCCATTCTACAGTTTGAGACAAAATAGGGTTAAATTGGAAGGTGCTTGCAAAATAGTAGGTTAATTCAGGCTAAAATGAAAGTTGGTTAATGATCATAAACTGATTTCAGTAACGCTTAATTGGTTTAAATTGAGCTAAATTACCAAATTGTGTCCAATGATGCCTAGTAATATCTAATTGAGGAAAAACGCACAATATAGATTCATTTGAGTCAATTGTGTTGAAATGATGAATTTCCCCGGAAGATTGATAGCAAAAATGCAGCAGAATTGCATGGTATTGCCTAAGTTCACGCATGAGGATTATTTTCAGAAAGACATCACGCTTTGCTATGTGTCTGCATCTGTGTGGTGGAGATAGTAAATTTGAATAGCTGACTATTACCTGGAATAAGTCACAAGACCAAGTGCAACAGCAACAAATGCCACATAATAAATCCAGTCAACCTACACATTTCAAATGGCAGAGGTTAAGTCTCTCATGGTCGCCTAATAAATCCAGTATAATGACTATTCTCTTCATTAACCCCCCCCCCCCCCCCCCCCCCCGGCCACAAGCACCCAACCAAGTGCCCCAAAGGAGATGGAGGGAGCAGTCTGTAATGCTGCCTACTGGTCAGGAGAGAGATGGTTTCCCAATTTCAACTCAAGATGAGCTTATTTTTATAAATATATGCAAATCTGACCTCTTCATAATAAGCAAATATGCGGATGAGGATAGCCCACATGTCAGACGTCAGCAATGACAAGTTTAGCATTGTAGATCCACTCATCTGAGTTTTAAAGAGAAAGCTGATTACAAGTGCATCAATTTAAACCCAGCAGATTTTACTTACTGGGTACACTCCTGTTATGACACTTTAGGCGTAAATCCCACAATAAGCCCAGTTATGCAAATCCGCTAAGCACGGTAATTGAACTAGCATAAATTATAAACAACTCCAAAATGTTTCCTTGTTCCTTTTCTAATGTTTGGAAGGCTAGGTATATAGAGAAAACCAAGCCTTTGGTAGATATGCTGCACTCAACTTAGTTTGGGTTTGCATATTTTGGAACACCATATCAACATGTTTCTTTGTACCAAATTAAAACTGATGATTAATTGGAACAAAGGCTGAATACAAGATTGCTGACTACAATGAAGAAAAAAATTGCATCATATCTGAACCTTGAGTAAAACTGGTACAGTGGAGTAGAACAAGAACATGGCCACAGAAAATCCGACAAAAGGTACAACCTGAAAAGAAGGGAGTTATATGCATGATAATTCTTAGATTGAGTAATTCAGAAAAAAAAGGAAAAAGAAAACACGAGTTAGGGCTCGGGACCAAGCAGGCAAGCCTACCATATTACTGAATGAATTAAAAGAAAGTTCTATCCATCACTAAATATATAATTTTCTAGTAAAAAAATAATAACAGATAATTCGAACTTGGAAGAAAACTTACAGCATCCTTTGTCCAGTGTATAGACTCTAGCTCTATTCTCTCAAATATGATTCTGAAAAAAAAATATTATATGAATATAAGTACATATTCAAATTTTCATTTAATTGGCTAGCCAAATTGCAAATTCCATATGCCAGTTTTGTCTTATTTAAGCCTTAGACTTGTAGGTTTTGTTGAATCAAGTCTACCCCAATTGTGGGCCCACAAGTAGAACTGACAACTTTGAAACACATTAAAAAGTATTGACAACAATTAATGAATACTATTACCAAAATTTAGTAATGAATACATTAATAAAAATTATGAAACTACACTGCACATATTTTCGATATACATTTGACAAGCACTAACAATAGCTCCAAAAAATCCGAGCATCGCCATCAACTCAATCCTATCTGCACTCTTAACAACAACCTCCTGCAATTTGGAAAAAGTATATATAGAGCCTTGAAGTAATCAAATTAAGGAAAGGTATACATGCCATATTGAAATCTATCATGGAAATGATTTGACCCCATTGAATTGTCACATTTTTGTTATTCTGTTCATTTGGCTTGTTTGGTGATTTTTTTTTTTAAATCTTTGCAGAGGCTGCGAAGTCGTGAGCGGGGCTCGAACTCTCGACCTTTGGGTAGCCACAGTCCTAAGGCTTGTTTGGTGTTAAAATGCATATTAACTATTAAGTTTGACTTACCATCTGTATGCAATCAAGTACCCAAAAATTATTGTAGAAGGATGAAGAGTTTCAAAATGGTTGAATCAGGAACATTAACATACCTCAACAGGAACTATTATGAAACAGGTTTGACCATACTTTTGGAACTAATTTGGTTGCTACAAATTCGTTTGTTTCGTTCAGTATTAGATTGCACGATTTAATGTGCAGTTCTGTTTTGCAAATATCAAAGCTTGATGGAGGCACAATTTCAGGAATTCAGAGTAGGTCCGATGCCCATCAGACCTACTTTGGTTCGATGGGTTTAATCACCGTTCGATTTGCATTAAGATGCATGCGCTCTGCATTAAAATCCGTGCGTCTGCTTCAATTTCCATGCGCATAGATCTTAATGCTGATCGGACGGTGTTGGAGCTAATTGGACCCAAAGGTAGGTCCGATGCCCATCGGACCTACTCCGATCTCCAATTTCAGAGTAAGGTTCAATAAAGCATAGGTATATGCAATCGTCCCTGCAAAGTGCATATAAATCTTCAACTAAATCAGCCCAGTAATTAAACTTTTCTCTCAATTTCCCTGAAATAGAGTAACTGCACCTCAATAGGGACAAAACCTCCGGTGAATTACCATCGAGTAGGCAATAAGCACAAAACGAATCATAGAAAAATAGCAGAGGCAAACTAGCACTCACTCTGGTAATGCAACATTATATAGCTGATATAATAAATGAAAATTGCTAGAAATTAGCTTAAATATTTTACCTCACTAACATTGCAAATGGCATAGAGCGTGGAGCCCACTATTACAAGCACATCTCCTTTCACTGGAGAACTTCCCCCTGGGAGAAACTGGTACTTGAGAACAAATAGTGTATAACACCAGCATAACACAGCCTTCACTAGGATGCACCACTATTACTAGGATGCATCTAACATAGGGGTGTTGGTACGAAGTACTAAGAAAAGAACTGCACCAGTTCAAAACTGCAGTACTGGTTCTGCCAAAAAGTGAAGATTTCGAAGACCAGCTAGCTCGTAATACATAATGATATTGAACCAAAATGTTATAATGAGAAAGAAAGAAAGGGTACCAGCTCTATCCCCAGCATGTACATCAGAGAAAACGACCAATACAAGACCTACAACGCAGATGGCCACGCCAATGAATCTACGAATCTCATACCTCGTCTTCAGGAATACAAATGTGAAAATAATAACACAGGGTATCGACCAGCAATCCAACAGCATGACACTTGTCATAGAAGTGTATTGGTACGCCTTCACCACTATTCCAAATCAAATCAATACGTATAGATAAGTATTAAAGCTAGCAAAAGTGTTAAGTGGAGTTTTGTTGAAGAAAGATTTTGTCCGGTACCAATCACAAAAGGGAGGTAGTACTGATAGGTTTGTAGAAGTTGGGTCGTGCCAATGCATTAGCTGACATCTATGAAGTGTTTCACCACAAATACTAATAAAAATGAATCTAATATTTGAGGCATGAGGGCCACCGAAACACAATTCAACCGAAAGAAAATGTAAAATAACACAGAACGCACTTGGGTGTGCTTTAATAGTAATTAAAGGGAGTTAGAGGAGGGAGAAGATAAAAATGGGGAGAAATATGTCACTGAACCTTGCTCTTGTGTTTAATTTGAGGACGTTAATGATGGATAATGTAGGAAATGGGTGCACTGATCACATTATACTTTATTTCTTTCACTCCATGTAACTGGGTGGCTTGTCTCCCCAGTTCCATTTCATTTCCTTCCCATTTCCTCCAAACTTGGGAGCATGACAGTTAACCTACACCACTATTCTACATTTCTCCAAATGAGAAAGACTCACCAAGGTAGTTTGCCTCCACATCGACTAAGCCAAGCATCAGGTAATAGTACCATTTCATCTGCACATATTTTTTTTTAAAAAGAGAGAATAAAAACAATTTGTAGCAGGAAGAATCAACCACAATACCAAGTCTAGTAAAAGAACACCTTGAACCATGCTAAAAAAATCAAGTCTAGTATCTTTACCTCATCTTCAAAAATTTACGACCCCCTTTTTTATTTTGAAAAAGGCACTGAGGCCATCTTCGATAGAGAACAGAATAATTCGCAAGAAAGTATGAAAGAAAGTGAACCTGAAGTGGCCGTCTTCGATAGAGAACAATGCCCCCATATATAATTCCCAACAATAAATAGTTCATAAAAGATTGTGAGGTAGGTGCATTAATACCTGAAAATTTTCACAGCTTGAAATATTAGAAAAACATTAGGAAAAATCCAACATACTAAATGAATAACTAAAATGTCCAGGAGACACCACAGTTTTGCAATTTTGACCACTACTTACTGGTAACATCATTGCTGAAACAGTGCTGCTGCAGTAAGCTGACAGCCTATCATTTAAATTTGGCTAAATCATCCCCCAATTAAATCATGAAGTGTGCAACTAAGCCCAAATACACGCCAAAAAGAAAAAAAAGAAAAGAAAAGGAGATTGCAAAAAGCAATTTGCAGGTAATACTTCTTGAAGAAAAAACAATCTGTACGTAATAGGCAAAACAGTGCATCTCATAACCTGGATGTTAATATTCTCCTGTTTCACTGGGATTTACGTTTTATCCTTTTGTAGATTCCTAAGACATGAGGAGTTATATATTTCAGGGCTCCACTGGGACTTCACCAATATAACAAAATAAACAAAGATAGATCCCATAGGCCATAGTAAACTAATTTGGAAAGTCAAATTAATTAGGGACTGAATTGAAAAGTCAAACTAACTGTGAGGTAGGAAGTAGAGACCTAAGCGAGAAAGCTCGGAAGAAAAGAGGCCAGTGGAGGTGACGAGAAGTGAAACCAACTGGCCCAACACCAGCCCAATCAGTGCCCTCCTCGTCCAATAGCCATTAGCGCTGAGCATTATCTCGTCAAATAGCCTTTGTGGAAGTAATAAGCTAACGCCCGAAGGAAGAGGAGGAAAGAGAGAGAGAGTCGTGGGGAGAATGATCACCCTAGTGCCAGAAAGAAGAAATACTGAAAAGCTACAAAAATATGGAACGGAAGGAGAGAGATTTGTTTTCCAAAATAACGCTTTTGCTTTTGAAAGGGACAAATGAAAATCGTCATGAAATTTTTTTTTTTTTTATGTAACAAGAAGTCTCAAATTGGCAATAAATTAGTCAATATTTGAGCGAAGCTACTATCACCTGAGTGCGTTTCCTCTAAGAAGATATCTCATATTTTGCGTGACCGACGTGTCCGGTGCCTATTCGGGGATAGCGCCGGCAGTATTATTTGTACTTTGAGATTCGTGTATAGCATATTTGAACGGTTGAGATTTTCCAAGAAAACAAGCAAAATATGAGATATCTCAGAGGATACGAATTCCTATCAGTCGCATCGGATCAATTGACATCTTTTGCAGTCGCAATCTTGGAACAGTAATAAATACAGAAAAAATCGTCAAAAGATATGGAGAAAGGAAACATCATAAATATAAATAATATCAGTTAAAGGAACATGTACCAAGAGACTATAATAGTTCAAGAGTGAGGCTACGGTGCTATGCATAGCACCAATTGGGTCCGTACTACGGCTCAAAATTTGACTTTTTAAAATTCTAACGGTCGATCCGAACCGTTCAACATGATTATAAAATGAATATGTACTTGCAAACCAAATTTTACATTTTTTCGAATTTTTTTACTATTTTTTCGAAAATCACTTGATCTGAACATTCTGGACCATCCAAAAACAGCCTATCTAAAAAAATAGTAAAAAAATTCGAAAAAATGTAAAATTTGGTTTGCAAGTACATATTCATTTTATAATCATGTTGAACGGTTCGGATCGACCGTTATAATTTTAAAAAGTCAAATTTTGAGGCGTAGCACGGACCCAATCCGTGCTATGCATAGCACCGTAGCCTCACTCAATAGTTCAATCATGTATGTATTCCCATAAATAAATCGCAGTTTCCTTTTCACTGGCTAACCAAAAATAGCAGGCTTTCTTGGACTGAGTTTAATTTCTAGCTTTTGTCTTGTTTTGGTGCACAATTAATTCCCCGTCTGATTAAAATATCCGTTATGTCCAACATTACGATATTGTTTCTGCATGTTTTTTAAAAGTAGATGTTGATATGTAAAACTAATTCTTGTAATATGTTAGTACCTTATAATATTGTAAGTGGATTCCTCCTCTATATATATATATATATATAAAATATTTCACATCTTTTTGAAATAATGAATGTCAGATGGAGGAAATTGTAAGGGTTTTAGGGTCAAAAAAATAAAATAAAAAGGTAATTTTATAGATTTTCAGGATTTGTTAGATTGTGTAAATATATTATTTCGCAGATAGAAATTGGTTCAATATGATGAAATTCATATATGTATAAATTTACGCATATTGCATTTGAAATTCGTAAACGTCACTCGACACTCGGCCCGCGGCTCACTAAAATATAATCCAAGACTTATCTTGTTAATTTATATTACTCAATTAATATATAGAAATTTCTAGAATTTTTTCAACAAAATTTTGATTTTATTATTAATGCTCTTAATAATATTATTATTAGAAAATATAACAACCAAATGAAGGGTCAAATATGAAATTTTCTCTAATAGGTATGTAATACCATGAAATGCAGATGCAAACTTTTACTAATGAGGGAACCGGCGCTACAAATGCCAATAGATTGTAATTGCACAAACTCAATACCACAAAGCCCGAAATTTTTATTTATAGAACAACTTCAAAAAAAATAAACCAAAAAACAGTAATTTCGAAATTTACTATGGCCGCATCGGTGTTGTGTGGACCCCTGGAAAGCTATATAAGGGGTCCGTTGGTTTCATTTTTTGTATCAATTCAAAGAAGTTTCAATCCCTTCGACCTCGGGTAAGTTTTATTCTTCTTTTCTAATTTTAGTTTTTAGTTTAGAATAGTAATTAGATTTAGGGTTTAGGTTTAGGTTTAGGTTTAGGATTTAGGTTTAGAATTTAGATTTAGGGTTTAGAATTAGATATTAATTTAGGTTTTAGAATTAGAATATGACCACAATTTAAATAGAATTGTATCAAATATTAATTGTTTGAGCACTAAAATTAAGCTAGACTTGTACCAAAAATTAAATATGTTTATTTAACCAAAATTAGTTGTTTTAGCACCAAAATTAATGGACTTTTAGGTTTATATTACCAAAATAAATTGTTTGAGTTAAATTAGACTTGTACCAAAATTTAATTAGGTTTATTTTACCAAAATTAATTGTTTGAGCACCAACATTAAACTGGACTTGTACCAAAATTTAATTAGGTTTATTATACCAAAATTCTCATATTTGACCAAAAATTATCAAATACAGCATGGCATCCAGTAGAGATATACCGTCTTTCAGTAAGGGTGTACCATCTTCCAGTAGAGGTACACAGCATGGCTCTACAGCCACTCCGTACAAGATGTCCCAGTACATCAAGAGTGCGTTGGTAGATGTTCCGGTTATCCGGAGTCGCACTGACAGAGTCAGCAACTTTTTGTGGTACCTGAATGTGGAGCACCGGATTCTAGAGGCTGCCACTGGGGTAAGTTATAAATTGGTCATATTTATAAAAATACTAATAACCTAAATTTTTTTTATGAATAGACTTGATCTGATTTTTTTAATTAAATACAAGGTTTGGATGCGATTACGGTTCATCACAACCACATGTGGCTACGGTACTAGCCGATTCAGTCTTTGGATGTCCAGGCAGACGACTCTACAGACTCAGCAGAGACTGACGAGACGCCACTCTCCAGGAGGAGTCGAGGGTTCAGGAAGAAGAATGCGAGAACGGTATTTAGTCATGATCCGTAGGCTTTGATTTGTAGTATTGTTAGATGTTTTGTCAGATACTTATTTGTTAGATACTGTCACTTATTTATTTCGTTGTTTTGTTATTTATTTTATCTGTTTTGTTGTTATTTATTTATTTTGTTCATTATATCATTATCTCGTCGTACACAAAAAATATTTTAAACGAACGACATTTCTAAAATACTTTCAAACGAACGATATTTCTAAAATACAATACGACAAAAAATATATCAATTGAAACAACATTTCAAACTAAAACTTAAACAACATAAAAATATTTCTATAACTAAAAAACAATTAACAGATTTCAAATTCCAATTCCAATTTTTTTTTTAAAATGGGATACCGCTCCGGCATTATGCGGTTCTGGGTCCGCTCCAGCATTGTGTGGTCTCTCTAAAATGAGTCCGTACAACACTAGTGCGGCCATGGTAAATTCAAAATTTTCAAAAGCGGTAATGTTTTGGTTTTTTTTTTAAGCTGTGCTATAAATAAAAATTTCGGCCACAAAGCAGAATAATCCAAACTAATGTTTTTATGCTAATCTACAATTAATGGGAATACACAGATTTCGTGAAATCTTCGAAAATATTTGGAAATCTGGTAATTAATGCTTTCGAGTACTTTTGTAATCAGATTCTCCAATTGAC
This sequence comes from Carex parvula, assembly GCA_025461045.1. NCBI lineage: Eukaryota > Viridiplantae > Streptophyta > Magnoliopsida > Poales > Cyperaceae > Carex > Carex parvula. Next base: position 75,824 of record JAJGRW010000903.1, on the reverse strand, counting down.
CCATTTAGCCCCTCTCCACACTCCACTGTTGCGGATAGAGTGGAAAAAAAGTGTCGTGCCGTGACTAACATGTCGTAACTTTGGTCTCGTGCCGTGCCGTGCCGTGACCAAGTTAATTTTTCATGTGCCATGCCGTGCCGTGATAAAAATATCAAGGGGTGGTCACGGCACGCGAATGGTCACGCCGTGCCTAAACGTGCCATGACCATACGTGACTCGTGTGACTCGCGTGACCATTTAATCATAATTTAGGTTAGTTTATTCAAGATTCACCATTAAAATAATATCTAATGGTTCTAATTACACGTGACTACGTGTCGTGCCGTGTCGTGACTAAATCTTTCACGTGCCGTGACGTGACGTGCCAAAGTTTCAAAAGTTGAACACGGCACGCGAATGGTCACGGCACGGGACACGCGAGTCATGACATGTAACTGACACGTGTGCCATATCGTTCCGTGCCGTAACCGTGCCGTTCCGTGACGGAGCCGGCTCCGCCGTGCCATTTTTCCCACTCTAGCTGCGGATATTAATGCTCTACCACCCCTTGCTTAGACTGGAATAACAAAGGATTGATAATTGCAATATCGATAATATGACGAGGGAGTATATCTGATCTACTTTTGGTTCAAATAAGCTCCAAAACCGTCCGATTCATTTTTAGATCTGTGTGTACGAAATTCAAGCATACACGCACGAATTTTAAAGTAAAATGCACATATCTTAAAGCAGATCGGACGGTGATTGAGTCCATCGAACCAAAGTTGGTCCGATGGACATCGGACCTACTCTCAATTCCGATAATATAGTGGTTGTTATGACTTTTAGCCGAAATTTTTACTAATATCCAAAAAAGTTTCAAAATTTTAAATTTGTTCCCATTTTCAACTTATTTTTCAATCTGCCCAAACTGGAGAATTATTTTCTGAATCCACCGTTTCTTTCCGTAAAATAATTCTCCAGATTCAAAATTCTCTTTCCGGAGAATTATTTTCCGGATTTGGAGTTCAAGAAAATAATTCTCCGGTTTTAGATTTTTTTTATTAAATAGAAAATATTATGATTTATTTATTTTTTGTATTGAAATATTAGAAATATTTTTTTTGAAAATAGATGGAATACTATATAATTGAATTTATTAGAAAGACTACGACAAATAAATGGATCAATATTTTTTGCTGTTGTAAGAAAAATTAAAATATTTTTTTGTGTGTTATTGGAAAAAAAATAAAAATGTTTTGGATCTGAGTTATTGATCCCGATTTAAAAGTCACTTATGAGTAAATAAAGAAAATATTGTGGTCCTTCTAGTACATTTAAATTCTAAGATATTGCATCTATTTTGAAAAAAAATTGATATGAAATAATTTCGTCTGACATATTGTCAGAGCAAATTCTATTTTTTCGAAAATAGAAAGACCACAATATTTTCTTTGTTTATCCAGAAGTGACTTTTGAACCTGGATCAATAACTCAGATTCAAAATATTTTTATTTTTTTCCAATACATACAAAGAAATATTTTAATTTTTCTTACAACCGCAAAAAATCCGACCTGAAAAATGTTGATCCTGGTTATTTGTCACAATTTTTCTAATAAATTCAATTATATAGTATTCTATCTATTTTTAAAGAAATATAAAATATTTCTAATATTTCAATACCAAAAATTAATAAATCCTAACATTTTCTATCTAATTAAAAAAATAAAAATAAAACCTAAAACTGGAGAATAATTTTCCAGAAAGAGAATCTTTGAATCCGGAGAATTATTTTCTGAAAAGAGACGCTGGATCCGGAAAATAATTCTCCGGTTTGAACAAATTCGGAAATAAATTGAAAATGGGTGTAGATGTTAAAATTTTTAAACTTTTTTGGATATTAATAAAATATTCAGGACTTTTAGCCGCTAAGAATTATTTGACTTGCCATAACAATGAAGTGTAAAGTAACTTTTTCATGTAATGTTAGTTAATCATTACTCGATCTTCACTGTTGGTACTGTGCGGTTTTTATGCTTTTGGATTGTTAGCTGATCTCTAGTTTTAGTAGTAGAAAGTAGTTTTTAGATGTTGAAACTTGATGTATCGCAGCTGTGTTGCTGCTACTGGTATGTATTGTGTTGGGTGTAGGTACTCTTTTTAAGTACCTGCACTCAGTTTTGTTGGCTTTTAATACAAATTGGTGGATTATCCACTGTTAATAAAAAAAAAATCATTACTCGATCTTTTGACGAACTTATATCAATTGTGTTATTCATGATGCTTCAGTTCTGTAAATAAGAAGCAAAATAAAGAAAAATATCATTGAATTCATTACTATATATCCGGGCTCAGTTTTGAATGCATATTATATTTCAGTATGTATGGAGTCGATCATGTGAACTATAAACATATCCGACATGCTCTTTAGGGGGAAATAAAAAATAGTGTATAGTGTATATATCCAATATTGCTATCAAATTGGCCATCCGAACGAATTTGAAGAAGAAATTACTAACTGAGTTTGAAAAACCACAATAAACAGTTCCTAGCTCAGTATCAGGTACGATATCTGATTGGTACGAAGTCAATTCTAAAATAGTATTCATTTCGATGTAAGATTCCGAGATACTAAGAGCAGAATGGGACTATGATAATTTGCAATGTACATATTGGTTTGTATTTTTATTTTCAAAGTTCAAGCAACTAATATGAATAACTCATATAATCTATATGAAAATATACTTACATACTGAATTTTATATGTTTTAACATTTATTTATTATTTTTTTAAATTTAATAGTTCAAATTGACCAATTTTGAAAATAAAGAAAGAGAGATTCATAGTATGAACAAACTAATCCATTTGCTTGCGAAGTATTCATAAATGAGAATGGATATCTCTGTTTATTTATTTTATATATATAATGTTGGATGGGTTTTACACTGTTCATTGAGTGCTGTCTCATTCTCAGCCGTTAGATTTGTATCCAACAGATTTTAATAGATTTCGTTCTCTTGCATTGACGCGTGTCTAAACCCTCCGCCTTCGTTGCCTAAAAACTCCAAATTTTTTATTGTTACCACGGCCAAAAATCCGAATTAATTCGTTACCACCCGTCTGACCCTTTATTCAATCCTACCACCTCCGCTAACCCAGTTCGCGCACCAAATTAGCTCGTGCGCGGACTGGGTTGGCGCACAAACTTGGTGCGCCAACTGGGTTAGCGGAGCTCTCTTTTGGGGCTGAATGGATTTGGGTTTAAGGTTTAGGTTTAGAGTTTAGGGTTTAGAGCTGACTGGATTTTAGTGTTTATTTTTATTTTTGCAACGGGTGTCTAAAAATTCTGTTTTATTTTTAACGATGTTCATTCATCAGACGCAAGGCAGCAGGCAGGTAAATAACGTAAAAACTAATGTGTTAAATTGACGGCGGAAGAACTAAACAACAGAAAAACAAAACAACATAAGAACTAATATCAAAATAATATCGAAATAACATTCAAATAACAAGAACTAATACCGAAATAATATCCAAAAACATAAACTACAACAAGTAAGTCTATCCTATCTGCTCGAGGGTGTCCACGGCTTCTTCTCTCTCCTAAGTCTCTTACCCCGCCCCTCCTCTTGACGCTCTCTCTCCTCTAGCGATGTGTACTGTCGTGGTGGCTGTGGTGGGGTCTCCTCATGTATCTCCCCAAAAAGTGTCTCCTCGTGTGGTCCCTCATCTGCACCAGGTCCGAAAATAAACTCGCGTGTATCTGCAGGGTACACGGGTCCATATGAGACATCCTGCTGGACAGCTGCTGCACTGGACTGTGGGAGTGACGTCTCCTGTGGGAGTGGCGTCTCCTGTGTGGGAAACGGAGGGGAGTCTACATCCTGCGTGTAAGCCCCGTACTGAGAGCCCAAGTGAAACGAAAAATCTGCGGATGGGTCCGGCTCGTCGTACTGATCTCCGCGGGGTATATCTCCCTGAAACAAATAGAAAATTAGGTTTCACAATGAAGATGATTATAAAAATAATTACAAAAATATACGTACCGCTGCAAGCCCAGCAGCCTCAAATGCGGCCTCAGCAGTCGCTGCCTCGTGTAGGTCTGAGAAATCCGGCTCTGGCGTGCTCATAGGCTCCGCAGAATCTGCGGAGTCCATGTCTTTCAAATCTTCATAGCGGGGAAGATCTGAAAGCCTGAGAACTCTCTCGAGCTGATCCTGGTACCCGGCGACGACGACAGGCAGTGCAGCCATACACAACCACTTCTTACCGAATGCCTTCCAACCTCTTGTGACGGCGTATCTTGCGCTCCTAAGCACCTGCTTGATGTTCATGAGTGCCTGCGAATTAAAATAAATAAAATTAGTTCGAATTGCAAAGGAATTTTCATAATTTTCTTAAACTAAAAAAATTAAAGACTTACAATCTGTGCAGCCGGGCCAGCGCAGGGAATGAAGCCATACTCGTCACTAACCGTGTCGCGTCGTACGTGGAGCGGCTTCGTGTTCATCTCCGTGATCTGACCATGCAAGTACACCGTGAAGGCACAGTACTCCTGATACCAACTGCGATAGGTCTGATCGTATGTATCGAAAGCATACGACAGGAGCTCGTCAGGGATCCTGTCGCCCATCGCCTCAAGCCGAGTCACATAATCGGCGTGCACGGTCCGCCAATCCTTGCCGCCGGTAGTGGCCAGATCTTTGTGAAGCTCGTACCACTTGTCCTTGGAGATGGGATCCGGGACGGGAAAGGGCTGACGCATACCGAACTGACGCATCACCCGTCCAGGATAGTAATGCTCGACCATCTGGTAGAACACAAGTGGTACCTGCAAGTACATAAAAATAAATAATCCTACGTACGTAATAAATAAAAGTGATGCAAAATGGGAATACAATAATAATGCAAGGGTTACCTGAGCAAACCAAAACTGACGCTGCTGGAGGCATATATAAGGCAGGTCATGCAGGAAGGAGTGAGGGATAGCATCATCGTCATCAACCTCGACACGCTCGTCGTACGGCCGCCAGCAGACGTGTCTGTCAGGAGTCATCTGCTCGAACTGACTCCGGAAGAAATCAACACCCATAGGTCTGCCGTGCGGGGTCTGGATGTACGTCTTCCTCGAGCACCACTTCTGCGCGTAAGACGGGCATGTAATCCCGTCGGGCTGCCCCCAAGCTGGAGCCCAACCTCTCACTCGTGGCTGTGGACGGCCGAACGGGAACCTCGTCCACGACCAATGCATCAGGAGACCAGCTGGACCGTAGAAATTGTGCTTGTTTGTCTATTTAGGTACAATTGACAGTTAAAATTTTGGTTTTTTTTATGTAACCATTTAATTATTAAGATTTGGATTTCAAAATAATTTATACCTGACATGCGGTGCACAAACCCCGATATAGACATGCCAATACCGCTGCACCCCAGTTCATCTGTTTCGGCTGGGCCAAGTCCCTCAGCCACTCAAGCAAACATCCAGGGACAGTGGCCCCCGATGAATCTGGGAACATCCAGCAAGCAAACATCTCCATGATGTAAGCCCGGGTCCACCGATCTACCGTCTCAGCATCAGCATCTGTGTCCAGGGCTCCACTGTAAATTCGAACCAATTTAGTGAAAATTGCGAAAAATAATTAATTTTAAAAAATAGACATCAAATAATTAATTTTATAAAATAAATGTTACCTGAACCGCTCCCGCAAGTGTGATAAACTGATGTCATTCTTCGAGTAGACGTACCCCTTCTTGGTCGACCTCCGCTTCATCAACCCGTCTCCCAGCAGGTCGAGGACGAGCTGCGTGAAGTCTCCGTACTCCACACCTGTGACCGCCTCTCCGGCAATGGGCAGACCCCAGAGACAACTCACGTCCTGGAGAGACACCGTAATCTCTCCGATGGGCAAGTGGAAGGTGTGGGTCTCCGGTCGCCACCTCTCGACCAATGCAGATATAAGAGCGACATCTGCATTTAAGTCACTGAGCTGTGACACATGCCACAGACCCAGCCTCTGCAACGCGGCTGCAAATCGAGGGTCGTAGAGGATATTCATCTGGTTGTTCCTCGTCGACGTCAGAGTATGAGTCTGCATTTAATTTCAAAATAAACACAAATACAATTTATTATTTTATTCAAATGAAAATGTATATTATTTGCAAGTGGTATAGAGATGTAAACTTACATATGAGTTTCTGATCTTGTGCTCCTTGTAAGGGAACCAGCAAACGGGACTGATATACTCTGACGTCAAATGCGGAAAGACGGTCCGAGCTAACACTACATCCAACTCCACATCATCATGAGGCAGACTGGTGTGCTTAGTGCCGCTGGATGACGCCATACTACAATTTGGTGCATTTCTAATCAAATTTGGTCTTAAGTACCTCAAATAGGGTACTTTAATAATTTACTAAAATAATTTGGCATAAAATACAACATAATATAGCTAAAAACAATTATACTCTGTTTGGACACCATTCTAAATATTTAATACAATTCTACTCTGTTTGAACATCATTCTAATTATTTAATACAATTCTACTCTGTTTGGACATCATTCTAAATATTTAATACAATTCTACTATGTTTGAATTTATTTTGAACACCATTCTAATTATTTATTACAATTCTACTCTATTTGGACACCATTCTAATTATTTATTACAATTCTACTCTATTTGGACACCATTCTAATTATTTATTACAATTCTACTCTATTTGGACACCATTCTAATTATTTATTACAATTCTACTCTATTTGGACCTATTTTGGACACCATTCTAATTATTTGGACCTATCTACTCTACAAATAAATAAATAAAAAAGTAAAAAAAAAAAAAACTTACTTTTTACTGTGCCGGAGTGCGCGGAGCGTGGAGTGCGGAGCAAAATGAGCTCTCCGCACCCTTATACGGTGAAAAGAGAGCTCCGCTAACCCAGTTGGCGCACCAAGTTTGTGCGCCAACCCAGTCCGCGCACGAGCTAATTTGGTGCGCGAACTGGGTTAGCGGAGGTGGTAGGATTGAATAAAGGGTCAGACGGGTGGTAACGAATTAATTCGGATTTTTGGCCGTGGTAACAATAAAAAATTCGGCTAAAAACTTCCGCCTTCTTCGCTAAGCTTCTCTCGCCTCAAGTATGCTACCCCAATTCCTTCTTAAGTTCCATTTTCGCAAGTGCCACTTCTCATGTTGCAAAGTTTTCTTCTTCTTCGGCTGTTGTCCCGTCTAAGAAGTTGGGATCAAATTCACTTGAGAATATCACCAGACCGGACTTCCTGATCCTCAATCAGATATCTTTTTAGTTGAATTCGTAATAGTCAACCTGAATTAGTATTCTTCAGGGATATTGAATTGTCAAATTTATTCTTTAGTATATTTTCATAATTTGCACTTTTTTGCTAATGGAGGAATGATTCCTGATTTGAAACTTTTGTTGTATTGCTTTTAATTACATGAATTTTGATGATTTGATCAAAATTATCTTTTGTGACGTATGTAGGAGATAAATAGGGTTAAATTAGTATACGTAGATCTACAGCAACATCTCATAAGCCTTCCAGTGTAATAAAAGCCTAAGATGAACACTATCATATCAAATGTACAATTCCAATGTATATCGTTGTATACATTATTTAAGGTAAAAATCTTATGCTTAATTCTTATGCATATTTATATTTTTCTTTGTTTCCCTGTTTCTAATTTTGTTTTTTTTATATATATTCTTTTGTGAAAATTTCAAGGGCAACAAATTTGTATAAAGGTGCAAGGAGTAACAGCTTTCATAAATGCACCTCAAAGTTGAGAGATTGTATTTACACGAGATGCAACAGAAGCAATCAACTTGGTAGCTTACATGTGGAGCTACTCCAACCTAAAAGCTGGTGATGAGGTGCTTGTCTTTATTACAGATACATTTGATTGATTTATATGTGACTGGCAAATTCAACATTTAATTAAGCAATTGGGTCTTTGGTAAACCATGTTAACAAACTAATTTATAGAGACTTGGAACCCAGTATCTGAATCAATTTAGCTTGATCTAAGTTCAATTTTGTCTTTCTGGACATAAAGGGTCAACAAAGCTAGGTATGGAACTGTCAAATATTGAAGTTATATACCTTTTCCTCTTGCTATTCCATCAGTTATATACCTTTTCCTCTTGCTATTTCAAAAGTATGAGCAAAGCTAGGGTGTGATGAGCACACTAAGAGGGTTTGGTGAGCACAACTCTAAAAGTATATCAGATTGGTTTCAAACGACAAATTCAAACTGTTGAAATCCATGTACTTCATAAGTGATGCATGTACATGCAAAATTTTGAAAGTTTCCAATTCATTTGCTACAAGGTTGAGCGGTCAAAGAAATGAACCTTTTACAAGTTATTATAAGTTGTTTTATATATTCATTTTTCATCATTTCTTTGACTGTTTGACCTTGTAGCAAATAAATTCGAAACTTTTCAAATTTTGTACGTACATGCATCACTCATGAAGTACATGGATCTCAACAGTTTAGATTCGCCGTTTGAAGACGATCCGATCATCACACCCTAGCTTTGCTCCAAAAGTATTACCAAAAACTAAAATTTATCCATAGAAAGTTCATTCCATGTCAGCTTGAAATGACCTCTTCGTTTCAATTGTATGAAATTTTTCCTTTCATTTTGTTATTTCCAGTCAAAACCACCTCAATTTAGTGGTTGAAAACAATGTACCGCTTTTCTTTTGTATACGAGACGGTCTTTACATGCCAACATTGTGCCCTCTGCACCAATGAGAAGGTAATCTTTTTTAACTTAACCTTGGTTTAACTGTTGATTTATTCAAAACATTTTACTAGGTTCAAGTTTCATGATACCTCAAAATCATAATCTATTGGGTGTGACTTTTAAAAAAGAAAATCCATTTTAATAATCTACAAAACCTGAACACTTAACAGCTCGACACTATATTTCTATTATGTAAGTAATTTATCTGACTTTTTATTTGTTTATTTATTCATTACAGGATTAATACAATCTTGATTTTTAATATGATTTCAGATGAGTTATCAGGAGGGAATAACTGAAGGTAAAGAGGCTCCAATGCAAGAGGGTTTAATCTGGGCTTGTTTATTATAGCACAGTGAGGTGGGCTTACAGGCCCATCTAATCCAAACTAAAAAATCTACCCCAATGATTAGAGATTTAAGGCATGGCCCTGTTATACAATTTTATAATATATGAGATTAACCATCGGTACCCTCAAGATTATATATATATATATAGAGTAGAACTAGGGTGCTCCTAAGCTCACCAAGCCCTTCCGTGAGCGCGACTCTAAAACCTATCAAATTGACTTCAAACGACATTTTCAAACCGTTAGATGTTCAATCTATATTAAAATGTGCTTGGAGACCAAATTTTACATTTTTTGGAATTTTTTTACTATTTATTAAGATGGTTTGAAAATCGCTGTTTTCAATGGTGCAGAATTTTAATAAAAACAGCGATTTTTTTGAATTTGTTTACTATTTATTAAGTATTTTACAAAAAATAGCCATACTTAGACCATTGAATTTTGTACCCATCTTAATAAATAGTAAAAAAATTCAAAAAAATATAAAATTTGATCTGCAAGTACATTTTATTTAGATGATCATGTTGAACGGTTGGATCGACGATTTGGACTTTGAAAATGAAAAAAATAAATGTTGTAACTCAAATTTGTTGTAAGTGGATCCCTCCTCTTTATATATAGTATTTTTCTACGAAATTATTACGAACATTCAGTGTAGAATTTTCACCAAAGTTATCAATATTTGTATGACAGAATCAATATTTAGTCTAATGATAAAGGTAAAACTCTTCGGATGGAGATTTCTGAACCCTTGTAAATATTAACCAATTGAGTAGTTTGATTCTAAATTTACTCAACATTCGGATGAGATGTCGTTTGATCAGTTAAGCAAATGCATATGCTGGTTAACAAAATTGCAAATTATCAATAAAAATATGTAATCAAGAAAATTGTGTATGTTCAGTTTTTTATGTAGAAGATCGTATACATAAAATTTGGTATTGGCACTAAAGATGAGTTGAAGAATTTTAACCTTCACCTCATATTTAAAAAAAATATTATGTGTATTTAGTTATACCTCTCCTGTTAGAAAATTGTGGGCATTTAAGATCGGGTTGATCTTATGTTTATCAATTACCAGATCCAAAATATTAGTAATGAATCTTTGACCTTTTTTACTCATTCGAATTTGGTTGAATATTTGCATTTGAAAAGAAAATTTATTTTTATTAGGGCAAAATTGGATATTTGGTTGAATATTTATTTTAAAAGTTTCTGTGTGGGAAGTTGACCTTTATGTATATTTAAAGATGGAGGGCTTGCTTTCCATTTTTATGTATATTTAAAGGTGGAAGGTTTGCTTTCCATCTTTATCTTAGAATTAGTTGAATGATAATGCATGAATCTCTATAATAGGCTCGACCTCCAACTTATCACAAAAGAAAAGAACTTTTCTGTTCGAATATTTGATCCATCAAAACTTAAAACTTGGATATTTAATTATCAATCAAAATATTAACATCTTGGATATTATTCACTTTTCCCCCTAAATAATTAGAATAATTATTTTAGTACCCGCGCTACAGTACCCGCACTTCCATAACTGTAAGGTTGCGGTCCCCACAACTACCGATCTAACTAACAATGTTATTGGACCTTCCATTTTGAATTTCAAATGTTCATTTCTCTCCGTTTTTTTCTTTTTCGAAGGCTTCGGCGATTTTGAGGTGATTTTTGAGGTGATTTCGAAACTGGAAGCAATTTCGTGTGGTTCTCAGAAGTTTAATCGGTGATTTTGAAATGTGATCAGCTAGATTAATATTGTTTCTTTTCGATTTTATTTTTGTTCTGGTGAATTAATAATGATATATCATTTCGTTTCTATTTCATATACACAATCGTGTTTCAGTGTTGCTGGATTTTGAGATGTTTGTGATAATTTGATTTGCGAAGATGATGTAATTGTCTATTATGTGTTCAGATATAAATACTTAGTAGTTCAGATATAAATACTTGATGTGTTCAGATATAAATACTTGGTAGTTTAGATATAAATACTTGATTTATTCAGGAATAAATACTTGATGTGTTCAAATATAAATACTTGGTAGTTCTGATATAAATACTTGATGTGTTCAGATATAAATACTTGGTAGTTTAGATATAAATACTTGATGTGTTCAGATATAAATACTTGATGTGTTCAGATATAAATACTTGATCAGTTCAGATACAAAATTCATTTTAATAAAGTGGCAGTTATAATTTAAAGTTAAAGAAAAATTAATAACAACCAATTATTAAAAATAACGTTATATGGTTTAAATTATTTATTTGAAAAAAATATATAATAAACTTCCGATGGGCTGATTATTATATATGAATTCAGATAAACCATAGAGGATACTAATAGATTACAATTAGTGCAACATATATACATATTGCCTTTTGTATATATGCAATCCCATGTGATCCATATAACATATACTCAAGATCCAATACAATGTTTGTATAAGAGTTATGTCCTTACCACTTAGTAACCATGCGATCAAGGTTTGGCCCAAGTTTCGTAAAAGTTGGGCTCATGTTGCCAAAACTCTTGGTTCTGATCTAGTTTGGATCAAAATTTCATACAAACTAGTTGTATTAGATCCAACATATAAAAAAGAGAGTGCCCATGTGATCCATGACATGATGCCTCTTGGTTAAAGGTCTCCAACATTTCAACTCCAATATTTTTTTAAGATTCTTATTCATCCAATGTAATATAGATATAAATACTTTAGTTCGTAAGTATAAATACCACATCCTTATAGTTATAAATACTTTGTTTCGTAAGTATAAATACCACAAGAATAGAGATATAAATATTACCCGCATATAAGCTAAGTCAACATTTTTTGTTGACAATTTTAGTGGTCCCCAAATACGGGTACGAAGCGAGAATTTTTCAAGAAAAGGTGCAGGTACGGTTATTTAAGGAAAATTCATATATTATATATGTAGTTCATTGTATAGATATAAATACTTGTCTTGTATAGATATAAATACTTCACAATGTTACTATTAATACTTGTAAAACAAAATTACAGTTTTGGAATGGTTGTGTGGTCCCCTAATGCATGTACGATGCGAGAATTTTTCCAAAAAAAGTGCGGGTACGGTTATTTAAGGAAAATTCATATATCATATATGTAGTTCATTGTATAGATATAAATACTTGTCTTGTATAGATATAAATACTTCACAATGTTACTATTAATAATTGTAAAATAAAATTACAGTTTGAGAACGGTTGCGGTCCCCACAAACAGTTATGGCAGTTTAGGTGCGGGTACAGTACGGGTACTCAACTGCGGGTACTCATAACAGATCCAAATAATTAAGATAAAAAATTCATTAAAATAATAATTTGGCAAAATTTTTATTCTTGGTGGTGAATAATCCGATTTTTATTTAATTTTTCTTGAAAGTTTGTAGGAATTAGTTTGATAATCTCATGCCAAGGGAGCACGGACTGTTATTAAAAAAAGTTGATAAATGATAATCTTACAGACTTACAGTTACAGTTGAGAACCCGCCCAAATCAATTGAATCCAACGGCCCAGATCCTTTGCCAGTCTGCCCCTGACCTGGCAAAATCGGCTTGCATGGCATGCTGACACGTGGGGAACAACAGGAACCAAGTCACGTGGCAGTCACGCCTGATCGAACCAACTCTCGAAGCGACCAAGCGACCCATCAAGAAATCCTGAGAACCTTCCCCATCGCTCCACAACATTCCAAATCCATACCCGTCTTTTCTAGTTCTCTGCTCGATCCCCATTACTATAAATACCAACCTCGGCTTGTTCATTCCAATCCAGAACAAATACTTACAAATACACCAGTAAATAGAAAATTAATCAAACCAAGCTCTGTGTTTGACAATTAATTCAGTGCAGCAATAATGGACGCGATGTTTGGTTTTGACGAGCCTCTGCTCTCCACCATTCAGCAGCTGATCGACATACCGGAGGAAATGGAGAAGGCCTTCAATGCGCCGACGCGTGCATACGTGCGCGACCGCAAGGCCATGGCGAACACGCCGATGGATGTCAAGGAGTTGCCGGATGGACGGATCTTGCTTACTGTCGACATGCCGGGGGTTCATGCTAATGAGATCAAAGTACAGGTAGGTATATATAGTGTACTGAATCTACTGATCAATGATATTAATTTTAATAATTTTGTAAGCTTCCTAGATTATTACTTCATATATATTATTTTTGTGGTTCAGAGGTGGTATAGATCAATACAAAGTTTCAATCAATTCAACTAATTCATGTCATTGTACGTAATGCTAGTAGATCGTGTGGAGCTTAGATTAGATAGTGTTTTTTAATTGATCATAACCTGATATATCTTAGGTACGAGAACGGAGTAGGTCCGATGCCCATCGGACCTACTTTTAGGTTCAACGACGTGATGACCGTCCGATCTATTTAAGATATGTGTGCACGGAAATTGAAACAGAGACGAATTTTAAAGTGTTCTGCACGAATTTTAAAGCAAATAGACGGTGATTAAACCCATCGAACCAGAGTAGGTCCGATGCCCATCGGACCTACTCTCAAGTCCTTAGGTACCAATTGATCATCGCATCGAGCTATATCATCAAGTCAAATTGATTACAGAAATTGTTACCTCTAACCAATGATTTTTAACGTAGGTGGAGGATAACAATCTACTAGTGATAAGCGGGGAAAGGAAGAGGCCGGCTGAGGATGACAAGGACAGCGGCAAGTATTGGCGCATGGAGAGGAGGATGGGTAAGTTCATGAGGAAGTTCCCTTTGCCTGATGATGTCAATCTGGACAGCATCACAGCTCAGTACAAAGATGGCGTTTTAACCGTGAGTGTGGAACGAATGCCTCCTCCAGAACCAAAGAAGCCCCGAAGTATCGAGGTCAAGGTTGGTGGTGGTATCGGTGCTAGCGGCGGAGAGAATGTTAAGGCTGGTAAATGAATGAGGGATCAAGGAAAAGGTGATCAGGAACTAGGGAGAGGTAGAGCTGTGAAATAAGATGGGAGTATTGCTTGCGCTCCTTCCTTTTTTGTTTGGTTGTGAAAGCTTACCTGTACGTATTGGCTTTGCTTTTAATTTGTTATATAGTGTGTGAAATAAAGATGATGGGCTCTTGAGCTTTGAGCGTAGCTTTTAATCTCCTACAGGTTTTTTTATTTATATAAAACTTCTTAGTCACCAACTATTTAATACCATGTTATTCACTTTGACAAGCTGTGCCTAAGACCTAAGAAAGCTATTTTTTTCGTGGAAATAAATTGAGTTTCTAGACCAGGAAAGAAGGTATAATGAGAGAAGAGAAGCTAATTATGACTCTATGCCTTTATACCATGTTTATTACGACAAAATATTTAATACCATCTTATTACGATAAAATATTACTCTTGATCGTGTGTCAAAAAGTTTCTCTCATTGAATTCTTAATCTCTCACGACAAAAATTATGTGTTTTTGTTATTAAATCAAAGGCAGACTAGTTCTTTAGTGTTTCTTTATTGAACAAGTCTATAACGGAGTATTTAGTTCTGGAACCTAGTCTATTAACTGTTTGTTTAGTTTTGGACATGTTAATAAATAAATTTAGGGACTAAAAATGGATTGAAATATTTTGTAAAGAAGGCGACATTTTTATTAATATCCAAAGTTAGTTATATATTAATAAATATATCCAGCTCAAATGGATTTTGTTAAAAATGTCCAAACTTAATGGCCAATTCTCATTTTAATTCAAAACCGGTCATTAAATGACCGGTTTCTAATTTTTTTGAGAGAGGAATGGGGAGAAAAGAGAAGAGATTCTTAAGATGAGCATAGCATAGTTGGCTAGAAGAAAAAATCGTAGGAAATTCGAATTGAAGTTTGCACTTGGTTTGGTCAAAGATCAAGCAAATGTATTTGGTTGGATGCGTAATGTAACTTGCATGTATCGGTACTTCATCGATATTTTTACAATAAAACATCGATATTTTATTAGCCTTAGCATTGTCAATTAAGTAGGATAGTGCTAAAAAAATATCGGTGCGTCGCTGATGTTTTTGTAATAAAACATCGATATTTTATTAGCATTGGCAATTAAGTAGGGTAGTGTTAAAAAAATATCGGTGCGTCGTGATGTTTTTGTAATGAAATATCGATACATTTCTGCCGTAATTAAGCCGTGCATAAAACATCGGTGCGTCTCGGTGTTTTTATACAAAAGCATCGTTTTTTTTTAACTTTAAACAACCATAACTTTGGCTATAAAACTCGAATTTGCGCGTGCGAGTCCAATTCGAAAAGCTTGGGACGAGACATGGGCAATGACGCCCTTGGGGTCGTCCTTAGGAAGCTGAGAGAATCAGAATTGCAAAAAAATATCGTTTAGTGCCTCAAAAATTGAGTTAAAGTTTTTATCATCGGTAGACACAACAACCCGTATGCGGCTAGTGACAGTGTCGTACGCAGCATAGTAAAAAGTCAGAACTTGTATCAAAATTATTGATGATTAGAAATGATAGGAAATCTGAATCACATTAAAACAACTGGATTAATCTGAACTAGTGAAATTATTAAAACTTAGTACCTAAAAAAACATAGTTTAGTGTTTGTATGCGGCTAATAAATTTAATTTGACAATAATCAGCATTCTAAAATTTAACTTTGTAAGATGTTAAAAACTAACATGATCAGCAAGATGCTGAAATCTAACATCTCTTCCAGTCCCTTTCCTCAACCGGCCACTATGAAGAGCAAGATGCTGAAATTTAACATTAAAAATTTGATTTTTAAAAATATTTGTTAGATTACTTCTTTTGATATATAATTAGCATATTTATACTAAATTACTTGAAATTATACATATAATTGGCATATCTATACGAACTTCTAATGTTAGATTTCAGCATCTTGCTCTATTAGCATGTCTCTCAATTTTTGAATAGTTAACATTTTCATTGGTATGTTTTTCCTCTTATAATATGTTCTCATTGCAACGCACAGGCATGATACTAGTATATATATGAATTATCATTTTCAAATTCATGTATATAAGTCTGCATAAAAATTTATATATGCAGTGGCTTTCTGCATACCTGCATACTGCATTTTAAAACATTAAGAGTTAACAAAATGCTATCTAGAGAGAAAGCATTGGCCGAGTCACTAGCTTCCGTGAAATAATTTGAATTTGGCATTACCCCCATCAGCATTGCATTTACTGAGAATATTCTCTCACAGTGGTCTTTTTCCTATCTCTTGTCATTAGCTCCTATCCAACGCATGACAGACGACCAACATTTTTATTAATATCCAAAATTAATTATGAAATATTAATTATATCCAGCTTAAGCTGGGTATTTTTAAAAATGTCCAAATCGGTCATTATTTGGCCGGTTAGATTAAAAATTCAGACCAACCCATTTTTTCGCCGGTCAGGAGGTTTTTTTTTTTGAAATATTTATTAAATAATTTTTTTGATATATAATTAACATAATTATACTAAAATACGCTAAATTATGCTAAAAGAGAGATTATATCTTCACTGAGAAGGTCAAAAACGACGATAAAACTTTAAACGGCCATAAAACGGCGCTCGAGTGTCTGATTTCAGCAAATTACCACTTTTCGGAAAGATTGCGAAAATATGCATGCGTTGGTGATCACTTTGTTGTTTTTTGAAATTCATAATTGCCAAAAAAACAAAGGGAAGAGCCTTAAAACTTGAGTTGAAGTTTCCGATTAAGATTTTCATTTCTATTTTTCGATCTAAGTAGCTCAGTAAATTGGTAATATAATGAACTTGTAGAATACCAACTTTTACTATTTTTAGAATTTTTATACTAATGTTTATGATTTATGAAAAATGGCACAAAATCAGTCTAATTTAGCATAATTTAGCATAATTTACTGTAATTAGCGTATTTCAGTATAATTAGTGTAATTAGCGTAATTTAGCGTAAAAAATTAACTTAAATTAGCGTAATTGGCGTATTTGTTCGCTCCCAAATGAGAGGTACAGAGTTTCACCACAGCCTAAGATGTGGAGTTTAAACCCTATTCAATCTCTTGGACGAAGGTTGCAAGTGCACAACCCTGTCTTTGTAGTTAGAATGGGTGTCGATCCTCAGGGACGGATTATTTTCTGAATCTTAACTAATCCAAGTTAGGTACTAGAAGTTGAAAGATTGGGGTTTTGTTTAACTATTTCTAGATTGTATGAACAAATCGAATGTAATCAAAGAATGAATGAACAAGTATGTATGTATTAACAATTGTATTAACTATGTATGAACGGGTAAATGAATCAACTAAAAGTGTGTATTTTGTACTGTGGTATAAAAGGGTGTTTCAAGGGTTTCAGATTTCATCTTCAACTTTGCTGCTCAAGACCTGTCACGCGACCCGCATGCTCTCGCATGCGACCCGTATGACGCGACCCGCATGCTTTCGCATGCGACCCGCTTGGCCTTAAGCGCCCTGGACCTGGCACGCGACCCGCAAGCTGTGGCTTGCGACCCTCGTGATGCGACCCGCGTGATATGTCACGCGACCCGTATGGCCCTTGAGCTGAGTCTGCACATGTCAGAAACTTGTTGTTTAAGTCGTGTAAGGCTAGACTGACCGTACCTAGTGTCACTGAACCTCAACTTTCGTGTGTTGGCTTAGCAGACCTGGTTTGGAATTGCAATTTCACCTTCTCAAGTCTAATCAAGCTGTTTGATCTAAACCTAAGTTCTCGATTCTGTTTACTAAAGGTATCTACAAGCTGAAGTAGAAACTTTCACCTTTCGGCTACTCATTGATCTACAAGCTGAATAGAAACTTTCACCTTTCGGCTACTCATTGACCTCACCTTTCGGTTCTCAGACCTACCTCAGGTACTTAACCTAATTTGCAAGAAATATCAAGCCTTTGGTACAAGAAGAAATGCCAAAGGCATTCAACAGTAAGCAATCAAGAATCAAACAATTCAAATCAAGCAATCTCAAATAATACTAGAATCAAAGAAACACGAAATAACAATAAGAATCAATCCATATGCATCATCAAACAAAGTATCAGACTACAAATCCAAACCCTCGAAACTACAGTATCTACTCAGACATCAATAAAATCAAAACAAGAGAGAGAGGAAGAAGGCAAATCATAGTGAGAGAAGAGGTGGAGAAGAGGATTGGAGTTTCAGATTGAGTCTTCTCCTTCGAATCGCCTCCTCCTCAGCTCCAGGTCGACTTCTCCTCTTCAGATCGCCTTCAGCGTCTTCCAATCGGACCTGATCTGTTTTCTGGATGAAAATCGGATGTCTCTTCTGTTGCCAGGCCTGTAGTATATATAACTTCCTTCGTGGGCCCTAATTGGGCCTGGCTCAGCTGACTCGACGCGACCCGCATGAATTTCCATGCGACCCGCGTCAGGTGGCGCGGATGCGAGCTGTGAGGGTCGCGTCTGAGGTCGCTTCGTCTGGGCTGCGATGCGACCCGCATGAGATGGAACGCGGGTCGCGTGGGGGAAGTCAGAAATCTGCCTTTTTGCCTGTTTTCGCCTATATCCTGCAAATTAACCACAAAACTGCCAGCAGTACCATATTCTATTGAAAATCAATATAAACTATGCAATTTAGTGGTCAAAAGCATAAGGTCTGGTTCAGAAATAGGACGAAATAATAGATGAAATATAGACATATCAGTATTTTAGTATATTAGCGTACTTCAGTATAATTAGCATAATTAACGTAATTTAACGTACTTTAGCGTAATTTAATGTAATTGTAGCGTAATTTAGAGTAATTTAGCTTAATTTAGTGTAATTTAGCGTACTTTTGAGTAATTTAGCGTATTTTAGCATTTTTTAACGTTTTTAGTATAATTAGCACAACTAGCGTAATTTAACGTAATCTAACGTAATTTAGCGTAATTTAGTGTAATTTTGCGTAACTTAGTGTAATTTAACATAATTTCATGTAATTTATCGTATTTTAGTATAATTATGTTAATTAAACATCAAAAGAACTAATCTACCAAATATTTCAAAAAAAGAAAAACCCCTCCTGACCGGCTAAAAAATGGCTGGTCTAAAAAAAAAATCTCCTAACCGGTCAAAAAATGGCCGGTCCTCATTTAAATCTCAACCGGCCATTTTTTGGCCGGTCTGAGCATTTTTAAAAATAACCAGCTAAGCTAGGTATAATTAATATTTCGTAATTAATTTTGGATATTAATCAAAATGTCAGGACAGACGACCTGACCATGCGCAATCCAGGCCTGTCCACCATACAATAAAAGGACCTCACAAATTGGTAAAATAGCTTGCGCCTTTTTTGGTTTAAAATTTCAATTAGTCAATTATAATAAAAAATCATTAACTGCTAAATTAGTAAATAATTTTTTTAACATATAAAATGATAGTAGTTAATAATTTAATTATTGAGTTGCAATAAAAAGAATTATTTGTAACTCGAGGCTTTTATATAAACCTGCTTGCAGTGCTGGCCGACATTTTTATTAATATCCAAAGTTAATTACAAATTAATAAATATATCCAAAATTGTTTGGATTTTCAAAAAATGTCCAAACCGGCGACAAAATGGCCGGTTTATGATTTTTTTTTTAGAGACACTATAAAAAGCAAGATAATAAAATCTAAAACTGAAAATTCAAATTTTTTGTTTAAATTATTTGTTAAATTACTTCTTTTGATTTATAATTTAGCATATTTATACTAAAATACACTATATTACTTGAAATTATATTAAATTATGCTAAAATATGATAAATTATGGTAAATTACACTAATTTCGCTAATTATAATGAAATACGGTAAATTACGCTAAATTAGACCGATTTTGTGTCATCTTTCATAAATCATACAAAATAGTAAAAAAATTCCAAAAATAGTAAAAATTGGTATTCTACAAGTTCATTATATAACTAATTTACTGAGCTACTTAGATTGAATAATAGAAATAAAAATCTTAATCGGAAACTTCAACTCAAGTTTTGAGGCTCTTCTCTTATTTTTGGCAAGTTTGAATTTTGAAATCCGGCATCGCGGGCACTGGCGCATGCGTATTTTCTCAAACTTTCCGAAAAGTGATCATTTGCTGAAATCAGACACTCGAGCCCGTTTGAAGATCCGTCATTACTTTTCGCCTTCTCAGTAAAGATATCATCCATATTCATATGTAATTTACTGTAATTTACCATATTTTAGCGTAATTTAACATAATTTAGCGTAATTTAATTTAATATAGTGTAATTCAACATAATTCAAGTAACTTAGCGTATTTTAGTATAAATATGCTAATTATACATCAAAAGAAGTAATCTAACAAATAATTTAAACAAAAAATTCGAATTTTCAATGTTAGATTTTATTATCTTGCTCTTTGTAGTGTCTCTAAGAAAGAAAAATCAGAAACCGGCCACGAAATGGCCGGTTTCTGGAGAGGAGAAAACCGGCATTTTGTAGCCGGTTTGGACATTTTTCGAAAATCCCAACAGTTCTGGATATATTTATTAATTTGTAATTAACTTTGGATATTAATAAAAATGTCGGCAGTGCGGGGCATGTTTCGCTAAATAACAATGCTTTTTAATTTCATGTTGTACACGGACAACAGAGATAAAGGAAAAAAATACAACTCGTATACGCTCAAACAGGGCATGTGTTGCTAAACAATTAGTTTCACGTAGTACACGAATAAGAGAGAGGTAAAGAGAAAATAATACAACTCGGATACGCTGTATAAAGTTATTTTTTTAGTCAAATTAACGTTGTTTCTATCTTGCACAAAAAATAATACATTGGATAACGATTTACATTAGAAAAAAATGTCAGTTAAAATAATACATTAGAAAGAATAATATGTTAGTTAAAATGTCATATTTGTTTATACTAAGAAAAAAAAAACTTTATTCTGACATATCTGACATGTAGCAGACTTGAATAGTCTTTTTGTCATAAAAATTTAAAGTATAGTTGATCAAACATAGGTTACATAGGTTTGAACAACCCAATGACCATTTTTTCAATTACAATATTTAATCATTTTTGGGAAATAGAACTTGAGAAAAGGAAAGAATAACATATTGGAGTAGAACTAGGGTGCTCCTAAGCTCACCAAGTCCTTCCGAGGGCGCGATTCTAAAATCTATCGAATTGACTTCAAACGATATTTTCAAACCGTTAGATGTTCAATCTATATTAAAATGTGCTTGGAGACCAAATTTTACATTTTTTGGAATTTTTTTACTATTTATTAAGGTGGTTTGAAAATCGCTGTTTTCCAATGGTGCAGAATTTTAATAAAAACAGCGATTTTCAAACCATCTTAATAAATAGTAAAAAAATTCCAAAAAATGTAAAATTTGGTCTCCAAGCACATTTTAATATAGATTGAACATCTAACGGTTTGAAAATGTCGTTTGAAGTCAATTCGATAGGTTTTAGAGTCGCGCTCACGAAGGACTTGGTGAGAGTGAGCTTAGGAGCACCCTAGTTCTACTCAACATATTGATTCGATTTTGATTTTTGAGAGTATCTAATCGTACGGTAGCATTCTAGAACATTCTACCGAAACTATTCTAGAAGAGCCTAATTTCTCAAAAGTGCCACCGACAACTGTGTAACCTCTGTATCCTCTATTCTTTTCGTCTACTCGATCCTTCTAGAATTTGAATTACACGCTCTGTTTCGAAACTTCCATCAATTTCCAGAATGTTACAGATCTTCCTCTCTTCTTCTCCAATCCACCCCACTCACTATATAAAAGACCACATCCGATCTACCTTCCTCATCAAAAGAATCAGCCAAAAGCATTAGACAACACGAAAAAGCACTACACAAAAGCACACAGCCTTCAAACAAATCCTTTTGAGTTCGACTATGGACTTGAGAATGCTTGGTCTAGACAACCCTCTCTTCTCTGCCCTTGCTCACCTCGCCGACTCCTCTGATGATCACGAGAAATCATTCACCACTCCAACTCGCACCTACGTGCGTGATGCACGAGCAATGGCCTCGACACCAGCTGACGTGAAGGAACTCCCCTCATCCTATGTCTTCACAATCGACATGCCGGGACTGAAAACAGAGGACATGAAGGTGCAGATCGAGGAAGGAAATGTGCTCGTGATCAGTGGAGAGCGAAAGAGGCCAGAGGAAGAGAAGGAGGGGGTCAAATATCTGAGAGTGGAGAGGCGCATGGGGAAGTTCATGCGCAAGTTCGTGCTGCCTGAGAATGCGAATCTTGAGACGATCTCTGCCGTTTGTCAGGATGGCGTGCTGACAGTGACTGTCCAGAAACTGCCCCCGCCTGAGCCGAAGAAGCCTAAGACAATTGAAGTTAAGGTTGCTTAAGTGAATTAAGCAGGACGCTATTAAATGCTAATAAAATAGTACTAGTCCAGATTCTCTTTTATCCTTTAGTATGTGTCAGAGTGGGCTCTCTGGTATGTCTTTATGAGTTTTTGAGTGCTTAATGGAATAATGAGTTCGTATGATGTAATGGAGAAATTGGAGTTTAAGCCTTGATGATGTGATGTATGATCAGCTTGTTTTTAATTCGGTGTATGTGTTTTGTTTAATTATTTGAATTTAGCATTCTCTTCCAAATGAGGACGCAGCGATAGGAGAAGTTTTTATTCATAGAAATTATTAAAAAAATTAAATAAAACAGATTTCTATTAAAACAAATATGAGAGGGAAATAAAAAGAGTACTGCTGGTCGTCGACCAGTAGTAAAATCAGGTTTGAATTTTTAGTAATTTTGGATCGGAACAAATTTCAGCTCTCCAAACGTTTAAATTTATTTTTCAGTTTGTATGAGATTTACTGTATAGCTTGAAGGCACAAAGAGAACTAAGGAATGTGGACATTTTACTGTTTGGGCATAGCTTAATTTATCTGGAATGACACATCAGATTTCAGATTTCAGATATGATCTTCTTCCTTGCATTTTGGAAAGAGAAAACTTGAATTTAAGTTTCATTTTTTTTTATCATGCAGCATTGTGCCATGTTTGGAGATTTATTTTGTGATTCGTGATTGGAGTTTGGTAAAGGGCTTTTCTTGGATTTGAAGATTTGAACAGATAACTTTCATCTTCCAAAACCCTTTTCTGCCACTTCAAGAATAATTACTTTTTAACGTAATTAAGACCTTAGTAACCGGTTGGGCATATATATAGAGTGTTCATTTTCCAGTAGATTCCAACCCGATCATACACCCAATTCAATGACCTTAATTTGTTATTTCTGGCATAATTCTGATTCTTATATTTTTCCTTATTAGAAAAATCATTTATGACATAAAAAGAATGTTATAGAATTAAATAGGAGGGTCTGTTCTGGGATTTGTATTCGTGTCGGAATGAAACGGACAACTCAGATCTGTGATCTGATACTCTACACGGTCAGGTATGGTCATGCAACCACAATGTTTGTTACGGGGTATGGTCTTACAACAATTAGGTGCTTCTCCCAAATGTGACCATGAGGGTGAATTCCCAATTTTCGTAGCATAAAAAATATGAAAAAAAAATAAGTTTAATGCTGTCAAAATTTAGACCATAGTGGAAAGTTGTTCCCAGAATTCAGAAATAGCTCAATAGGGATCACATGCTATGGAACCTGATTCAAAATAACGGCAGCAAGTTACAAATTATATCCTGTAATTCTTGCTAGCAGCAAGATGGTCCCGAGCAGCCTTGACAAGTTCCACAAGCTTCCTGCCCATCTCTTCTCATTTGAGATGCATAATACAAAAACGTTTTTGACATCCGCGGGAAATAAATTGGTCTAAAGCTCTTTCTCCTATTGAAATTAGTTCTTTCGCTGGAGTCATTTTTCACTGCAATATCTTCATTGGGCTGAGTTCTTCTTACAAACAAGGCAATAAAGAAACCTTCCATACCATCTGATGGGTCTGTTCTCAGTAGATGCTCCGCTGGCACAGAAAATGTTTAATCAGTGCAAATTATGTTTTCTATCTCAGAAAAAGTCTGTCAGTAAATTTGACCCCTGCCATTTTGGCGCTTCAGGTTTTCAAGTAAGATCCATTTGGATCTTTTATTGGAATTCTTTGCTACAGGTGTAACCGTACAAGGCCAGCCCCCAATTTCAGGTCCTTCCAATCAGGGATCCAGAATTTTCATCAAAGTAGGGCACTAATCGGGTTTAAACCCGTTAACTTATCGGGTACAAAATTACAACTCAGTCTCTATAACTATTATTATTATAAAATCTGTTAAGATCCTTATTCACCAAAGCATCAAGCTTTCATATGCTTTATCAGTCAAAGCATTATTTGGAGATTGAACATAAAAAGATAACTATATGAATTTAAATATGAGTGAGGCTATGGTACTATGCATAGCACGGTTTGAGCCATGCTACGGCTCAATATTTGAGTTTTCAATCCTAACGGTTGATCCGAACCGTTCAACATGATTATAAATGAATATGTACTTGCAAACCAAATTTTACATTTTTTCAAATTTTTTTACTATTCTTTTAGATAGGTAGAAAATCACTTGATCTGAAAATTCTGGACCATCTTAAAACAGTGATTTTCTACCTATCTAAAAAAATAGTAAAAAAATTCGAAAAAATGTAAATTTTTGTTTGCAAGTACATATTCATTTTATAATCATGTTGAACGGTTCGGATCGACCATTAGGATTTTGAAAACTCAAATATTGAGCCGTAGCACGGCTCAATCCGTGCTATGCATAGCACCGTAGCCTCACTCTTTAAATATTGGAAGAGAAGCAAAGACAGTAGACATATCATCTAAACCTAGTTTATGTAAAGGGCATCAGCGTGATTTTTCAATTTCACCTTTATTTCATGGCTTTCTAAAGGCATCAGCCTGATTTCTCAATTGAGAAGGCAATGGATTTTCTACATGACATGATTTCTAAAGGGCATCAGTCTGAAATTGAGAAGGCGTGATTTTTAAAGGGCATCAGCCTCCATATAGGTTGTGAAAATAAAGGTGAAATTGAGAAAGGCATGAATTTTCTACAAGGCATGAATTGAGAAAGATCCAATTGCGTCTCTGACTCCAGTGAAGGGAAGAGGCCTTTTTCTATTTTTTTTGCTCTCTGGCTCCAGCAAATAGCGAAAGGGTTAGCGAATACAAAGTCTTTCTTTTTTCCCGCTCTCTGACTCGCTAGCGTAGGGATTAGCAAAATCTTCTTCCTTTTTTGTCGGGTCTCTCTAGCCAAGCGGAGGCAGCAGGATTTATTTCAGTTGAAACTGGAGCGGATGAGCCTTCTATTTAATTTATTTCTGGATCAGGGTTGGGCACTATGTTGAGTCAGGGGTAGGCACACTTTAAAAATTACACTGGGCTGAAAAAAAATTTCAAATCCAGGGATAGGCACTTGCCTACCCCTGGACCTTTATGGATCCGCCCCTGCTTCCAATGTTTCAGCCATGCAATGACGTTTAATCCTAAGATTTACTTTAAATACTTTGAAGAAGCTAATTGAGGTGGCGACAATGTTCAACGCATCAATCTTATATCAAGACAACTTTAGAAGCAAATTTTACTGGGAAGAATCTCCTTAATAACAATGTCATTTACTGTTAAAAAAATATTACTTACATCCATCAAAGACTGGTAAACCCCGGCGTTTCCATTGAGGATATGGTGTTGCTAACTCAAATCCAAGAGAAGATGCCAAGGGTAGAACCGATTGGATGACATCTTCATTCTCTTCTTGGTGCACTGAGCAGGTACTGTATATCACCCTCTCAACAGAAGGAACTATACAAATTTCCAAAGTAACAACAAAGGACACTATGTTAGTGGAGATTGTTTCTTTACAAACAAGTGTTACAAGCACAAACTATGTTATAATAATTTAATAATTGTATTAATATGTAACAATTGGCAGTTACTTGAGAAGTTCAACAGCTAAATTACCTTATTCACTCAAAAATCATAAACCCCCATTAAATAAAAATCAAAGAATAGAAAACAATTTCACTGTTACCAAAGGAATTTGATCCTACATCACTGACTGATGTGGCCAGTTGTATTAAAGGCCAACCATCAGGTTAATGGGTTATTTTCAGAATTCCTTGTCCAATGAATCAGGTCAGGTCCAACTCTTCAAGGTTGGCAATAAAATCAGTTTAGAGTAAACAAGGCCAAACTTCTGATCATTATCAATTCGAAATATATGCAATGCATATCCAAATAATGAAACATGACACTTTGATAGACTAATCGAGAGTCCGGCTAGTATGACATTGGTGTCATATGACACCAACTACAAAATTGATTGCATAGACTTTAAACGACTAATCCAAACCGTACAAACCGATTTACTTTATTAGTGATGCGTTTACATGCAAAAAAATTTATATTTTCTAGTTATTTTAGTATCAAATCAAGCGGTAAAAAATGTTAAAAAATGAATGCATTAAAATTAACTTAAAAACTCACACATTTGACCACTTGACTTGATACTAAATAAATTCGAAAAATTATAAATTTTGCATGTAAACGCACAACTATCGAAATAGATCGGTTTGAACGGTTTGGATTCACCGTTTGAAGTCAACTCAATAGATTTTGGAGTTGGTGTTATATAGACTGAAATGACACTGATGTCATACTAGCCAGACTCACTAATCTATCAAAACAGATTAATGGGCAGGTTCAGATCAGTGTTATTCGAACCCCTGTAAGATTGGGTCTAACATGAACCATATTCTTTATTTTTCTTTTGGAACAAAATAATGATAACCAAGCAACCATTCATAAAATGAAAGAGACAATATACAGGAAAGTGCATGTTCAAGAGCCTTTCTTTGAAAGGCGGCTAGTTTCTCTATTCTCTTACTAGCATCAGCATCGATATCTGCCATAGATCATAAAGATGTATAAATAAAAAAAAAAGGCAAATAATGATAACTCAGAAACTAGTGTCCTAATGATTTATGATGTTTTACAATAAAAATATGCGCAAATGAAAATTAATATCATAGTCTTTTGTCTGGAACAAAGAACAATACACTACATTACCCTTATGGGACCTGACTGATACAGTAACAACCTAGCATTAAAAAAAAAAAACTTCTACCTAAAGTTTGACAGTTAAAGTTCATGGCGGTTCTCCTTGCACAATTTGAACAACAAACAATTAACAAAAGCCCCACAATAAGGAAAAGTAATTATAGCAAATTCAGAAATAAAACTTTGTCCAAACAGAAGGACAACAACAAATGGTAATCATAAGTCACCTTCAGTGTGGGAAGGAAGCAAGTGGTCAAGTCTTTGAGCTGAGATGCCCGACCCTGAACAGGATGGATCCAGTAGTATTGCTCGCACCTACATAGTCAAACAAAAGGTCACACAGAATGTGAAATGGTGTAATTTTTCTTTGCTTTCCACTCGAATTTTTTTTTTGGCGACATCCTGTTTTGAAGCATACCACCTGGTCTCAGAATCTCATAAGATGTTATCACTTTTCAAAAAAGTAAAAGAAATCTGCAAACCTTCATGTACGCAGGATTGCTGGGGTCTACATCCAAAAAATCACCATGTATAGTATCAATATCTTTAAAGAAGGTTATGGTCAAACAATTGGATTGTGCTTACAAGAAAAAAGGGCAATTGTTTTTTTTTCTGCTACATTAATAGGTATGGAAAGCATTGCCATGATAAATGGCATAATACATATTTCACCGATTGAAGATACGGATTCTTTGATTGAAGATACGGATTCTTTCACGGATTCTTTTATTCATATTTGTCATTTTCGATCAAAATAAACCCTTTTTACACCATATTTTGTCAACACATTTTAGCTTTTGATATGCAATATACCTAATTAAATATTTCATTGGATTTGAGAGACGTTGCCTGCTGAGATGTAGCAGTTGGTAGTAATACGGTCAATAATTTTCTTTAAGAAAAATGAGAGGTAAATTAAGAGAACGATTAAAGGATACTAGTTGCTCCCGACCTTCTGATGGTTTCTTGCAAAATTGTGAGGCGTGGCTGATTTAACTCACAAGCTATTATGTTGCCTCTCCCCTTCATCAGGGCTGCCAAGTGTACTGTCTTATTTCCTGGAGCCGCACATGCATCAATTACCTTAATATTTTGTATTTTTTTTTAAGTTAGAAAGTTCAGATGACTAGATATATGGCCCCTAATTAGTGAACAGTGTAAAGCTAAAGATGCATGTACTGAAAGCTATTATCATTTAATTTATTGCTTTCTTCAGCTTAACTAATAGCAAGAATAGAGAGTCCAACATACAGCTCAAATTAGGGCTTTTTAACGAACTCTCAGACAACCTAGCAAGTGCAATTTAAACCAAACTAGCCTCGGTTCCACTTTGCAACTTAATCCAAGTTAGCTTTAACTATGTTTAATAAGCAGTTAGACAACACGCAAGTCAAGAGAAGTGAAAAAGAAACTAAACAGGGCTAGAAAATGGCCAAACTTCTAAACAATACTTTATATGGTATCAGATGACAAAACAAACCTTCCAACCGGGTTTAGGACTCAAGGCATTAGCTACCATACAGCTTGCTTTTCCCTGAAAAGATACATACTGAATCAATGAAAGGTAAAAAAAATTCAACAAAAGAAAAAAAAAGGCACAAGTAAACACCCACTTGTAAAACAGCGCTTCCGTCCAAAACCAAGGGGTGGTCATGCAAATCAACACCAGGTGGCAACACTAACAAATCAGGTACCATCTCGTCGTGATTAACCTAACTCAAATTGTAATAAACCCTTATTAATTACATCAGTCTAATGCAATGTTAAGTTCATTTAAAGACAATAAAAGTCAACTTCGCCTTACTGTGGTTATTTTGCTAAATTCCTTTACAGCAGACTCTACATCAATTTTAAGTGTATTGACACGTAAAAATCGTGATTTTGGCAAATCTACAAAAGAGAGAAAGAGCGAGAAGATTAAGCATCATATATAATTGACAACATTTTGAGTCTTTTCAAAAATTATATGGTGCCAAAGACACCCATTTTTTTCTTATGTTTGCAAATAACACCAAGTACATTTGTGTTGTTTGCTGACAACACTAGTTGTTATAGCCCAAAAATTTGACTATCACGCCTTGGTTTTTGATATCGAGTCAAAGAATCTGCTTGATGCACCAGTTCAAAGTTCCAACATAAACCAGTAAGTCTACCTGCCTTGATATTACTTAAATATATGTCTAGAAAGATTGATAAAAGCTTATTACTGGTAGGCAGAATTGTCAGCACTTAACATATTAACATTATAACACAAATCTAACAAGTGGCTGTTACATGAAGCATCTTTGCAGATAAGACTTGGGCATTCACTCCATATAAAAAAAATGATCTCCCATCCGCAAAGAGAGAAATGTTGGGCATAACTTGCAAAGAAACAAAGAAGATTAAAGTAACGGAACACCTCTATTTTTGTTAGGCAACAGGTCTTCAACAGATTTTACTTGCCTTCTAACACAAGCTTTCGCTAAAGCAGACTCGAGAGCTTCTTTATGCCGGATGATATACTTCTCGACTAGACCGTCAGTTGCAATTTCCTAAGAAATGTTCAAATGTACCTATATAATAACCAGGTTTCTACACTAGTACAAAGAGTGAATTAAACAAATGAAACCAGTGATGTAAAAGAGATTTTCCTTCGGATACACATTAAGCAAGGACTAATACCAGATTTAATAGCATGCAGTCGGGTTCCTGGTTCTATTAGTCCATCAGTGTGGTAGCTGAACCAATTCTTCCATTTATTTGTGTATTTCTTTCTGCGGACATGCTTAGGACTTAATTTCTTACCAGGAGAAAAATACAACCCAATTGAGGACAAGTTGGGTTGAACGTAGGCCTAGCTTGCAAAGTTTGAGTTAACTAAAGGCAATTATTCTCAATAAACAGGTTAAATCAGGCCAAGTTCCTGTACTTTAGGCTGGAATTTCGATGCTAAAATTTTAACATGAAAGTCACTATTAAGTTGAGCTGTTTATTTCATACAACAAATAATTTAACTATATGTATAAAAAAAAAAAAAAAAATTCGACTGAGAATGCAAACCTGTCCAAATATAATATCGTATACTGTAACACAAATAAGCTCCTCTTGTTTCTACAAAATGAAATTTTTTGACAATAATATAAGCTTAAAGGATATAGTGGTTAGTTGTTAACCCGATCAAATGTGGCTTCATTTTCAAACTTGCCCAAACCCAATATCAAATAGAATTCGCAATTTCCCCACTAAGGCCAAATGAAACCTAGTTAAGCCCTGATAAATCCTTGACTTCATCTACGACAGCCTGAATTACCCTCACCCTTTTTACTACAATCCTGAGGTGATAATTTAAACCTCAATGGTGCAATTTAGTCGGGTTAATTTTTAAACAAAACAAGCCATTTTACGTTATTGTGCAATATAAGACGAATAGAGCTAAGAAAATGATACCTTCCATTTATTGCTCAGTATTGCAGTTGATGTTAAGATCTCCTTGATAACAGGAAGGTCTAAAATAGGGAACAATTGTAAAGTAAAATCAGATAGGTCCAAATTGCAAATATTCATGAATCATAATTCACCATATAATGAGCTACCCTTAAAGAATGTAAGTTGGCACATAGAAGAGCAAACATATTAAGAGTGCTGTTACTGTCATTTCTATCCTCACAGAGAAATAATTTAAATCTCTTGAAAATCAACCACAGAGATTATGGTTGTGTGCATTACCACCAAGCTTATGTTATTGCATTGATATTTTAGAGTAGTACTTCTTTTGCTATACAACAGATTGCGGGAAATTTGGCATAGTCTGACATTAAACCATCTTTTTTCGGATCACATACAGGGGTAGTGGCTGCACAAGTATCAGATCTAAAGAGGAAAACAATGGAGAAATTAGGAACTTCAGTCCTGTGGACATTCTTGAGGGTGTGTGTGAGAGGGGCCACTGGGCCAGAGAGTTAGACAGAAAGCGAGATTACACTTAAGTGTCTGACAGACGAGCGCAAAGGTAGCCTTCTTGTTACGAACCGAAGGAGAGTAAACAAGGCTCTTGATGGAGGCGGTTGCGCGTCGCGTGGCGTCGGCGCGAAGAACTTGACGGAGAACCCCAGCCGCCTCGCGCCGAGCGAAGTACGCGGCGCGTTCCGCCCCGTCCCGGCTTTTCATTCTACTTCCATTCTTCTTCTCATCTTTCCGCCCCTCCACCTTGCTTTTTCTCTCCGGTCGGGACGACGGATGCGGCCGGAGCGCCATTGTCAGAACTCGAACTCGATTTCTATGAGGGTTTTGGGTTTTGGGAGCACAGCCGCACAGGAGAGTTCGATTCAAATGAGTTTGCTCTGGGTTGGGCACGGGCCGAAGTGCTGGCCGAGATCAGCAATTCTTTCTGGGGTCTGGGGCTCTGGGCCCCATCGGAACAAAGAAGGTACCCCGGGCAATATGAGAAATATTTTATTGAATCAATGTTATGTTTTTTTAATACAGATTTAGAGAAAATAATGTAAAATTGATGGGATATTTTCACCATTTGTTTTATTTTCTGACAAAATCAAACAACATTGATTTAAAAAATATATTATTTCTTTCATCCTTCATTTTTAGTGTATGGCCCTTTACTGTTTTTACCAAGTGATGCCTGTTGAGACTTGAGAGCCGACCAACTGAATAAAAGAAAGTTCAATTTTGATATTTTTTTAGCTTTAAAATAAGAAGGGCCGATGATGTGATTCTTTCTTCGGATATTGTTCCCTTAATCAGTTTAAGTTCTTCAATTGTTCGGATAGGTCGAGAAAGACAATCAAGTGGAGATCAAATGTGAATGAGAATCAATTATATAAAAAATTTCATACTAATAATGAAAATTAATTTTACAATATTCATAATATTTTATTCTAAACTATATAAAAAATTACGTATAAGTATAGAAATTTTAAAAATAAATAGAAGTCAATTGATTCATTCATTGAATGTCCCTCCGCACAGTATAAAATTTTGGTATAATTTCAACTCAGTTGCTTATCATTGGATTATCGGATGTCAAACAATGTAAATTGCCCGACGTAAATTTTAAATAACGCGTCTATAAACTTGTAATATTCTAAAAAAATTGAACGTCATCTCGTCATATAAATTAAGTACCAACAAACCTGATATATTATTCTTTTTGCATGTACTATATTATATTTGCATTTTACGATCTTAGGAATTCAAAGTCTACAGAAATTGACATCCCAGGAAGCTCAGAAAAATTACTAAACGAGCAAACTTGCACAAACCTATAATCAGAGCAGTTCCTCTTTCTAAGAAAATTCAAATTCAGACTCTGGAAATGATGTTGTGGAACGTATTTGATATGAAAACTTCTTTCTGAAAGAGTTGCTTTTGGCCAAGAATTTCACAAATTCTGAATCTTCTATACTGCAACATTGTTTATTAGAGGGATAAGTTGGCATCACAAACTTACAAATGTTTATTTGGCAAATCAAGAGTCTACCACTGTCAAATTTCAAAATAAGTATGTACATATTTTAATCAATGATAGGTACATCATTCTAAAGTTTGCATTCAATAATGCCGAATAACTCTCAACCTGCTCCTTTTTTTTATGTATATATTTATATTTCATCCTTACATAAGATGATTCTATCCTTCTAACAAGCACGCTTGATGAATACAACAATAATACAAGTAATTATTCTTTTTCACAGGAGGCAAAAAGTTCCCAAAAAATGAAGAAACAGACAAGAGGTTACTTCTTCCCTGTTGTAACTCCAACCACAACATTGCTCACCTGAATAGCAGAAAAGTGAATATTGTGATGTTTTATAAATAGTAATCCAATACTATTTCATTGCAAATTCTTAGTGGGTACTTGGCTGATTCCAATTACCACGTGCTCCAAATTATGTGAAAAAAACATTTATCACATTACCAGGAAGACTTGGTTTTTTTTAATATGGATTACTGTGTTTTAGAGAGCTAAAAGTTAAATAACCACAATTGAGCAGGTTTGTGAAATCAATAAAGAGTTGAGCATAAGAAATTACCAGCTTGCCCTTTTCATCAACCGTCATAGGATTCTCGACTACAACAGTCACATTCTGTGGTTGTGATGGAGGCTGCATTGAACAAATATTAAAAAGACAAGATTATTAGTATATTCCTTTCATATCTCATACAGTGCAAACATGATAATCCCCACATTTAGCACATTCCGTGACAATTTCAAACCATAAGCATGCTATTTGAGTTCTTAAGGGATATCTATAAAGTTTTCACTAAAGAAGACAGAAATTTGCAGGAATGCTATTTATGCTAGTTCGGGTGCTTCAAGATGTTAAAATTAGAAACAATCACTGAACTGATTCTTATAAAAGTAACTAAAGCTCTTTTAAACATTTGTTCTTATATTATTCAGTACAAGTGACAAGATGCTCCAACTATCATAACAGATCATTTAAGATAGGAATGACAATTTGTTTAAAATTAATAATCTGTCAATGCTGGTATTCCTATATGAAATATCTTTATTAATGAATAAAACTACAGATTGACAGCTAACTAGCAGTAGGACACCATTTTTTTATCTCTAAACATTTGTAGGAGGATCGATGCAAATATGGGAACAAAGGGGCTCATTTGCAATTAAGTAATAAAATCGGGTCTTCTTGCAATTTAAGGAAGCTTACAGCAGAAGTTGATGGCGGCAGCATCAATCGAGGTTCATTAAGTCCTGCTGCCATAGGAACTGGAGGTCTCATGGGACCAAGTGGCTACCAATTATAATACATGCAATATATTAGGATAAAAATATAACAAAAGTATATTCAGATAATCAACTAGTTCTACATTCCATTTGGTGTTTAGTTGGTTTTCGGTGCTGAAAGTCAGGTTTTTAAATTGATAGAACTAATGTATTGAAGCCATTGGACCAGCATAGCAGGAGTTACTTGGTACCAAGATGACAATCAGCTTGCATTAGCAGTAAAACCCCCAAAAAAAATTCCCCCAGATTATAAATACAAAGTTAAGAGGCAAAACGGACAAAAAAAAGTTCTATTGGGTGCTAAAGAGAATCTAACTCTAAGCCACAGAAATACGTAAATCCTAAATTCAAGTTCACCGTTGTTTCAATATTAAATTAGTGTTAATGTCATGGTATAAGATATTGTTCAAATGATTTGCTATTTTTCCTGACAATAAATTCATATGAACTGGATCCAACATTTGTGTTTATAGCCAATCGGTAATTTGTCAAAAGAATAGATCAAATACGCACGCACCCACAAAGATATTGCAACATACCCCAATATTTGTAATGTAATGGCACACTGCACACTTGACGGATGGCGCACCATAGGGATACATAAGTGTAATACGGCAGTGGCCGCAATTGATCTGCGCCGCTGCCATGTTGTTGTTCACTGCACTCATAAAACCAGCATTTTTTGAGAAGAGAACTAGCATAACATGTAGGAATTTTGTGAACTATACCAAATGTTTTGATGAGAGAGAGCAAGACAGAAACCTGGTCTAACACCATTGATGGTGTGACAACACGAGCATCTAACACTGGTGGCCCCCTGATTATACATTAACAACGTACGGCAACCACAACACATAATCCGTGCCATATCTATTCCTACATGAACATACAGGTGTATATGAAAGCAGCATCCTTTAGTAATAGTGATAAAATAAAAGGATACTTCTCATGCCATTATACTCACCAAAACAGCAGCACCCCAGTATGATGCCAGCTTTGGGAATATGATGGGAGTTAATTTGCAATTGGTTATAGTTTGAACATAAAGTAAGGTCTCACAAGTTTTAGCAACTTAAACAAAAAAAGAGCTATAAAGAAATCAACCAGAATGAAATAGATTAGGATTTATTGGGACAGAACAGAACTCCAGCATTACACGCAAGTATGGGCAGGATCATTTTACCAGATACTGAACAAGTACCAGTCAGTTAAGCTACCATAGCATACCACCTGTTCTCGAAACACTTCAGATGGTATACTAATCCATGGAAATAATGAGCAGGAAAAATAAGGATTACAGCAACAAAGACATCTCAATTGCAATACAGTTTCCGTTCTAAGCAGTCCAGTACACCGCAATATTTTGGGGAAACAATTTTGAGGACAAAGTTTACTGGGTCAAGACTTGTGTACGAGATTTATATTTTGACAAGTTAGTAACCCTACCAACCCCACCTCGCCCACACCCACCAAGCCAGTCTCAGAGATTATTGTTCATTATTAATATTCCTTTTTTTACTCTTGCACACAGGTTAAACCTCAAGAGAGAAATAATCAGAATACTGAATAGTCATGTACAGAAAGGATAGAAAAGATAAGCAAATGAAATCATCACTAATCGTGCAGTCAAATCCTCAAACATGCTTTCGAAGAGAGTAATCTTTGCTCTCAAAATAGTGCCATCCATCGGTATTTTTTCTCTCAATGCTTATACCTCAAGTTGGGGCCAAACAATTATGACCAACAGGGCAGGTACCGACTAAATTGCAACCCTTGGGCCAAAGAATGAATAAAAGCCAAATTTTATATAGAAATGAAATTACCATGAGGTGGTACGGGAGTAATGGTATTGCATACTGCACAGCACACGCTGGTGGCTCCTCTTGCATATATCAAAAGGCTCCTACACCCATTGCACACTATTTGACTCCCGATCCCTGCCATGCAATTTTCCCCTCTGCAAAATGTGCATAGAAGAGCACAAATCCTTAATGACAACAACACTAACTTGAGAATAAGCTACAAACAAGGATACCAACCTTTGGTAGCTGAATCCATTGGCACAAAAGTTTGCAAAGGACATCAATTCATTTAAAGGCTTTTTAACTTATATGCACAGTTGGTTGGCCTCTAAAGTATGTTTACTTGACCTAACTTTAGTTGAAACAGTTAAAGTAAGAGCAATTTATGCTAAGGAAAGGGTTCAAATATAGCTTTTTTTTCACAATCAACCTTGTTTTGAGCTAAATTAACAGTTGAGCATAGCTGTAATAGTTTGCAGAAGCCACTAATCTACTGCACCACTATTTTGTGGCGAAACCAGTACATAAATACAAGCAGTTGACTTTGGGGCCTTGTCAGCGCCTGAAACTGTACATAAATAGTTCTAGACCATTGCATTGATGTGTTACGATACAGAATTCATAGATATATATACATTATATGGAAGGTTTCGAGCATAAAATCATCTCATAACATGTAATAGACAATTAAATTAGATAGAAGTTATTGAATAAAAAAAAAGCTAATTTGATTTAAAACTCATACAGCAGATCAATGTACGACAAGAAATGAAAATAAATAAACGCAACAGAGAGATCTAGCCTAAATTACTCAGGACGACAGTAAAATATTCAGATCAACAGTAGAATAACAAGCGTTTGAGATTTAATAGAAAGGAACGGACCGGAATTTAAGGTGCGAATAATAAATCAATGAATCCAATCACCGGTTACTGGATTGGTACTTCAGTAAAGAATACTGCTATCCAGTTCCGATCTTAAAAGAATAACTCTTGATTAGCAACACAAAAAAAAAATTTAGCTAACAACTAAAATATGGTCTGATTACCTCAATCGGACAGTCCGCAAGGAGAAAGACGATCCGAAATTAAGTGTACAAAACCTCCTCAAGAAGATTAGACCGGTTTTGTCAGTGTTTGCTTCGAGATTAATCAAGCAAGGCCGCGTACGAGAGAACTGGATTTTTTTTATTAAATTACTCTTTCCCCTCCTTTCTTGATAAAAAAAATTTCCCCTTCCCAGAAGCGCGTGACGAACGAATAATTGAGATAAGAGGCGTTCGATCGGAGAAATCAATGGCAAGCTAAAAAGTGATTTTCTGTGCTCTATCTCTGTTTTCTTGATATAGCAGGTCATTTATTGACGAATAGGGGGAACACATAATGACGTAAAAGAACCGAGGTCCAAGGGCCGGATTCTGTACGTAAAACTGATAAGAATCCATATCCTCGACGGTACCGTAAAAGATTCCCTTTTACAGTTAGCTATTTACGGTTTGAGATTAACTCTCAGCCGGTTTGGGATTCGGGCTAATGCGGGGGGCAGTATTATTTGGCTTTGAGATTCGTTCCAAGTTAATAAGAACGGTCCAGATCAAGTAATTGTAAAATATTCCTTTTTACGGTACCGTCGGTGATATGAATTCAAACTGATAAATGGGTTTAGAATGATATTTGAATGCTCGCGGAGCACCATCGAAGAAACTGCTATATATGTACGAAAAGTGTTACCAAGCAGCTGGATCTCTTCGATTTGTACGGAAGGTGTGAAGTACAGGAAAGAATTCAGAAATGACTTGGCAATGCTGTCTTTATAGCTTTGTTAATTGTTACAGACAGTGGGTCCCACGTAAAGTCCGATTAGTTTGATGACTCAGATTTTATAATTTTGGAAGTCCGCCCAACAAATATTTGAATTCAGAGAAATTGCATGCTGCTAGCGACTTTTTTTTTTTACTAGTTAAGTGCCCACGCGTTGCGGTGGGGAATGACAATATTAACTATGTAAAAGATATAACTTGTGTTAGATTTATAAAAATATTTCTTTAAGAAGTAATTTTTTTTAATGAGTTTCTTTGAAGAGTGACAAAATTAATTTTAGTGAAATTCACGTATCATTGATTTTGAGAGTAGTTATCAAATATTTATTCACCTAATATTTATCACTGATTTGCAACGGGAAACAAAATTTTTAGTTATCAAATATTTATTCACATAATAACTATGCTAGTTAAGTGTAAAGGAGAATAAAAATGAAATGACAAAACAATGTACAATTAATGAATAAGTGAAAAACATTATATAATGAAAAACATAAGCATTAAAAAATATTGTTCTCATAAGTATCTTTCCAATGACAAAAGGGCCACATACATAATTTCAAGATTCAAAAGGGCCTAATATAAGACTAAATTAATTAAACAAACACAACTTAATAATACAAGAAATTAATTAACAAGCATAATTAAATTAGCAACATTTAATTTTAATAGATTAAGCTAATTTTAAGTTAAGTTTCTATTCTGACATCTAGCAGTGTATAGTCAATTCGCCCATTTAATTTTGTTGAGAATCTGATATATACAATTATATTGATTATAATAAGTGATTAATATCAATACACTTAATATAGTTTAATTTTAGTATTACATCTTCTATAAAAAAGAAAAAAAACAACATTCTAACAAATTTCACATGCATTTATAGTTTAATTTTAGTATTACATCTTCTATAAAAAAAAAAGAAAACAACATTCTAACAAATTTTCCATGCATTTACCGAACACATATATTCTAAAATTTTTCATAGATTAAATGCCTTTGGTTTTGCAAATTGAAATTCTCATTCTCATATTAAAAATTCTCATTTCCATAAAATTCTCATGTTGCCGAACAGGCCTTGTAGTTTTTGTGGTAAAACTTTTTAACTAAGGAATGACCGAGATTACGAAAATACAAATACATTGGAAAACAAGCTAATAATCGGTAACGAAAGTAAATAAGCTAATTTAACTAAAAAGAAAACGTCACTTGACAATGATTATCTCAGTAATCTTGACAACATCAATTTAAAAAACAATTAAAATTGAAAATTAGTAAATAAATTTGTAAGTATATTATTGGATACATAAAAGCTTAAAAATTAAATTCTATACAATTTAAGTATTGTTTGATGATTCGTCAAGAATCGTTAATTAACTTTCTAATAGTTGAAATTACAATCCCTTGATTAACAATTAAAAATACATAAAATTTCATCATATTTTATAATCATGATATGAGAATAATATATTATAATCATGCTTATAAAATTGAATTTTAAATTTAAACTTTAATTTTGAAAATTATCAAAATTATTTTAATAAACAATTATCAAGTGATCCCCTCGTTAACTAATATTTAACATTTTTAGAAATAATGAAAACAAACGAACTAATATTAAAACAATACCGCTTTTCTTACTGAACTACCGACTACCTCATTTTTACAATCTAGTTCATTTAATATCCTGGCAGTTTAACATAAGATTCCTTACTGAGACTCGTTAAATTTTGTTTGACTTGGTACATATTTGGTACAAATTTTTATTTTTTGGCACGGCCATAAGCAGCCTCTACAATCATGGAAATAGCACCATAAGCTTGACATGACGACAGAAAAATAACAAATAAGAAAGTTGACAAGACTGGCTCCCCTACAAAAATTGGATTCACAAAATTGTCTAGTTCAATTACTACATTTTATTTTGTTCAAGCCGACTCAATCGTCATCATACATCCACTCGATGCTTCAAGAGCATTTCACTCTTAAATGCCCCAAGAATTAAATTACCATGCACTTAAATTATTTCCTTCATTACGTCTGTGACACATCCTTGTGACGCTGATTGCACACTCTTTATATACTGTGCAAATTAAATTCAGAAAAAAAAAACATATCAAGCTTTGGAATCAACATTACATCTTAATATAAAATTCCTTTGTGCCAGTATTGGAGCAATAATTTTCTGTTCTTGGTTTTAGTTGTCTTTTTACTTTAGTTCTTTGTTTTAGTTTTCAGCTGTGAAATTGTGATCTAGTGTACCATGCTTCCTTGGTACTGGCAGGTACATCATGATACAAGGTGTGTGATATGGTATTGGTTGAACATTAACTTGGGCCTTGGTTGTTTGTTGGTGCCAGTAGGTTTTAATAGAGCGAACCATAGTAAATCTTGGATTGAGCTAAACCAGGTACCTTATAAAGAACACCTCGGTTGGCTTTGTAAGATGGTGGGGTCCACCTTTTTCGTCTCTCTTCCAACTGCTCTTCAGTCAGATTAACATTTATTCTTTTCTTAGCAACATCTATGGTGATTTGATCACCTGTTTGTATTAAGCCAATAGGACCTCCTTCCTGCAAATTGAGATTTATAATTTTTGATAATCTGATTGGTCAATTTCAACTAAAAAAACTTAAGGTTATTGTACTATTGCTTAGGAGTTAGGACATAAAATTGAACTATTGGAGACAAGTTATAACTAACTACCAGTGCTTCAGGCAAATGTGGCCAACAACAAATCCATGAGATCCACCAGAGAACCTACCATCAGTTAGCAATGCACATTCCTGCATCGTCAAATCAA
Organism: Carex parvula; assembly: GCA_025461045.1. Classification (NCBI taxonomy): domain Eukaryota; kingdom Viridiplantae; phylum Streptophyta; class Magnoliopsida; order Poales; family Cyperaceae; genus Carex; species Carex parvula. The sequence continues at coordinate 35,536 of JAJGRW010000903.1, read as the reverse complement.
AACCACTCTGTAAAAATTTGAAGCAGAAAAGATAAACACATGGAAATTCAACTTCACATATTGCAAAAGGGTTCAAATATGAGTATATGACCATCAACTGGAAACTAACTAAATATTGAAAAATATCACAACTATGACCAATAACCATAAATACGAGCACTCATTATGATGATGATGATGATGTTACAATAAAATTTAGTAAAGTTTTAAGTAGCAACAAAAAGTGTAAAATACTAAATAATGTTAAAATAATAGTAGTGACATGCTAAAAGTACCTTTCCAAGACCAGCGCCCATTATGGCACTTGTAGGAGTCAACATTTCAGGCATGCCAGACCCGCCTTTAGGACCCTCCCCTCTAATAATTACCACTTTGCCCTTAATGCAAAATCAGAACATGTGATTAGCAAATGATAAAACAAAAAGCAGTATATGATAGTTCCAGAATCAAGCAGAGAATATGTACTGCTGCAACAAAGAATATTAAATAGGTTTGTATAACAAAAAGTTCCTTTTTTCCATTGATGTAGTTTGCATAAATCATCCGATATACGAAGATAGCACATAATATCTCCTGTGCACAAATCCCTTTAGCTTTTGGAAAATGCCAAAACTATACCTTTCTTTCATTGATTCAAAGGGTGATGGAATTTTCTGATACATTTGTCAGTATAAATGATGTTTCTATTCCCAGGATTAACAGACATTTGAAAATTTTGCAACGAATGAAAACATAACTCTCTTGATTTCAGTACAGAAGACCAAATTCATAACATCAGAAGATACTTAAAAAGTATAGTGTTTTTATTTATTCAATGGTGCCACCATCAATGATACCTTGAAATTCATGGGGTTTGTTGAGATTGCAGCAATCATAGTTTCCTCTCCTTCAAAAACAAGTGCTGGACCTGTCCAATTGATTTCCGAAAAAATTATAAATCTTAACATATGTAATATGAAAAGGTAATGTTATGCAATAAAGCATAACAAGACTGTCTTGCATCTGGGTCAATGAAAGTTTGACTTAATTTACCCTTGAGTGACTCAATCAAATTGCTTTGAACCAGCAGATACAAATCGTACCTTGTGTCTGATACACTGGCAGGTAGCACAAATTGAGGCGTCAAAATTCCCAATTCCGAGCTCCTAGTGGTTCCAATCCTTGCATGTTGTTTTAATTTCACAATATATGCTCATCCTTGTATGCTGCTCTAATTATTGTAAAGTGAGAAACCATGAGTTCAGTTATATTGGTCATGCATGGGGTTATGCCAAGGAGTCTGTCAGCACACCAGGTTATGAGGTCTGAACTACATTAGGTCTGGTTTTAGAGGTTCTAAGCCACTGTTTATGTATGAGAAACCAAAGGATAAAGATCAAAATCATCAAGAACCAAGATTAAACTTTAATTTATTTTAAGTTCTTTGTCAGTCAAGAGAGTGAGGACATTTTCTTCATATAGGACCTTGCTATTTGACATATTTACAATTTTTTTGTTTGTTTGCAATCAAAGGGCATAGATCATAGAAGAGTCACAAGGTTCTTTATTCTTTTGACAGATCATTGGCATATGCCTACAGTCTTTATTCCTTTTGAAAATTTATCTTCTCACATTTACAAAGAAGTCCCTCAAGTATTTATATTTGGCAAACTGGATGATTTTTTAAGGTAATTGGTTTGTATTTTTTAGCAATATGAAAAAAAATAGTTTGATCAATTTGTAAGAATCAGCATTTTCCTAATAAGAAGAACAAATTCCTTGTTAATTACGCAGGGTGACAACATTTGTCTTACACAAAATATCTATATGAACACAGCCCCACCCAGCAAACTTTTGATAAATAAGCCCAAATGAATCTAATTATTAACTAATAAAACCAATCTAACACCTGACATTGACCAACAGGTGTCTGATAATAAGGAAATAACTTCACTTCTTCTCCCAAATAATTCTTTTATTGTTCTTTGTTTATTCATATCTCCCACCCAATTCTGTTGTGACAATATATTTACCAGAACACAACCTGAGCCAAAAGAAGCCTGAAAACCCGAAAGGAGATGAACCAACCGAAATGACAAATCTGAAAGTGACTAAACCCAAATTTCAAAATTATCTAATATGAATGACCCGAGATATGAAATTCAACCTGAACACAAAATTGCCATCCCTATGGAGTATTGACCATCCTAATTTAACCTAACTTGCAAGACCTTCGAGTCCAAGGGGAAAACTTACAATAATAAAATAAAATAAACTATAAAGCTATTTTAGTGGCACTTACAACTTTAGAATATAAAGCTATGAGAGGTGACATCAGCCTCTACAGTGTGCTGTGTGGATGCTACTAAGATCTCTTACCAGTAGAGAATTATCACAGCATCAACTGCAAGTGTAGTTAGCCAAAAATATAACCTGCAACTTGAGCTCAGAGAAGAAAAGAATCAACTGCAAGTGTAGTTAGAAAAAAATACACCAATAAAATGGCCATGAGAACTTTACATAGAGAAGAAAAGAATCAAGACGCTTCAATCATGCTTCTTGTGCTGACGGACACACTACAGATCGATAATAGCTGTAATTAGCCATTAAACAAAACAAAAGAGAAATCATAATAGCTTATGAGCATATCACGACTTCGAATAAATACTTGACTTGAGATTGACAAAAGAAAAAGAAACAAAACATACCACAATGATTTTGCTGGCCTGAGATGAAAACCTTGGTTCCTTTGGAACAGTTCTCAGTTTTGTTGACCTAATCACGCACATAATACAAGTCAGTTTGTCATATACTTTTTCCAATAAAATTACAAGAGCTGCTTATAATTAAAATTATTTGAAGTTAATAGTTAATACAGAGGGAGATAATTGATAGTTAATACAACAAATAAAGATGACGATAAAATATCATATAATTAAAAAGCACAATAATAATAAAGGTTCATATCACATAAATTTAAAAAGAAATGCAGTGTATTGATCACAAATTACAATTTAGAACAATCATCGTACTAAAATGTTTATTTCATAATGTCATGGTTGTGTGAAAGAGAAAGTACAATATCTGACCTAACTATATATTGGGACCAGGTAAAGTTTTTACTCACTAAAAACATCCCATTAATCAAAATAGAAGAGCACATACAACAGCAGGTGTGAGCATATCGGAGGCGCTGGTGTGCCTCAGTGTCAGAGTCAGAGTATCTCAGATCACAGCCTCTCATCGCGAGCCGGAGTGTCATAGTCGGTGCATCAGTACCATTTACAAAGAGAAGGGATGAAGAAATACCCATCAAAATGGATGTCAAAATAGAGCTCTGCAGTTTTTTTCATAAAAAGTAGATTCAATGACATATCAGGTCGCTTAATATAAAGAAATACAAGCTGACTTAAATTGTCTACTCAAAAGATGCATGACTTACTTGCACAATTAATTGTTGCTTTATGGAATTGTCACAAAATATACATAGAAAAAGGGAGGAGATGGTGCTGGTACAGTGGTGCTGGTACATTGGTTGTACCAATGACTCAAAAGTGGTACTGGTACAGTGAACATAATGAATATATTAAACTATAACAGTGACAACAAAACTCTGACTGGAGTAATGAATATACCAATTTCTAGTAATTTATGATTATTTAAAACTCTTTTGATTCGTCTAAAATTAACACATACACATGACAACAAAACATGCTAATTCATCCTATGGATTCTCAGTTCAAAAAATACAAAGAGATGCTTAAACAATCTATAAGATTTATGAACACTCATTAATACCACATGGCGTACTGGTACGAAAATATGACACTGATACTGGTACCGTCAATTTTCTTAAAAAAAGAAAAAACTGGAATCTGCATCTAATTACCGATTGGTTGGCGAACTCAAACTATACCTGACAAAAGGAGGTTGAGAAACAACACATATCACATACTCACTAATCGTTGCTCATGGCTTGAAGTCGGTTGCTCGTTTGGGAGGATTTGCGGGTAAATGCGAAGGAAGAAGAAAGGTAGCTTTCTTTGCTTGTTCAATTTCCTCGTCTTTCTCCACAACTCTTCTTCACAGGACTTTCTTGCACTTCAACCCCTGAAAGTTTGGAATTTCTGATAAGTATGTATAGCGTCTTTTTATGGTAAAACTACCCTGGACAAATGTCTCAGATAATCATTATACAGACAAAGGTTCGTTTTGGGAGAGCAACCAGTCAGAGGCGGAGAAGAAAGAGAACGGGAGCGGCTTTGAATTGGAACGCGTTCGTTTTGGGAGAAGTGGGAAGGAGAAAAGAAAAAGCGAGTCGGTTCGCTTTGGGAAGAAGCGAAGACGTTCCGCGCACAAGAAAAGAGAAAAGGAAATGCGGCAACTATCAATGCTTCAGATTGTGTTTTAAATTGAAACCCATCAGAAACCCATCATCAGCACAATTGCGCCACCTGTTATCGGCGAAATTTTTTTTCTTCTGTGCTGTCGTCGGAAAGGAGAGGGACGCTGCAATCCAGTAGCCTCTGCTGGACTCTTTCAAAAAAGAAAGAAAGGAGAGACGTGAGAGGCGCAGCGCGGTAGCACAGCGGAGGTCACCTTCAGCCTTTGTTGTTGTTGCATCGTCCCGAGCTAGGTGAGAAGAGTCGATGAAAAAGTCACTGGCATTGGGACTGGCATTGGGAAGGAGAAAGAAAAAAAGGAGGAGACCGTGTGGGGAAGGAGAAGGAAAAACGTGTCCTCTCTGCATCGGGAAGAAGGAAAGCGCGTTCCGCGCAAGGCAACAGAGAAAAAAAGAGAAAAAAGGTGGAAAAATATGTGGCGCTGAGATTATGTATGGCATTGAAACGGGTACGTTTTATCTGAATTTAGATTTCTACATGTTAGATAACATGAAACGAATGCATACAATCGAAATCACTGATTAATGGCTGAGATTGAGATATACTTTTGATGAGTGGCTCAGATTTATATAATGAACGGCTCAGATCGCCTCTGGACGAATAGAGGATTGGATCCCAAAAAAATATGCGTGATATTTAGTAGTCCTGATAAGCTGACAGAAGCTGCCAGTGTTTGATTAAATGCTGCTAACTTAGAAGTTAGAACCTCTTATAACTAGAGATTCAGGGTGTTCGTTTGTTACGGTTTAATCGGTTTTAAATTGAACTGAGAGAGTTCGGATTGGTTTAATTTTTCTATTTAAATGGATTGATTCGGTTCTTTTTTGAACCGGTTTAATTATTTGGTTTGATTTGGTTTAATTTTTTTTTAAACCATTTATACTGAACAGATCAAAAATTTAAACATGTCCCCTGATCAAATCAAACATTTAAAATGATTCAAATAATTATGACATAATGTATATTGTTTGATTTGATTTAAAATCGACTAGACCGAACTAGACAAAAATTTTAAATTCATCTTAAAAAAATTCAAACAATTAACAAAGAAAAAATGTTTATTTTTATAATTAATCTTCTTAATTCGGTCCAATCAAACAAACCGAAATTTAGTTCGGTTTATTTAGTTCGGTTTTAATTCAGTTGATAAGTTTATTTCAGTCGGTTCAGTTGTATTTTTTAAAACCAAATAAAACTTTGGTCTGCCTATTTTATTTCGGTTTGAACCAAATTGAACTGAACCAATGAACACCTCTAGACCCTAGTTATAATGCACATTATGCTCTTACAAATGGGTTAAAGTCCATTCACAATAAATTAAATTGTTGCACCAAAAGATGACACAGGTAGAGGTGAATATAGTGTATACACCCCCGAAACCTTTCTAATGAAGAATCCAAAAATGGATGGACGAGAACCAACGAAAATCAGATAAGGGGCCAAGGTTATTTCACTATAATTGAGCACTGTAGATGAACCGACGTGACCAAAACTTTTATTCAATTAAAGCATCGTGGAATTTCAATATTTCAAGACAAAGCATATGCTCGTTTGACTTAAATGAGGAGTGAATTAATTAGAAAAAACTAACAGGTTCCTGTGTGCCTTAAGTGTAGTTTAATTATATATATTTGCATGAAAGTTGACGAATTATATAAAGTTAAAATAACAAATTTGATTTCCAGCTAGTTGATAATATTTTTTATAGCTTCTGTGATTATATGAATTTAACGAGTCTATAAATGCATTCTAGCAGATAATATTTTGCACAAAAATTGGCGTGATGTCGTACAAAATTAAAGCGAGAAAAGTTCGATTCACAAGTAGTCGATGGTAAATTCAAAATACGTGTTGATATTTGTAATTATGTGTTTTTATAAGATCTAGAGTTGATTAAATATACCAACAAATACACACAATGTTCTGTGAACGCATTCCGGCTGAATGTTTTAAGTTATATAATTTTAGGAATATCTGACAATGTTGCACGAGCAAATACATATGATACAATGTGCTAGAAAGAAATCCAATATAATATATTTCAAAAAGAAAAAAACTAACGAATTGATTAAATTCAGCAAATATTTTTTTTGCGAATCATTGATAATATTTAATTAATAACTACAATAATCCGTAATTAAATGAATTTAAATTGCCTAAATTAAAATAAAACAACAAAAGATGGGCGCAACGTACTGTAAATGTATATCAATCATAATGAGAAGATTTAGCGCACGAGGAAGGGGAAATGGTACGATTTTGGAATATACATTTTGAGAGAGCAGATTTTAATTGATGCAGCATGCAGACAGTGGCGTAGCTAGGGATGCAAACAGGGTGGATATTATCCGACTGTATCCGTATCCGTATCCGAAAATTAGATACGAATATCCGATGTCCGAATATCCATGCGGATACGGATACGGATATGATTTTGAATTTTAATTATTCATATCCTAAAAGTAGATAAATACCATATAGTTTACTATATATTATGAACATATTTATGTATATATAGGAATATCTGATATCCGATCCGTATCTATATGTATCCGTCTAATATCTGATCCGTATCCGTATCCGAAAATTAAAAACGGATACGGATATAGTTTTACCACTATCCGATCCGTATATGATCTGTTTGCACCTCTAGGTGTAGCTAGGAATTTTATCAGGGAAAGGCAAACAAAAAATATTATTTTATTTTTTAATTCAGTTTTGTATTAAATATTTTTATTAATTTTCATCTGAAGCAAAATCAGTTAATTGATAGTGAAATCAAAATAGGAAAAATAGATACAAATCAACCAAATTAGACCAGAAACTCAATTTTTTTTTGAAAAATTATGTTAAGATAATAAGTTAACGTAAAACATTTTTTAGAGAATAATACAAAACATTGGAGTAATAAATTTTACTTTGAATTACAGACCATAAGATCATTATTTTGAAATTCAGCTTATTTTTAAACAGTTGAATCTAAAAAAAAATAATGCTTTCTATTAAATTCGACCTATTTTTTTTTGTAAAAGAATTTGACTCATTTTTTTGAAACAAAAAATATCAGGTTTACTGAGGTACCACCGTCAAACCCTGCAATATTATAATTGATATACATAAAGTTTTTACGCTGCGTCTTATATATACTCTTACTGCAGACGAGTTAAATTGTGGCACCTCTACTCCACTTGTTTGTCCTTTCTGCGATAATTATCGGTCCACTCCACCTTAAAATATGCGGTAACAGTAAAATAGTAATAAACAAACATTGAGAACAACAAGCTACGTGCCATGATTTAATTTCAATATTTTCTCCTTTAGAAAACAATCAATGAAATCGACTAAAAAAACGCATGTAGCTAAATTATCTGTTCTTAGTTCTTACATATTTAATATTTGTTTATGTTCGTGATATTACAATGCACGTGATATTACAATACTCTATTTTTGCGAAAATAATTGCTGGGCATTAAGATACGTCAAGTACACAACATAGGATCCCAATTTGCCTGACACTGGGGATAAGTCGCATCGCGTGTCTTATATACAGCAACAAGCTCAGACACTTGGATTTGTAATTAGTTTAGGTCCACATTACACAGACATACAAAACCAAAATTGGACGCATTATCAATTTACAAATACATACGCTTCAAAAATTGCACAATTCGATTTACTTATTATCTGGTAGCGCGATCTCAATGAAGCTCAGTCTTGCGTATCTCGGTGAAACTGCGGAGAGTGAGAGGCAACTGATCTTGCAAATTTAGGCGGGAATTAAAGAACTGGAGATTCCATTCGCTATGTCAGCATAACTGAAACGCCTCCATTCCAATCAGCCGCCGAGAGTGCTAAAGGCGCCTCCTCTTGCTTCCCCTTCGTCTCTTTCCCCAAGGGAGCATATCCTCTGCGGAGTTCTATAAAACTCCGCAGGTGCGGAGCAAATGAACTGACCAGATTAACTCTCAGCCGCTTTGTGATCGGGCTAATGGAGGGGGCAGTATTATTGTGCTTTTAGATTCGTGCAAAGTTAAAACTAACGGAGCACTAACGGACCAGATTAAAAGAAAAGCTCCGCATAAGATAACGTTCCTCTCCAATTAATCCTCCCTATAAATAGGCAGGCTATAAGATGAGAGAGAAAGAGGACCGTCAAAAGGAAAATAAAATTCTCTCCAGTCTCTACAGATTTCCACTTATTGCTCTCCGTTCCTACCTCAGTCTCTCTCTCTCCCCCCTCCTCAGTCATGACAAGTTGCATTCTTGGAAAACGCAAGTCCCGCTGCAAGAACGACGACGAGTTCCTCATTGATCCGGAGTACACCCGCTCTCATGAACCAGTGAAGCGCAGAGGGAAGCGTCTGTTCAGATCCATTGCTTCCTTGCTTGGATTTGGGAAGAAGAAGAAGGAGAGAGGGGAGGGAATCGAGTATCAAGAGCTCGTGAAAGAAGAGTTGCCTTTTCAGTGGATGGAGCCGAATGGAATTGAAACAAATGAGAAATCTGTGGACGCAATGGGGATTACAGAGCAGGCGAATAAGAAAAGGCCGCGGCTTGAGGAGCTTCTTGGCTGGAATCTGAGGTTTGTAGAGAAAGAAGGGTTTGAGACTGAGATAAGAGAGTAAAAGTTGGTAGATTTCTTTCTAGATGTGATGCATTGCACTTCTCGTGCTTGATTTCCTCTTTTTTCTTTTTGACAGGGAGAGGTTATTTCTTGATTCTTTGGATTGCTTTTATCGTTTTGTTTTGTGACAAATTATTAGCAATTTAGTGGAAATACTCTGATTTTTTCTTTCGATTTCATCCCTTTTATCTTCAATTACGGTGCTAAATTTAGCGATTTTAGTGTACCTTATTCAGATTCGTTCTTTTCTTTGATGAAGCCTTTTACGATCATAGAAAAGCGATATATAAACCATGCAGGTACTTCAATTAATTCAACTTTTCTGACGTAATTAATGCATAGCATAGCCAGTGCAGTCATACAATTGATGAATTCATTAAAACCGTGGAGTAAACTGTTGTCTGCTATCAGCCTATCATTCATTAATAAAAAGTGGAAATAAATAGAAAATCATTAAATTAAGTGAGCTAAACTTTTCATTTTCTCATTATGTTTCCTCCAAATTATGCATTTACCAACCAGTAACAGTGGGGTTGTAATTTTCTAGCAACTACTGATGTAACAGCCCTCTTATATGTTTTATCGGTCGTCTGTATTAATTGCGTGTGTTTGGACTGGATGTCATGCGAAAGGATATAAATCTGCTGTTATTCCAAAGGGATCACAGAACCCTGTTATTCCTATCTCAACCGTTCAAAGTTTTTCATCCACGAATCTCAAGAAAAAAAGTTTTTATGCCCGAATCTCAACAAAGATCAACGGCTGGAATCGGAATAACAGTTATCCCTTTGGAATAACAGCAGATTTATTTCCCATGCGGAAAGTAACCAAGAACTGGAGAAAGTCAAAAAGACATGCGGTCAAAGACACCAAGTGGAAAGTCAATGAACGATTGGTTGTTAGGTGACGTTAGCTGGGTCCCAAGGAGACTTCACTTCCAACTCACGTTCATTACGAATTTAAAACTAATCAATCTTGAGATGGATTGTTGTGTTTTGGGGACTATTATTCTTTTGAAAGTAAAGCTTTTGTTTTATCATCTAATATTTTGTAATTTTGAAGTCTATTTAGTTGATTCAAACTGTTTAATATAATTTTTATATTAAAATATATTTGAAGATTGAGTTTTATATATTTTTAAAATTTATACTAATTTTTTACGTTGTTGAAAATCAATGTTTTCTTATGATTCAGAGTTTTCTGAAATGATTTTTAAAAATTAAAGAAAACAGTAAATAGTTTCTAAAAAGTATAAGTTTTTTTCCTTAAGTACATTTTAATTGAAAATCATGTTAAATAATCTGGATCGAGTATTAAAATTTGAAAACAAAATACGACGAAAAGTAAAATATAAACTTTTCTCTTACAAATACATTCGGGTATCGGAAAGGTCACGACTCCCTTCTCAAATTGCACAGATTACAGAACAATGTTTAATCTTAAATTATTTTTGTAACGGTACAAGAAGGTGAAATGAAAGCAATTTGATTTTTGAAATTTGCACCATTCCAGCACAAAGAACTAGGTTTCAAAATTTGTAATTTCCTCTTGTATTTTTCTTTTGCATCTTCTCTTGCGATCTCTGACTTTGGAGCCGTTCTTTTATTTGTTTTATGAAATGCTTAGCATGTAATTCGTCTCCCAGACTCCCACATAAAAAAACAATTTCTTTATCGATGCCACTGTAAAAAAATTATCTGGAAAATTTGCTTGAAAAATATCAAGTGTGCCATCCCTAGGCATGTTATCATTTCTCATAAAACTTGATGCTTTATTATAGATTATAATGTATTTTCTTTAGATTTGCTCGGAGCAAATAAGGCTTTATCCTTACTTTTTTTCTCAAAAGAAAAAGGCTGTCTCCGACTCCAGGAGGGATATTACTTTTGATTTGAAAAAAACTACGAAGATAAAAATCAGAATTATAATCCATATTTTCACTAGGGAAATCAAATTAAACAAATAAATAAAAGTTTTAAGCAAGCCACAAGTAAAGAGATAAATCCCAGAAAGTTAGTTTAAACATCTTCGAAAAATTAAATCGATGCTCCGTCTATATTCAGAACGCTATCCTCTGCGGAGCTTAAAAACTCCGCACTTGCGGTTCTTTTAATCTGATCCGTTAGTGGTCCGTTAGTTTTAACTTGGCACGAATCTAAAATCCCAATAATACTGCCCCCTCCATTAGCCCGATCACAAAGCGGCTGAAAGTTAATCTGGTCCGTTTGTTTTGCTCCGCAGCTGCGGAGTTTTATAGAACTGCGCAGAGGATACGGGTCCTCTATATTCGAGCAAGATTTATCAAATCATTGATATCTTGCGGTGTTGCATTATGTTGTTTATGTATTTCACTTGAAACCTCAATCATTGCGCGTTACGTGTAGCTCTATCCCCTGTTTAGGAAGCAAGTGCCTCTTCTACCGCTGTGTAGCTCTATCGCCTGTTTCCATAGTATCCATTGGAACGACGCAATCGTGGACTAACATTCTTTTTCCGAGGTCAAAAGAGAGAAACAGTATTAGCGTGGTCAAATGTTGCCGGTCTATAGCCGACTCGTTACACCGTTTCCTTCTACTTTAAACCCATAATTCCACCATCCCAAGAGAATGATGGTTTCTCTATGACCTTAACACATGGCACATGACTGTCAAGTAGGTCTCACGCCATTGGTTATTTCCACTCGAATTTGATATGTCTGTGGGGCCCGTCAGCCAGTTTAATCCGACACGAATAGGTTCATGGAAAGACCGAGGGGACAACGCACGCATCTCTTTCTCTCAACCCAATATCTCGCTCCCACAGGCCACAGCTCGAAAAAAGATTTGAAAAAGGAAAATATTCAACAATCAACAAAAATGGAGAAGAAATGACCAACAAGCGAAACACGACAAACCAACTCCGCAAATCTCAATCTCAACCCGATCTCTCCGCCTCCCGATCTTCTCTCCGATTGAGGAACCATAACCCTAACCCTAATCTCAGATCCGGACGCTCAGATCAACCGCGACGATGCCTCCGCACGCGGATCTGGACCGTCAAATCGAGCAACTGCGCGAGTGCAAGTTCCTTTCTGAGTCAGAGGTCAAGGCTTTGTGCGAGCAAGCCAAGGCTATTTTAATGGAGGAATGGAATGTGCAGCCCGTGAAATGCCCCGTCACGGTTTGCGGGGATATACACGGACAGTTCTATGATCTGATCGAGCTGTTTCGGATCGGAGGTGATGCGCCTGATACGAATTATCTCTTTATGGGGGATTATGTAGGTATGTGTATTCGATGAGTTAAATGCATAGATAGACTGGAGTTTTCATTTTCCTATTTGTTATTAAATTTTTGTAGTGTTTCTTCTGGGATTACTGGATCTTTAATAGTTAGATGCGGAAGAATTAGATTGATTGATCAAAATAACCCAAATCAGTGAATTGATTAGATCACAACTGAATCTTAGTTGAAAGGCAGGAATCATTTGGCTATATTACATCAAGAGTTAGTTTCTTTAAACCTATACTTCTAAATAATTGAAGGTATGCTACATACGTGTTTGCTAGATTTGTCATGACTGTTTTATATGATTTATTTTAGAGTAACCATTATTCCTAATTTTCTTGTATGGAAATTGGGTCCGGAGATGAAATTTGGTGTGGTAACTACTAGAATGCACGGCTCTTGTGTGAAAAAAATTTATAGGTTGAAATTGAAGTAAATAACGTTTTCACTTGATAATCTCAAAGTATAAATATTGGTTTGAGTATGGTTAGCTGTGGAAACCAGACCTAACTAGCAAGTGTCATCACTGATATGTGTTCTTTATATAGCTTGAATACTGGTATGCTTTAGATTAAATTGTAAATCGTGGCTCCCAGTCAAATATGCCTGATAATTTTTTTTTTTTTTTGTGGGCTATATAATCTTCATGTGTCAAAAAGTTTTGTACAACGAAAAGAAAAAATGTTCTTGGCAGGCAAGATGGGTTTTCAGTAGTTACTAGCATATGTGCCAACTGATGTAAGACTTGATTTACTATTGAGCATTCAAGCTGTAGTTATATTGGCAGGTATCCAAATTAAAAAGTGTAAGTGGATATGTTGACATCAAGAAACAAGCTGTTATGGTGTGCAGAATTATGTAATTTTTAGTCTCAACATGCAAAATTACATGGAGAAAGGTGCATCATTGGAGCGTCTTGTAGTGTGAAGTTTTACCATGCAGATAGATGCACTTAGTTACTAAAATTCCATATATAATGTGTAATATGGTGGTGGATGCAAGTGTAATGCTGTCTGTTAATTATACTAAACAACAATATTATTAGGTGAGCCATGGGACGCGATAGAGAGAGAGAGAGAGAGAGAGATCTGTATTCCCCCCCTTTTTTTCCTTCTGAACTTTGGTAAAGTTAAATGCTAATCAAATGCATAATAAATGACAGATCGTGGATATTATTCGGTGGAGACTGTGACGCTTCTTGTGGCGTTGAAGGTGCGATATAGAGACAGAATTACTATTTTGAGAGGCAATCATGAGAGCCGTCAAATTACTCAAGTGTATGCTTTATTTTTTCCCTTTAACATTTTTTTTTCAACACCACTAAAAGGATTTTGGTGTTGTATAGGTTATGACAAAATTCTTATGAATTGAGTTTTGGAAGGCATGACAGTATTAGAGAGCTGTAAGTTGCAGAAAAATCTGTTATCTGTAGTTCGACTAAAATTAACTTATGCAGGTATGGTTTCTATGATGAGTGCTTAAGAAAGTACGGGAATGCAAACGTGTGGAAGTATTTCACGGACCTCTTTGATTATCTACCCCTCACAGCTCTAATTGAAAACCAGGTGACAAGTTTTGCAGTTTCCTGCTCTTTGTTTCAATTATTCACTTTTTCATTTTTCTGGTTTGGGGTAATCATTCTCTTAGTACAGTTGACTGTGTAAAATGACAAAATTACAAAATCAACTTAAAATATAGGTATTTTGCTTGCACGGGGGTCTCTCTCCCTCATTAGATACATTGGACAATATTCGTGCCCTTGACCGGATACAAGAGGTATGTCATGAGCTTAATTTACTAGATTTTGATAATTATTATTAACAGGAACCAAGCTTGTTCGCAAATTGTGGCCACAAGGTTTACTATGTTTGCAGTTGATGATATGTTTTATCATTGGCAAATAACATTATTCTTGAATTTTTTTTGTCAAGAAAAAGCTTGGTTATACTAAAGAATTCCTGGTTTCTAACAAAGAATTCTTGTTCTTTGTTAGAAATTTGCTTTAGAGTGATAGTTTTTCCAACTCAAAAGCTGTCCAGGTGAAGGGTCTCTCATTGGGCTTGATAACATTGAGTCCTGTACCAAAATAACTGTTGTTGCCTGACCTGTATGAGCTTGCCGTTTGAATTTCATAGTAGTTAAAGGAAGTATTAAATTTTATCATTTACGACTTTGCACTGCTTCACTGGCCGGTTAAATGGTATAAATATCCTGGTAAGTACAAAAAGAGTCATAAGCTGAAGAGTGGGAATCATAGTTGAAACTGATTGATGTTTTATTGTGGTAGGTACCGCACGAGGGGCCGATGTGCGACCTGTTGTGGTCGGACCCAGACGATAGGTGTGGTTGGGGGATATCACCTCGTGGGGCTGGGTACACGTTTGGGCAGGACATAGCACAACAATTCAACCATACCAACGGCCTCACACTCATCTCCCGTGCCCACCAGCTTGTAATGGAGGGCTTCAACTGGTGCCAGGTTAGTGCATATGTTCCTTTCATGATGTATGGATTCTGATTGCAATGTCGTATAAATAACAGTTGATTAAACTAGGAATTGTTAACTGGTTTGTTGAATATGGTATCGAAAAATCCAAGCAAAATGATTTCTCCAAACTATATACTATAGAGGAGAGTAGAATTGGACGAAATGATACCTAGCATGATTTAATTAATAGAAGCCACCCGACATAAACATCCTGGGCTAAGAATTTAGATATAAAATGATAAATTAAATATTTGCTTTATGCAAGAGTAATTTACATAAACCCCCTGAATAGCTCATTTCACAAATTGACTCTACATTCCAAGTTCCTATAGTGTCCTCGAAGGTTTCTACTTGTATTAAATTGATTCTACTTAAGCTGGTTAAGAGCATTAAAGGGGATACACATCAACATCCTTGTTGTCGTGATTTGCACCCCAAGGTGGATGGGGATTTGCTTTTTAGTTGATGTATGTTGCTATTGTGGCATTTGCGGTCATATACAGTACTGATAACATTTGTCTAGTGGATGATGATGTCAGCATCCACATCGACTACATTGCGTATGCATATGATATAATCTTATTGTTTGCATTGCTGAACAGTATGCCAGAAATCTGTAATTATTGACTCCACTAAAAACAGTATTTCCATCCAAGCCCGCATCTACTCTATTAGGGCGTGTTCGGACGCCTCTTTTCCAATGGGAAAAGATGGGATTTTGACTGAATTGGATTTAGATTCCAAAACACCGTTCGGATACCCTTTTCTTTTCCCAAAACTTCCCAATTTTTTTCCCAAGCTCTTCTCCGCATAGGCTAAAATGGTGGGAAGAAAATTATCAAGTCTGACTCCATTTGTTTTTTCCCAACTGAGTGCTCTGATGATTTCTCTCTCCTCGGTTCAAGAATACACATTTTCATGTCAAAATGGCCAAGTGACAGGTGCAGGTCGTCAGTTATTTCAATGAGCTATTAATAATTGCTAGTCTAATTTGTATTCATTTTAATTGAGGGAGCTAATAAACAAGAAATATTGCTATTTTATTTGTATTAATATCTGACAAAAAGGAAACAAGCAAAACAAAGTATATAAGACTTTGGGATTTTGTCATATACAAATTCAAACCTTATATTATTCTAATTTGTATTCATTTTAATTTGTATTCATTTCTTTGCTATTAAGTGAAGCATTACTATGGTATTGGTCCAGTGCATTCTTCTTGTATTAGTATTTCATTTGTAAAAAGTAGACTAGTATATAGGTGAAAAAAAAATGAATTGAGATTGTTCACAACATTTTTTAATTATTTTTTGTACATTTTTTTTTGTACAACTTTTAATTATTTTTGTACAATTTTTTAATTTTAAATATGTGAGAAATTTAAATAGAAATATTTATTTTTAAAATAAATTAAGATTGTTCACAACTGATCTCAAGGTACAACCGAGGATCTAGACATATCATTTTATCACATATTTTAAATGTTTATTTGTTTATAAATATTTATATTTGTTATAATGTTTATCAATATTTATATTTTATAAAATAATAATTATAAGTAATGTGATGTTATGTTATTATTTAATTTATAAAATAATAGTAATAAAGAAAATTGTAATATTTATTTAATCTACTTATTTAATTGCATTATTTAATCTAGTTAATTAGTAATGTTATGTTATAAAATAATAATTAGTTAAGTAATGTGATGTTATATTATTATTTAATTAATTAATTTAATTGTATTATTGATACTTTATTAATAAAGAAAATTGTGTAATATCAAACATTTTAAAAAGAAAAGTAGAATTTCCCACAATTAATCCCACTGTTCAACCGAACACTCATTTCAACACATTCCCATAATTAATTCTATGCATACCCGCATCCATGGGTTCCCGCTTTTTTAAATGTGGGTTCCCATCCCCGTCAAATCCCATCCCGTGTAATCCCGTGACATCCGAACAGGCCCTTAATATCCATGTCATGATGGCAGGGACCACCTTTTTATTGGGATGCAAAGCATTAGGAGTTGTAGTAATATCTAAGTCTCCCATTCATCGCAAATTGAAAACTGAAGGGATCAACAGGAGAACCTAAAAAAATTGTGGACCAAATTGAAAATGAGGGGTATGGCAAGACTTGGGAATCCAAACCTGATCACATATGAAGTAAATAAAGATTGTTTTAATGATTAAAAGAAAAATTGACGGTGGATATGTTTAATATCAGCTTGTTATCTTCTTGATATAGTGAGTAATCTTTCTTTTGTTTCTCATTTTGGTAATGTTGTTTTCTTTATTTCTAATTTTGACAAACAGGATAAGAATGTTGTAACAGTTTTTAGTGCCCCAAATTACTGCTATCGGTGTGGTAACATGGCGGCAATACTGGAGATAGGAGAGAACATGGAGCAGAACTTTCTTCAGTTTGATCCAGCCCCGCGCCAGGTTGAGCCGGACACTACTCGCAAAACTCCCGACTACTTTTTGTAATTTCAGTTTTACTGCTTTGACCAAACCCAAGATAGCAATCTATCCTCCTTTGCTATTGCTGTGGCGCTTGTTTTATAGTCAGAAAGCCTGAGTTAATGGTGTCTCTCTTCCTCTCTCATTCTTTTGTTTTGAAGATAATGTCGTTGCTGTTGCTTCTAGAAGAATGTATTGTGATAAATTAAGGGAAAAAATGGCGTTATTGGGAATTTTTGTTGTGTACTTTTTTCGTGTTGTATTAAATACTGAAGGAGAGAGAGGCGGCAGCAATTTATTTTACAATTATTATTCTTTATTATTAGTGTGTGTTTTTTAGAACTGGAAGTGAAAACTATGGGTGCACTGACCTCTAAAAAATGTCAGTTTTCTTCTCGCTCTCAGATTTGATTGTTGATTTAAGACTTTGATTGATTGTCATGACCTTTCAGATTCTGAAATGGTTGAAAATAGTGCATTCAGTATGTTTTATCAGAAGCAGCATTTCCTGTGGGTCTCTTGCCAAACTCCCGCGTTAAGGCCTAAACAAATGACGCCTACAATATTTTTGAACTTCTAAACAACTGCCTTCCCCTTGATATTTTACTATAGATTCCTGGTTTAGTTTGACTGGGCAAAAGCTATGCTGCCTTGAAAAGGATAATAAAAATCAGACCGTTTGATCTTATGTACGTTTTTATTGTCGAGTACTGCTGCTTTTGATGCAGTTTGCGTAGATTTCCGAGTATTTCAAGGTAATCTGAAACTATAAATGCTGATATAATTGACAATTTACCAAATTTTCTTAAATCATAACAAGAAATGATGTGCTTGATAAAAACATTTATAGAGCCAGAAAAAAAGTAAGACAGTGACTATAATGAAGTGCAGAGAAATTATTAAAGATGTTTAATCTGTTAATAACTTGTGGATCACGTGCACTTGCTCCCAAGTATACTCAAAATAAGAAAGAGTGTCATTCGTAAACAATTATTCTACCACAGATTGTAAATATTCTAGCAGTACGCCTAGATTTAATTTTTTTAGAAAGTTAACATGTACAATTGCCTCATATGATCTAATTGTTTCTTCTCTTCTACGTCTAAATGACACAAGGAGCAACCAAAGGCATAATTTGACTTGAATAATACTTCTTTTGTATTGAGAACAACTCAAATTACCTTTGTACAGTACAACTACAACCTGAGCAAATCAACCTGACTACTAAATCTATATCATGCTCGTAGAAACAGATCAAGCTTCCAACCAAGTCAGGGATCCAATAATTAAAATTTTGCTTGGGAGATCTCCAGGGGATGGTGCAAGATATGTTATTTTTCTCCTATGTAAAAGGGAATTCACCATTAGAATCAATAAAGAGAAGAAAAATGATGTATATAAACATGCTGAGAAGAAAGGAAACATTTCTTATGTACAAAGGTAAAGAATCAAAATATCACTTGTATCCGTGCAAAGTATAAAATGTCATGTATGTACCCCAAAACACATCCCGTTACATCTGAGGATAAGGATAGTTTGTACATTTTATTAATAACTTAAAAGCAGGTGCAATTTTACATGTTCCCTCTTGTGAAGGTATTGCAGAGGCATATTGTAAATAATAAAAGTACCTTTGAATGTCTATGTCTGTCACGTAGATGAAGCCCGCAACATTGCTGTGTTGAATTGATTAAAGAACATTTAGTGATTAAGAGTACGATTTTGATAGTGCCTAAAGCTGATAAAACTAAAAACTGATAAGACTTAAAGAGTCTATCATTGACTAATGTACAAAATTAGTAAGGTTTGGACTTTATCATATCTTTGTTTTCAGTTCTTCACAATTTATTCAGATTGCCTTCATTGGTTGGTATTTTGGACTAGGTTTCACATTAATTAGGGCACGTATAATGATTCTGTCCAATACAGGTACACATAGCAGGCTCAACAAGTACTGAATGCTACATTAAGGTTTTTACCTGGAAATAATTTGATCAGGTTCTTTGGCATATGAAACAGCAAGAACTGAATGGAACAAGTCTTGGCTTATGTTAAGTGCGACGGGACGGGTTGGGTCTGCTGCAGGTTCAGACCCGATCGGGAGTGCTGACCGAGGAGCTTGTGGGCCTCCACCAACCCGGTACACTGTGATGTCGCCAAAATTGATGATGTTTGAATGTGGAGAAAGGTCATTTAAGGGGCCGTAAAAATATTCCTAGGAGAATCAAATATCCATTAGATACTATAGTATTTCACTTGAAGCCACTCCAAACTGAACTACAATGCACTAAAAAAGGATAACATGATTATGAACCGATTTTGCCCATCTTTGGTCATTTTGTCAGTAAAATTTAGCAGTACCGGAGTTGTCTACAAATAAACTCCACATTTGATCACCATAAACATGAGAATTAGATGGTCTAACATGCAAAAACCAAAAGTTTGCTGAGTTGGTTTCAACATACCCTAATCCGAAAGCTTCTAGATTTTTGTCGTATTGCAGGGTTTCTTTGAACAACACCTCCTGATTTGTGAAGCTTCACAACGTCAACATTAGGCTTGCTCTTTAGCACATCCTTTAACATGCTACACAATTTTTCCTGCAGTCACACAAAAATATTTTCTTATACAATCCTTTGTTCCATTATTATTAGTATTATCACTATTATTATTGGTACCATTATTATTACTATTAGTATTACTACTATTGTTGCTATTATTATTATTATTATTATTATTATCATTATTATTTTTTTATTATTAGTTTATTTCTATCTACCTTGGCTTTGTGACTCCGGTTCTGTTCATTTCTAGCCTACCGCAACTTGCTTGGGACTAAAGGCTTGGTTGTTGTTGTATACGATACTTTGTTCCAAATTAGAATTTAAAATTTATTGCCTTGCAGCAATATGTAATGATATAAGTTTGTGTCTTATGAATTGGCCAGAGTCAGATTTCCAGATGAAGGAAAGAGAAAACCATTATGACTATCTGGATGAAGCAAAAATGCAAACATTATAACTGCCACAAAAGGATGGATAGGATGAACTGAATTAAGAAATCAAATCAAGAATTAAACTTCAGTTTTTGTAACTGACAGATTCTTTGTATTATCTACAAGTAGTAGCCGTAAACTTGCTTCAATTGGGTGACGCCTTTGAAGGAAAACATAATAAAAACAAAGAGAAAATGAGCAGATCTGAGGTTTATATAATAATCACTAGGATCTTTAGAGCAGCTGTGGTTCCACTAGGAGATTAGAGCTTTGCGAGGTTTATCAATTAACCTTGCTACCTAACACCTAACTCATTTAAAGGTTTCCTAATCTCCTTTATCTTGCGCCCCCAAAACGACTGGAAATTAGAGGAAGCAGAAGGCGCTGAAGATTAGTTTTTAGCTCTTAACATTTTTGTACTTCTCTCAAAATTAAAATTTTTGTTCTAAAAATTGCAATTTGTTTTTTTTTTGTTTTTACTTCTTTCATGCAGCACAATTACATGAAAGAAAGAGGGGGAGGGGGGGGGAGAGAGAGAGAGAGAGAGGAAAGCTTTTGACGCATGATGTCATGGCAAAAAGAAACCTGAGATGTACGGCTGAATGTGTTTTATGCGATAACTGTCAGATTGAGTCGGCTCTTCATTTGTTTTTCCTATGTCCATACGCTATTCACACATGGGTATCAGTTGCCAGGATCATGGGACACCAACTGATGTGGCCAGCTCAATCGGTACAAGATGTGTGGCGGACGTCTTGGCAGTGGGTGAAACGGGACTCAGATCAGCAGATTAAGAAGTTATGGGGTCCAGTGTTCACAGCTACATGCTGGGTGCTTTGGAAACACTGTAAAGAAGTTGTATTTGGAGGGAAAAGGGCATGTCCAGACGTTTTGGCGCAAAAGGCAGTTCAGGATGGCATGTTATGGGCAAAGCATGCGTGAAAACAGGACCAGGATGCAGTCTAAACTATGTGCTAAGTGTTTCATGGTTTGTAATTGATGTAATTTCTTCTTTCAAATGCTATGCAACAGCTAGCAAATTGTTTGAACACGGATGTAAACTTTTCTATTCAATGCAGCGCTTGACAGCCACTATTAAGTCTTAAAGAGAGAGAGAGAGAGAGAGAGAGACCTGTCCCAAGACCAAAACAACATTAGCTCCGAAGGTATCAATGGCATTGAGAAGCAACTGTGCACCAACAAGAACAAAGCATAAATAAGAAACTAGATCATGAAAGAAAAATGTACTTCTCTGGTAATCATAATCATAAACACAAAAAAAGAAGGAATATGCCTTTCTACATGGGATATGTGTGTGTGTGAGTCAGTGGGGTGGTTTGGGGGGAGGGGCATTAAATGTAATCCGCTAAAGCTGAAAATTGAGGGGACATTTTTCTAGCTCGAAATCTTTGAAAATCTGACATAACA
Organism: Carex parvula; assembly: GCA_025461045.1. Lineage (NCBI taxonomy): Eukaryota > Viridiplantae > Streptophyta > Magnoliopsida > Poales > Cyperaceae > Carex > Carex parvula. The sequence goes on along the minus strand of JAJGRW010000903.1, from coordinate 13,885 downwards.
CCATGCAGTTCTGCAACTCAGAACAAACTGAGATTAATTTGTGCCTTTGCAAACTAAATCCTTGGTACAGACAAATCATATAGCACCTGTAACCAGGCTTTGTACCCATCCTGTATTATTAATGACCACATCAGCAGTTCCAGATTGGGCATTCCCATTGAACAGTTTCTAGATTTTGCACAGCACTGTTAACTTTCAGGTGAGAAATGACCATACTATCCCTGACAAATTTTGTTGTTGAAGTTATTCTAATTGCCGATATCTCTTCATGTTTCTTATTATTGATTCAATATAGGAACAACAAAACACATTCATATATTATAGAAAAAAGCTATACCAATTTTTATTGGTTTCCCAAAAGATATCTTATACAATAACAAATTTTATCATATGCAATGGTAAATGAAAAACCAGATATTTTTATATTGTGCATTTGTAACTTCCCAGTTCAATCCCTTCGAAATTAGATAATGTGCCCCCAAATGAAGGAAAATCACAATTATCAGAAATAACGACTGTATATCATTCAAAGTATTTCGGTCTTTTCTCACCAAAAAGTTAATGCTGTTTTTCTTTGAGTAAAGATGAGGGTCAAGCCTCCAAACTTAAATATCCATCAACAGCTAATTTTATTTTCCCTTTTTGAGGGGGAAGGCGGCAGTGAGGGTAGTAAATAAGAAATTCACATCCTCTAACGGTACCTTAATTGAAAAGGTGAATTTCATGTATGCCCCTCAAAAACCTCTAGTTACATATTTTCCACTCTAAAATTCATAATATCATATTTGACCCTCTAAAATTCAAAAAATTCACAAATTGGTACAATTTATTGCCTTTTCAATTAAAACTCATTTTAAATTATAACGTACCCATTTTACCCAGAGAGAGAGAGAGAGATGGCATATGAATATTTAGAGTATCACTAGACCAAAGGCTAGTTCTTAAAAATGGTGTTAACTTAATCAATGGTTGGATAAGGTTTTATGACAGATTCAGAATTCAGTGGGCCTTCGCAAATTAAATCCTTGGTATAGGGAAATCATAGAGCAATACCTTGTAACCAAGGCCTTCTACCCATCCCATTGTATTAATGACCATACCGGCAGCTCGAGATTCGGCATTTCCATTGAACAGCTTCTCTAGTGTCTGCGCGAGTTCCTTCATAAGGACCTTATATAACTCCGGATTTACACTGAAAATTAAAAATCTGATATGATCTTTGGGATTTAACTGCAGACTTAAGGATCAATGAGGAATCTTGGATTGAATAAAGGTTTAAATGCACAAACTCGGGACAATTTGGAGTTCGATTTGCATATTACAAAATCGGTCTATACTGCCCCCAGTTCCCACACTTAAGAAAAAAATGAAGAAAGATCAACAGAAACGCTAAAATAAAAAAATATACTATCAAGAATCATAATCTATTCTTACTGTATTGTTTCAGTGTGGTATGCTACCAGGAGTGTACCCGTAACTATGGTAATAGTAGAATTGTGCCCAATTTTATTTTGCTCAACTGAGAGTAAAATGAGATAAAATTGGACAAAACTGACTCCAGCTTTTCCATTACTGTTCTTTTTTAAAGGAAAAAAAAAAAAGTCTTTTCCAGTACCGTTACATACAACCTTAGTTGAGCTATAATTGCATAAAATCAAAGGTCAACTGCAACACAGGTGATTCCTAAGCCTAAATTAAAATCTCGGGTATTCAGCAAAATTATTAGTTTCTCAAGATTTACAAGTTTCAGTTACCTGAGATAATGTGCCTTCAAAAGTCAAAACCCTTCAAGAGATCAATAAGTTCTCCACAAGATCTAGGTAACTTCGACTTTTTTCAGCATTTTAATTGCACATTTTGACGGTAAATGTAGCTTACTTGAGGTACCAATATACAATTGAGAGAGATTAAGTAAAATTTATGTTAATTGAACACTTAATTTCTAATACAGCATTGTTATGGCCCATATATAGGCCAATTTTAAAACTGGCTTCCCTAGTATCCTGATTCCTCATGTCCAGATTAGTAGTGCACCAATTGTTTGCAACCTTCAGTTAAATCTAAGCTTTTGTGGAGCTCAATATATGCCTAAAATGAAGGCTATTAGAGCAGTTACCTGGGAGTTGTGTGCCCATAAAAGTAAACCATTGGCATCTCCAAGGGATTCCCCTCAACGGGATCTATAGGCATCTCCACGGGAGTGGCCCCAATGGATCCAGGTAGGCTAATGGATCCTTGCCCTATATCTAGATCCACGTAGGTAGGCTTCCAACCCCTTTTAGCTGCCCAGCTGAGCAGCATCCTGCACAGGGTGCTCTTTCCTGAGTCGGTAGGACCCGCTACAATCACCCGTGGGCCCTGCAGGGTTAATCCAACAGGTAAGTTGCTAAGAAAAATAGAAAGATTAGAGATTGATAGAAATGATTTGGGTTAAATGAGAAGCATCTACATCAGTGGATTGAGAAGCTTTAGCACGTGATCTTCTACCATCGAGTATTGCATGAACATTGACGTAGCTCACCATCGGTGTCTAAATCAACAATGAAATGAAGGTAAGAAAAAGAAAAGTACAAAAGGTTAATCCCTAGGCTAGTACAATTTTCTTGTACTTTATTGAATAATAATTCCTGAGTACATCAAAACAGTTTTAAAGAAAAGCTGTTAGGTGCCTAAATCAGAATTTACTTCTTTTTTAAAAACAATCTGCTTTGATGTAGTGTCCTGGTGTATTGTCAGAAAATATCCTAAATATTCAACCCAAAGAGTTCTCAAAAGCATATTCAGGAATATAATGAAATGAGCATTTATTGTGAATCACATGCTGTTGCCTTTAGATAGAATGTGGCATAATTTACTCACAAGGTTGCAGTGGAAACAATTCAAAGCCCGAAAAACATAAAAAAAAAAATCACCTCATCAGCTGTATACTCAGCCTCACTGAATCCATCAAGCTCGATAGTTGCACCGTGCCAAGTAAATATCTGATAAAACAAGTGCACATCCCAATCCCAATTCAAATTGAAATCAAAGATAGCAATGAACTTGAAAATTCAAATAAAAAATGGGAGACTTAACAGCAATCTTCGAGCGAGGAGGGATGGGGAGCCAGATATCTAGAGGCAACTCGCTACCATAAACCTCCGCTGTACCGGCAAGGAGGCGGATGCGGAGAGGCATGTCGGGACCCACCTCCACTCTCAGCTCGCACTCCCTCGCTAGCTTGACCTGTCTCGGCGGCTGTACCACCGGTGGTACAGGTGCTGTCGCCATGGCTGTTTAGCTTCAGAAAATACTGCTCAAAGCCGTAGTAGAGGGTTTTTGTTGGTTTTTTGCCTGATCCTCCGTTGAATTTCTATTTATGCTTATAGTTCTTTGTTTCGATCCAATAGGCAAGTCAATCAACGTTCGTCGATAGTTCTTTATTTCGAATTTTATATGCAATTAGAGACCTGAAAAAAAGTCAGAAAAATCAACCACGTTAAACAAAAATTAGAAAGAAAAAAAAGATGTGAACAACAACCCTAAAGAAGAAACCAGAACAGCAGGGTTACAGAAGCAAAGAAAGAATCGAGCAAATCCAGGACAAATACAAGAAAATCCAAAATTAGATGCGGTAAAATGCAGCTCGTCGCCAAGTAGAGCCCAACGATAGCCCGAAAGCAAACACGACGAACAACAAGAGCCAGCCGAAAATCAAATCAACGATGTACAAGAATGAAGAGGAGAACTCACCGTCCACAAAGTCCCCGGCAGCGAACAGTGGCTCACAGTCATAAGCTATGAGACCTACGCGCTAGCCTACTGCGCCACCACCGCTTGATCTAGACCTCCACCTTTCCGTAACAAAAGTGGCTCGCAGTCGTTTCAACGGCGCAAAACTTGTTAACGGATGAACAAATTGGAAATTCAATCCAATTACTCGTGCTTTTTATGTCCCGAAATTTTTATTAATAGAAAATAAAATAAAATAAATATAAGAACAATTTGGCAGAAATTCAAGATATAACAAAGACGTTATAGTCCATAACGTTTATGGACCATGACGGCCAAATTAGCACCTAATTATCTGCGTTAATATAACAAAAATACAAGCCGTTATGGTCCATAACGGCTAGGGACGCGTTGAAAAAAAAAATCCAGACTGTTATGGTCCATAACATCCAGTTACAGTGCTTTTTTTTTTTTTTCAAAAAACGCAAACTGAAGCAAGCAAGCAAAAAAAATACTGTAGCTGGACGTTATGGTCCATAACGTCTAGCTATCGTGATTTTTTTTTTTTCGAAAAATCGCAACTGAAGCAAAAAAAAAAAAAAAAAAAAAACACTGTAGCTGAACGTTATGAACCATAACGTCCAGCTACAGTGTCATGGACGTTATGGACCATAATGTCTTTGTTATATCTCGAATTTCCGCCAAATCATTTTTTAATGTCGATATTTTTTTTATTTTGTTTTCTATTAATAAAAAATTCGGTTTTATGTCTCTATCTCATATTTTATATTTTCATTTTTAAAGTTCAAACTATGATTGTAAATCGCTCAACATGATATGCATACTAAAATATGTCTAAAATAAAATTTTTTTAGTATTTTTTAAAATAGATACAAAATCATTATTTTTAAACCGTTAAAAAAACAGTAATTTTGTTACTCATCTTAAAAAATAGTAAAAAATTTCAAAAAATTATAAAATTTCATTCCTATCATATTTTAGTATGAATATCACGGTGAACGGTTCGGATCAACAATTTAAACTTAAAAACAAATATATAAAATATAAAATATGATGAAATATGAAAGACATGAGCCATTAAAACCATCCTCATCTAAAAGTTGAGGTTTTTGTAAAACAAGATAGCATAGTAGTCTATGTAGTGGGCTAACTATGGCGTTATTAGGCTAAAAAAGATGTAGTAGCCACCATATTAGTCCAATAAAATACATTAAATTTAATTGGGCCATAATGGGCTGGATACGTCTTGTTGCCTTTGCTCTCTTGCGTTGCGTACAGCACTTCGCTTTGTGTAGCAACCGCCTTATGGGCTAGGGCTGGCAAAACAGCCCGTGGCTCGTGGCCCGCTTGGTATCAGTCGTGACTTGATCGGTAACAACTTGTTTGTTAGTAAATTGAGTTAAAACTAGCTCGCTCACAGACTCGAGCCAGAATTAATGAGTTTGAGTTTGACATAGCTTGGCACGAGTCAGTTCGGTCATTAACGAGCTATTTAACATATGTAGTTTAATAGTTTAATCAGATCCATTCACTTTAGGTTGGGGATACTATGGTCTATGGATATTATAGCCAGTGTTATGGTAATTGCACTTTGGACTATATTTACTAGAAGTGACTTTTGAACTGGGATCAATATTTCAGATAAAAAGTATTTTATAAGATGCTTTATGTTTTCTATTTAATTTTCTTTCTAACATATTTAAATTATTAATTATTCTTTCTATTTCTGAAAAATATTAAATAATTGTTATTTTCCTTTGATCAAATTATGAGGCTTGTAGGGTCCGCAAATTTATTTGGCGGCCCTTAGTTTTTGGAGCCAAAGTTGACTTGCGGCCTGGGCGTTTTTAGAAATCTCCCTAAATTATAGTTTTTTTATTTATTTTATTTTTTGGGAATATGGTATAAATAAAAATTTCGGAGCAATAACAGATGGTTGTTATGGTTCCTGGACTCCATCAAACTGGAATGATTACAGAAGGAACAATCACAGGCCCAGCCCAGCCTTTTTTGCTCAGCACATCTTTAATCAGTATTCAATTTATGAGTTAACCACGTAAAAATCCTTACTTTGTATGGCACATGAAGCCGCCACCATAACATTGCATTAGGCATTTTCACTCCTCTAAAAAGTTAAAAACTGATAGGTATTTTGAGTATTTAAAAGGCCACTAGATTTCTATCTCCGCACAGGGCTGTCTTTGCCAATCATGAAATAACATGCCATGCATTTGCCCCTTTGAAACTGTAACACATTCCCATGAGTTAGGACCACTTCCTGTAAAGTCACAGCTTGATTAGTACATAATTGGAATAAATGGTAAAATGAACATGATTAAGAACAATCTGAAAACCCTATTTCATGTCAGAATTTGATTGTGGAACCATCTCCAATGATATATGGAGAACTACACTTTGCTATTTGTTTTAGTTTCAGATCTCCTCCCAGAAAGGAGAAACTTGACTGAGATATTAATTTGGGCCATATTTTGTACTAATTAATTGTTTCCACAACTCAGAGTAAGAGGGAGTATGAAGTTTCCATAGCAATTTCAGTAATAGTGAGGTATTCATCATTTTTAGGTAAATTATTCCTAAATTAATCACCGTATTCATTTCTCATGCAGACTAATTTTCAAATACTTAACGATTTTTTCTCCCTTTTCCCAGAATTGCCCTTCCATGTAAATCACCGTATTCTTATTCTTTTTATAGTCTTTTTATATAACTACTATATATGCTAGTTATTAATTATTCTTCAAGTGACAGTTTGTATGTTCAAAATTTAGTGGCAATATTATAGTTGATTTAAATACTTCACTCTCATTTCATGCTTAAGAAATACAAAAAATAAATAAAAAATTCAGTGAGACCAACCATTATATTGTCTTGAAAACATTACCACATAATGACATAAACAATATCTAGATGAAAATAGATTGCAAAAGTTTGAAGAGACTGTGATGTCGGAATACGGGCTGAGTAGTCTTGTCGGCGGGATTAACCTCAGAATAGTCTACTACGGCCTGTGATGTTGGATTTTTTTTAAAAACCGTAAATAAAATAATTAAATCTACGAAACCAACATGATGACTGCAAGATTTACAAAAACCATCAAAACCGAGATGCCAATTCGGTCCCAACGAATTTTTTTTCTCCGGACCGAATTGGCAATTCGGTCTGGCTGTTTTTCACAGTTCCCAGCAACTTCCTGTGTGGCCTTGCGTGTAATTTCGCCCGGACCGAATTGCCAATTCGGTCCAGTTTTTTTTTTTTTTTTTTTTTTTTTTAAGAGACAAATCTAACACTGAAATAAAATGTGATTATCTAAATAAAGTTACAACAAAGTTACAACGATCATTTTTTTTATTTTCAAAGTCCAAATCGTCGATCCAAACCGTTCAACATGATTATCTAAATAAAATGTGATTGCAGATCAAATTTTACATTTTTTTGAATTTTTTTACTATTTATTAAGATGGGTACAAAATTCAATGGTCTGAATATGACTATTTTTTGTAAAATACTTAATAAATAGTAAACAAATTCAAAAAAATATAAAATTTGATCTGCAAGCACATTTTATTGTGGAGATCATGTTGAACGGTTTGGATCGACGATTTGGACTTTGAAAATAAAAAAAATGGTTGTTGTAACTTGATCCCTCCTCTTTTAGTATGAATATGCTAATATATGTCAAATTTTGCTCATCTCTAATCTTTAAAAAAAAAAAAAAAACTGGACCGAATTGCCAATTCGGTCCAGGCTAAAAAAAGCCTCTGGACCTAATTGGCAAGTTCGGTCTGGCCTGTTTTTTGATTTTCTGTGACGTTTTTTCTACAACTGTGAAAAACCGCCAGACCGAATTGCCATTTCGGTCCGGAGAAAAAAAATTCGTTGGGACCGAATTGGCATCTCGGTTCTGATGGTTTTTGTAAATCTTGCGGTCATCATGTTGGTTTCGTAGATTTAATTATTTTATTTACGGTTTTTAAAAAAAATCCTGTGATGTTTGAATCTTAGCTTGCGTGACCCAATAGAGATTTATTCTAAACTCGTTACTAGTGAGCCCATGCAACGCTTCATAGTCTGGTCAGAAAATAATAAAATCCAGAACCGCATTAGTGCTTTAGAACTTGTACATGCATCCGCTTTTTTTTATTGCTTTAGAACTTTTATATGCATAGAAAATAAAATAAGTTGCATATTGCAAATTTTTATCTTAATTTAAATTGTAGAACTCCTATTACTACAATTGTAAAAATTGAAGACACATGAATCCTCTATATATATATTTCTAAATCTATATATTTATTGAGCAATTTCAAATAACTTATGCATTGATTTTCGGTTCACTTGTTGATAGCTGGTGTAATTTTAAGTCCTGATGCGAAGACACACAAAAGCTCCGGTAAAGTAGTAATAATATATCAATCATTGTGAACAAAAAATGACACGCCTGTCACGCAAAATGTGAGAACATGTCACAATACGCGTGTCGATCATATGACATGACTTGTTTGTATGAAAAACCATACAACGTGACATATTTTCTTTTGATAAAAATTAGTACGCGCAACACGTCACGTGAAATATTACGACAAACTTATATTTACATGTGATCATGTAAATGCAGTAATAATTTCTTAATTTTTAACTTTTTATCTTTTGAATCAACAATTTTAAATTTCAGATAAAAATTTTAAAAAATTGAACATAAAAAATGTTCTCCAACATTTTTTTCAATATTTTTACATTAACATTTTTCGTCATTTTTTTAATAAATAATATAAAAATTAACAGAAGAATCAAAGTCCGACACATCAATTTTTTTTGGTTAGACTTGTCATATTTATATCCGGTCAGGTCAGATCTTAATCTTACACGTTACATTAAATACTATTGACAAGTTTTGCGTGGGGTCCACACAGTTCAATAATTTAAGTCTTTAAGTCGTCGCATGAGGCCCAGTCAGAGGCTCAGAGCGGACTTTGTTGATTTGAAGACTCCCCTATATGACGTCACTGCTTACGTTATTACAGTTTACAAGTGATATTCTGTGCCGCGAGCTTTTGGCAACCAAGGGGAAAGTGAGTCCGCATCGTCTGCATTAACTCAAAAGACCATTTTTTGGGTTACGCATTTCGGTCATCTGATTTTAAACCGAGTCAATCTGATCAAGTTTATAATTCAGGAGCCTTTTAATATTAATGTAGATCTAATTTGTATGAATCTTAAAACAAATCGGATGGTCCAGATACATTAACTCAAAAGATTCTTTTTTGAGTTAATGCAGATGATACGAATTCGAGAAAAGTGCTACTAAGTACTAGCTAGCATAGTGTTAAATGAATTATTATTTTCGTTCGACCGACCAAAAATTTCGTAATTTGAAAATAATTCGAGTATAATTTGGAAATGATTCAGTTCCACAAGGGAGAAAACAAAATCCCAAAAACAAAAAAACAAAAATTATTCGCGTTTTAGTTCGCACATAATTCGTAAAATTCATTTTATTTGCGTTTTAGTCGCGAATAATTTGATAAAAATTCGGTCAACCGAATAATTTACCATTCGGTTTGGAATTAAAAAACGTTTTATCGTGAATTATTCGCGAGTAAAACGCAAATATTGTTACTATGCTAAATACTAAGACGCAAAAAAAGCAGGAGCGAAAAGTAATTATTGTGCAATTCTCTATAGACTTGATGCAACGGATCAGATAGGAATAGAGCTATAGACAAGGTAATCACCGGTGAATAGGGGTGAAAATAGAGCAAATTCGGAGCGGATACGAATATGAATAGTAAACTGATATCAAAATTTAAATTAAATTCATCTTAAACGGATACAGATACGGATTAGATAATCCAAAAAAATGAATTTGAATATAGATACGAAACAAATAATTGAGTTACATAAATTTTACGATTGAAAAATCTACATCTTCTGATTTGGTTACACTGCTACAAGATGTAGAATTTTCTTGTTATATATTTCAATCTAGTTTATACTATTTAAGAAATATTATTTTTCATTCAGTGCAAACGGTAACAACCAGCGAGCTTAAAGCTCTAAGACGGGAGTTGATATTAACACTATAAAATATGTTATTAACACAACACAATTCAAAATTTCTATTTGATAGACAAAATTGCCCTCCGCAATCAATTACTTCTTTTGCTCTCTTAATTTGTGAACTTTTTAATGCTAATATATTTTTTAATGTACTTTCTTAATCTGTCTATCTCTTCATAAGAAAAAAAAAACAATAGATTAGAGCTATCAATGATTCTATTGTTATTTATCAAGCTATCAGAAGGTTCTTTTTTGGTTTTCTACTCTTTTCTTTTGAAACAAACTGATTTTTATGGATCGTTTTCTATTATCTGAATTGAAGTCTTGTTTATCCACCGTCCTATGAAATTCCCCCACCCCCTCTCCCTATCCAAAAATAATAATAAAATTAAAAATTTGTGTATATCTCTCTTCCCAACAGCAAAATAATTTTTCGACAATTAATAAGTTTAATTATAACACAAATTTTCAAAATATTACAACATAGAGCATGAAATCTTCATTTAAAGGATATATTATAAACGTTTTTCATTTTGAGAAACCCTTTTTCTAACATGTTTTTCTTGATTTCTTCATTTAAATGAGTTTTGTTATCTATAACAAATATAGTAATGAATATATTCAACGAAAAATAATTGAAAAGATCCCGTCTGAAAAAAATAATGTTGGTGAAATTTATATACAATCAGTATCGATAGATTTATATCCAACCAAAAATATTATATTTTTACCAATTTTTTTTCTTTAAGTAGATACTTGTGGAGTTGAGTAAAATAATCGTATATATTGATAGATTTTCAATGATATAATAAAATATTTTATTTTTATAATATATTTAAAAATCTTAAAAGTACGATGAAATATATAAATAAAAAATATGATCAAATATTTATTTAATTTATTAGTTTAACTTTTAAAGAAAGAAAAATATATAATAATGTATGAGAGTGAAGGAATATTCTTATTTATTTAAAAACTTTTAAGGAAAGAAAATCTTATAATGACGAATGAGAGAGATACAATTTTTAAAGAAAATAGTTAATGAAGAATAAATTTGTCCATATTAAAATATTTAGATAGTGTTAATAAAAAGATTAGTAGTGTTGATATCATGACCCCTCTAAGACCCGTAAATTTGGATTACCGTTGATGACCGGCTACTTGTCATGATAACCGGTTGGAGAATTCAGTTTCAGAATGGATTCAATATAATAGTTTGGCGTTTTCCCCGCATAATCTGCAGAAGTTAAGAGGGGCCCATTTTTAAATTGATGCTTTAAGCCTGAAATAACCCAATCCATTATCTATCACAAGGTAACGTACGTAATGAGACGAACGATCTTCACATGCATATCCGGTTCGCTTCCGACAAAAGCACTCCTATAGTCCCACATTATTTTTGCTATCTTTTGAGTCCTCATAGCTCCTATAGAAGAACTAGATGCGGCTCAGCAGCAATCAATAATAGTTCAATACTTCTCTCCCCTATTTTACTGGAGCGGGTTTGGTTCCGAAAAGATCTGGATACCCGATCCGTTTGTGCAGAAGAGAAATTATCCGAATCTTAATTCGGGTTTTGTTCCTTTTAAATAAATCCGTTCACTGTTTATCCAAATCCGAAAAGAATTTATCCAAATCTAAAGACCATGGTTCGCACAGCACTGTCATCATTTGATACAAATTTGTCGTTAAATGTTTCTATTTTGTAACAATAATTGCCAGATCACAAAACCAGCAGATATAAGCATTTTCTATTAAATATGATGATTGCTATATCGAATTCGCTGGTGATAATAACTATATCAGTTTTGATTTGATAATTGGCTATGTCAAATTCGAAGATATTTGCTTGGTTCAGTTAACAAAATTTCAATTGAAAGGGATTGACTAAAATTAACTTGTGCACAACTGAGGGTGAGATGATCGCCGGCTATTCCAAACCATCTGATTTTGATCGGATGAGTACGGTCCGGATGAAAATCTCCGTCTTTTATTTAACTTTTAAAGTCTCATAGGAGAAGCCGAGAAGGCAGCCGCTCGATTGAAATTGAACTGCTGCTATCGGAAGATGTATTTGCATTGCTTGTTTCTTTTGATGGCGGAGAGAAGGCTCCAGCTCTCCTTTTATATTATGTACCTACCGCCGCCTGCTGCTTCATCTTCTCCAGGTAAGCTACTCTTCTCTTACCTACGGGGTGTGTATATAAGGGTTTTTATCGCAAGTTATACCAGGAAATATACAGGTGGTTTGTACAGATCTGATTTCTTTCACTAATCATCGAGTTTATGTTTCTGTTCATTAGAGATCATTCTTCAGATTCTGATAATAGAAGCTTTGGGTAATGAATTTCAATTTGTCTCGGGGGTCTTCGCATGCAAAATATAGGAACGACTATATTTTTCATTTTTCCTGTGGGAGAAATATAAAAATGTTGGAACTTTGCAAGTTGGGACTTGGGAACTGTTCAAGCGAATTCAATGGATTTGGCTCTACTCCAGATATTTCGAGAAGATTGAACGTTTATGATGTGAAGAACTATCTGTTTAAGATATGATTTAACCATCTGATCTAACAAGGACCGTTAGATCTTCCAATAGGAGCTGAACTGAATTTTTTTCCAAACCCTCTGAACTCTTTTCATGTCATCTTATTGAAAAATTTGCCAAAAGATGTGGTGCTCCAGTGCTCCAGCTCCGTCCATTAGATTCCATGAATAGCAGAAATAGTATTAATATTTGGACGGTTCAATTTGAATCATACGGTTTGAAGTTGCTTTACTGGTAAAAGAGAAAATGAGGACTAGCCGACTGAGGCAGAAATTATAACTACAAGTCTACGATGTCTCGATCAAATTTCTTTTCATCAGCCATGTGGACAGATTTTAATGGCAGTTTGCAATATGCAGCAGGTAATATCTTTCAAAACTTTTCTCAAAATCTATTCATCCGTGCTGCAGCGCGGGGTACACGACAGTCAACAGAGGATCAGCATGCTAAGAATGTTTTCAGCAAACATGCGACACATAGCCAGTCGGTATCCGTCACAGAATAACGAAGTATAATGTTCAAACTTCTTTTTTTTTTTTTTTGGAGAAACTAGATGTTCAGACCTTTACCGCGGGAAACTGGATGCAAGAATGCAGCTGAATGAGTCGTATTCCACCTAACATGGGACCACAAATGACAGCAGAGTCGGGCCGATTTTTCTTTGTTTTTTTTATGGATCTGGACCCACACGACACTTTCGTCGACAGGTCCGCCTTATGAAAGTAGGTCGTAGTATAAGGTGAGAATATTTTCCGATTTTTTTATTAATCGAAAATAAATTAAAAAAATATCGTGAATGAGGATTGTTTTGCCGGAAAATTGAAATATAGAAAAAACAGAATTGATTATTTCATTTTTTGGATGGTACAAAATTTTTGTCTAGATTAATGGTCCGCTAATTCAAATTCTTAATCCCGCTAAACAGGAAAAAAACAAAAATCCCTGGACGGGATAGATTATCCCGCCCTGTACTGTAGCATTTTTTTTTTGGAGTTTGATTTCATATAAGAGAATGAAAAAAAAAAAAATTGCTACAGTAATGGACGTGATGGTCTATCCCGTCCAGTTTTTTTTTTTTAAGTTAGATCACTAATTAGGATCAAGATTAACGGGACGGGATAGTTTATCCCATCCAGCTACAGTGTCGGACGGGATAAACCATCCCATTTTTCTATATTTTAATTTTCAGCAAAACGATCTCCTTTTGTGATATTTTTATATTTTATTTTAGATTAATAAAAAAAATCGAAATATTTATGGACACCAAATTATTTTGCTTAAGAAATATTTAATTCGTATTTAACTTTATATTAAAAAATAAAAAAGAAAGTGTGATATATTGTTTTAAAATTATATAAAAGTTTGATATATAGATGAGAAAAAATTTCTGTCATTTGTTCATTTTCTCTAACATCCATTAAAAAAAAATAAAGGACGAAAATTTTATTTATATACTCAAAAGGGACGAATATTTAAATTTTGACCCATTAAGTGATGAAATATTTTGGTGTACTTAAGAAAAATGAAT
>JAJGRW010000902.1:38342-64638 GCA_025461045.1 Carex parvula | reverse complement strand
AGTTCAATAACTACACACGGACTTTTGGCCGTGTGCAATTTTAAAGATTCTACACGTATAACTTCACAAACAGGCCGTGTACAAAGACCAGAATGTGTCGCGCTCCATTTACCGAGCTACACGGATATTACCTAAAAAACCGGTACGATTCCTTTTTGTACACGGACTTTTAACTAAAAAACCGTGTAGCTTGACTCTTTCTACACGGACATTTAGTTAAATGTCCGTGTAGCTCTCCTCTTTCTACACGGACATTTAACTAAATGACCGTGTAGCTATCTTTTTTCTACACGGACTTTAGTTAATGTCCGTGTAGAAAGTACATTTTTTTTTTTTTTGTATTTTTTGTTTTTCGGCTAGCCTCCAGTTTTGCTAGCCATTTTTGTTACAGAACTATATATTCCAGATTTTCCAGATTCATATAACAAGAAATCCATATTTCCAGATTAGCAATAAATCCATATTAGCAAGAAATTCATATTTTTCAGATTAGCCAGAAATCCATATGCAATAAATTATACAATATTCATATACACCAAATTATACAAAATTATGCAAATCCATATCGAGGATTACAAAATTCCATGGCAAACCACCTTGCCCACATGCACCGCACATCGTCGATCTGATCCCAAGAGTAATGATCTTGCTTTGTCACATTCTACAAAATTATAATTTTATAATAGTATTTCAGAAAAGGTAGATATCAATTGCTTATTATATAGGAAATTCATATGAAGTACATACCGCTTTTGGGAATTCGAATTGTATTCTTTCGACAAAGTCAAACATGAATATCATCGTGTAATAAGCGCATTCCCAACCCTCCTTCTGTTGCGGGCTCTGAAATTTACATTTAGCGGCATTTGTTAGAATGACAATAATTTTTTTAACAAGATATGAAATTTCTAACTCATAAAGTGTGCTCACCAACATGTACTTCCAATTCAACTTGCTTTTCTTGCCCGGGCCCGTGCTATCTGATCCTCCCTCTTTAACATATTTCACAAAAGCCCTTACAAAAGTAAGTGAATGTAATTAGCAATTTTATAATTTGATATGATTGAAAGAAATGCAAACCTATAGAATTATTATTGCTTACTAATTCACAAAAGGCAAGATAACTTTGCACTTGGCAGCCGCGGTCCTTCCTTTTGGCTTACAAGAATCAATAATTATGCCCACACTTAAGTACGGCACAATGAGAATCGTGCACCAATGTTTGCTGTTGGATCGAGGAGAAGAATTATAGTACTTTAGCATATAAAAGTCACACGAGTATTTGCTATGATTGATGGTGTGATTTCATTTTTTTATGTGTAACTTTTAATTCCTTTATACAATTCTTTAATTAAAATATAAACAACAAATAAGTTAAGATTAGAACTAACCCCTCGTGGTATGGCATGAGAATGAATTTCTTCTCCTCCGCCTTAGCACGATGCATCGCAGAACACATGTACTCGATAGCCATATCCGGATAATATGTCGCTGCCGTAGAACTCACTTTTCTCGGGGTCCAGAAACATGCACAAATTCTTCTGCTCAACCATCTCATCACAGTTTCGGACTAGCTTCCTGAAAACTCATCATATTGTAATTAGAATATATATTTGAGTTCTATACAATAATGAAAATATTTTAATATCACTAACATGAGGAAAATGGTGATGTGTGAAACATCGAGCCATTTGTCGGATGACGAGTGGTGGAAGAGGTCCTTGAAGTCTCTGAACGACAGCAGGAGCTCCCTGCCTTCGTGTAGAAACATCCCAGGTGGGACAGGGATGACGATAGCCTCCATGCCGTCGGGCGCCGTCATCAAGTAGTCGTGGAGAAGGCGCAAATCATTGGGCAAACGGCTGTATTCTTCTTCTGTGACCATAGGACGGGGCGGTGATTGTGGCGCGTCAGGCGCGATGTCGCAAGCCACCTCCTGACGTACCGGTGAGAGAGCCGTACCGGTAACATCATCTCCTCGTGTCTGTATCAAGTTATAGATGTATTATTCTAGTATTTCAAAAAGAATGAGTTGAATGTAACAAATAAATGAATTTTTTTATGAATTACCTGATCCAAAACAATCTGACTCTTGGGCCATTGGACAAATGACATCCGTGCGTCATCAAGCACAACCGCGTCGTCTGTAGGGACAGGAAGGGGTACGCGCTGCCATCCATCCACGACTAACTCAACCTGCACGCATGCATGGTCGGGTCTTAGCTGAGTATTGTGTACACTTTTGGTGAGTGGATGTACAACGCCCTTAGCAACGATCATAGAACACTGCCATTCCGCAGGACGAGGTCGCATGCTCTGGGGTCCTGCAAATTTATAGGAAAGTTGTTTATTCTAGTGATGCGATATTGTCCAACAAGGTTGCAAACAGGTTTTAAATACCTTTAGATTATGAAGAAGTATTGATTACCTTGAGATTATCCAAATCGTCTAAGGCGCCCCACGTGCCGGATGCTTGACTACTTCGCCGAATTCCCGGCGAAATGGGAGGTGGTTGCTCGGATGGCTGCGTAGTTGCTGATCTAATTTGTGTCAACATTGCTTTCCATCTCAGCAAACCTTGCGTCGTACTCTTTGCTCACCTCCGCGCGTATCTGCGCAACTATCTCGTCTTTGTTTACCTTGGCACGAGATTTTCTTCGAGGTTTCTCTCCCTCCACTCGGGAACACCTCCTTCCAGCCCCTGTAGACCCCTACACCCCTTACTCGACCCGGGTGTTCTGGATTCTCGAGCGCCGCGGACAAGGAATCATTTTGTCGTTCGACACTCCGGGCACCCGAGTTGACCTCCTCCTCCACTTCCAACTGTTCAAGTAGAAGAATTAGTTAAAGCAAAAGAACAATTGACGTACTTTCGGAGTTATAAATGACTCTTACCATTCTTTGAGCCACGCTTTGCAACTCCGTTGGGAGTACTATCCTCCCGTCAGCGGTTACCTCGGCTCTACCCATGACCCAATCTTTGCCCTAGGATTTTGGATCCTAACCACGGGTGAGTCAGAATCCTTGTTCGCATCCAGGACTTTCCTCCATTCTGCCGACTTACCCTCGTAACCACCTGACCCTAGATGGTGTGGATACTTGTTAAAGGCAACGGTCCTCCTGCCTTTATCACTCTTTGCCTTCACAGAAACAAGACAATAACGATCAGTTAGTTTTAGAAAGATAAGTACAAATCGAGAAAGAATAAGCATAAATTTGGCACGAGTTAGATACCTGGAACTCTTCAGTAGACTTCAAAACTTGATACGCATCCCAGTCCTCTTGTTTTAGCCATTTGTAGTAGCCGACCGGATTTTTCCCTTTCTCCATGAACTCCGTCTTCAACGTGCTCTTGTATTGCTTCCATCCATTGTTCATAATCTTCAACGTCTTATTCTTTGGAACATCACTCTGGATGTTCCATTGAGCCTGATTGACACAAAAATTTAGTGTATTTAAATATAGATCATACATAAGTGAAAATTCAAGAGAAGAGTTGTTAGGCACTTTACCTTCACCGTGTTCCACCACTCGTCCTTCACCTTATCCTCGAAATGATCCCATCTCTCAACAAGGATACTCGCATTTTGTTTCACGAAGCTCGTACACCAATTTGAGTATTTCTGCCGTTCTGGTCCCTGCGCACGCCCGTCTTCTGTGAACCAGATTTTGGAATGGGTCTGCTCAGAATGGCTCGTGCACATTGTAGGCCCTCTTCTCCTTCTTTCTGACGAGGCAGTAGCTTGCTGCTCCTCTTCTTCCATCATATCCTCGTACTCATTTTCATTCGACATGGTGCTGCATGAAATTAAAGATCAAATCATTTGACATATAACCTAGATTAATCAACCAACTTTTGACATATAACCTATATTCATCAAGAGATTAATCAATCACTTGTTGACATATATCCTAGATTATTTGAATTAACCTACAATAATTATGGTACAAGCACAATGTATTCAAGCACAAATTAACCTAAAATAACCTAGGTTATATGCTAAAATTATGGTACAAGTACAATGTCAACAAGTACAATGCTAAAATAACCTAGGTTATATGCTAAAATAACCTAGGTTATATTCAAGCACAATGTATTCAAGCACAATGCTGAAATTATGGTACAAGCACAATAATTATGGTACAAGCACAATGTATTCAAGCACAAATTAACCTAAAATAACCTAGGTTATATGCTAACGGGTTCAATACTAATCATGTCTAACGGGTTCAATACTAATCATACACGGTTGAGAGAGAGAGAGCTAACCAATAAGAAAAATAACAAATACCAACCATGTCTAACGGGTTCAAACCCAATAAGAAAAATAACGAGAGAGAGAGAGCTAACCACGGGTGAGAGAGACCACTGGTTAGAGAGAGAGAGACCGAGGTGGAGAGAGACCGAGGTGGTGAGGCGGCGAGGCGGGGAGGCGGTGAAGAGCTCGGAGAAGGCTCAGCAAAATCTTCTCTGTGAGGGTTTTTGAAACTGATGTTTATTCTCTTTTCGGACTTGTGAAAATATTGGAAGAGAAGGATTTCGAATAATAGTGTTTTTCTCATTATACACGGACTTTTAACTTAAAAGACCGTGTACAAAGATCTTTATACACGGACTTTACTCTAAAGGCCATGTGCAAATACCCTTTCTACACGGACATATAGCTAAAAGGCCGTGTAGCTCTCTACCCTTTCTACACGGACTATTTGCTAAATGTCCGTGTATAAATTGGTCCGACAGGTGGGTCCCAGGTTCAGTAAAGTTCTCTGAATGGTTGCGGGCCGCAATACTTCATAAAGTTGTTTGACAATTTTAACTAATATTTATTTTAACTAATATTAAATGTTTGATAAAGTTGAACATAATATTTTAAACATAATATTTTCATTAAACATAATCCTTCCTTAAATATTTTAACTAATATTAAATATTTTAACTAATATTAAATATTTTAACTAATATTAAATATTTTAACTAATATTAAATATTTTAACTAATATTTAGTGAAAACTAATATTTTAACTAATATTTATTTTATTTTATTATTAAATGTTTTAACTAATATTTTCAAAAACTAATACTAATATTTGATAATATTATAAGCATTAAACATAATCCTTCATTATAATCATTAAACTAATATTTGATAATATTTGATAATATTTGATAATACTATTACTACATTATGCTTTTTTCTTTTTTTTCCCTCTTTTTTTTATTTTTTTATTTGATATATTACAAGCTAAAGTTGCAATATTAAAAGCTACACGGTCTTAAACAAAATAAATATTACACATTATGCTTTTTTTTTCCTTTTTCTCCTTTTTTCCACTATTTGAACGGTACCCTCGGCCCATAATCCTTCATTGTGGTCGGACCGCATGTAGTCAGCTTCGTCTACCCCTTCAAGTGTTGCTAACTCAGTTTGCACATCGGTACAAAATGGAGGTACTTCGTCGAACTGGTCGTACTCTTCTTCATCGACGACATTTTCTACCCCGACAATCCTTCTTTTTCCGGATAGGACGACGCTCAACCTGGCATCACTCGGGTCAGTGGCATAAAAGACTTGGGTGGCTTGCTTGGCGAGTATAAACGGATCATCAACATGCCCAACCCTGTTTAAATCAACGAGTGTGAACCCGTCGTTATCAACTTTAACATCTCGGTCTTCGACCCATTGACACCGAAACACGGGAATGCTCAGGCGAGGACTGTAAATGAGCTCCCAAATTTCTTGAATAACGCCATAATATGACTTTGATGCTATTACAGCCCGGCCATCTCCGGATCTACTGAATTCTTGAGAGGTCGCCACCAACGTCACCCCACTGTTTTGCATCGTGCTCTTATCACTCTGGGATTTAGTATAAAATGTATATCCGTTAATCTCGTATCCTTGGAATGTTCTAACAACAATTTGGGGTCCTGCGCCAAGTAGTTTAACAATTTCAGGTACGGGGTGTGACTGCACTCTTTCTTTCAGCCATCCTATAAAAGAACGATTATGCTCGTTAGTAAGCCACTTCTGACTCCTCGTGTAGTTTTGTTGTTGAAGGATTGTCATGTGCTCATCTATATAGGGAGCAACATCTGTCATGTGTTGTAGTACAATAAAATGTGCCTTTTGTAGTTCATTTAGATCAGCAACTACGGCTCTCAACCCAATTGTCCCGACTCCTTGGAGCCTTTCCTCGTATCGAGATTTTGGAACGCCAATAGGATCCACACCGGTCAAGTAGTTGGTGCAAAAATCAATCACCTCCTCCGTAGAATATCCTTCTATAATGCTGCCTTCGGGTCGATGTCGGTTCCTTACGTATTTTTTCAAGATGCCCATGTATCTCTCGAATGGATACATATACCGAAGGAACACGGGACCACAAATCTTAATTTCTCTCACAAGATGAACAACAAGGTGAACCATGACAACGAAAAAAGATGGCGGAAAATACATCTCAAGTTGGCAAAGAGTAACGACGACCTCCTTTTGCAAAGAGTCCAATTTTAGAGGGTCTATCACTTTGGAATTTATTGCATTGAAGAAAGAACAAAGCTTCGTAATGGTTTGACGAACGTGCTTTGGTAAAATTCCCCGAATTGCAACCGGAATTATATGTGTCAGTAAAACATGACAGTCGTGAGATTTCAGACCGACCAGTTTCAAGTCCTTCATCGACACCAACTTCTTAATATTCGAAGAATATCCTGATAGGACTTTTATACCATTGAGGCATTCACAGAAGCTTGTTTTCTCTTTCTTTGACATTGTGCACAGTGCGGGGGGTAGGTATGTGCGCTTCCCTTTCTCCTGCGGTGCGAGCTCGGGTCGTATTCCCATCTCTACCATGTCTTTTCTCACTTTAATACCATCTTTCGTCTTCCCCGGAATGTTCAATAATAAACCAATTAAACTGTCACAGACATTTTTTTCGACATGCATGACATCTAGGCAATGCCTCACTTCTAAATATTTCCAGTACGGTAGCTCCCAAAATATGGACCTCTTTTTCCAAATATTCTTCGGTAGTGCTTTGGCGCATTTTCCAAAAACAACATCAATGTTTTTTACCCGTTCGAAGACACTCTCCCCGTCTAATGGATGACGAGCCACTCCAAGCTCAATTTTTCCGTTGAATGCCATCTTCTTCTTACGATATGGGTGATTAATAGGAAGAAACCTACGATGCCCCATGAATACATTCTTTTGACAATTTTTCAACCTCAGCACCTGCGTGTCATCTTCACAGATCGGGCACGCTTTTGCTCCTTTACAAGTGTAACCCGACAAATTCCCGTACGCGGGGAAATCATTTACGGTGCAAAACACCATGGCCCGCAAGGTAAAGGTCTCTTTCATATACGCATCCCACACCGGGACGCCATCACGCCACAATTTTTGGAGGTCCTCGATTAATGGTGCGAGATATACATCTATGTCATTTCCGGGTTGTCTGGGTCCTTGGATTAGTAATGACATCATTATATATCTGCGTTTCATGCACAACCAAGGAGGAAGATTGTAGATGCATAAAAGAACTGGCCAAGTACTGTGCCGACTGCTCATACTTCCAAACGGACTCATTCCATCTGAGCTCACCACAATCCTAAGGTTCCGCGGTTCAGAACCAAATTCTTTGAAATGTCTGTCAATGTTTCTCCATTGAGGAGAATCAGCCGGGTGCCTTAGTTTACCGTCATTTTTGCGCTCTTCTTCGTGCCAGCGCAATAATTTTGCATCTTTGGAATTCGCAAACAACCGTTTGAATCTCGGTATTATCGGCAAATACCACAACACCTTAGCCGGAGGTCGGCCACTTGTGTCCTCGTTACAATCATCAGTGTCCTGGTCCTTACGACGTTTATATCGTGAAACACCGCATTTAGGACAGACATGCATGGCCTCGTACTCGTTACGATACAATACACAGTCATTCGGATATGCATGTATTCTTTCGATCTTCAACCCCATTGGACATATCAACTTCTTTGCCTGATATGTTGTACCGGGTAACTCGTTGTTATCTGGGAGCATTTCTCCTAAAAGCTGTAATAAGGACGTGAAACTCTTATCGCTCCAACCATTGTCTGCTTTTAAGTTTAATAATTTCAACACAGCTGACAGTTTTGTAAATTTGGTACACCCGGGATACAACGGCTTCTTAGATTCATTAGACAAATTTTGAAATTTATCATAATTTTTATCACTAATTTCATCTTCCACATCACGTAACATATCCTCCAAATTTTCAGTAAACTCGTGTTCTACATTTTCATCAAAATTCCTCTCCATCTCATCATCGTCATTTTCGGGTTCGACGTTAATATCAGAATATTCGGCACTCTCATAATCCTCGTTCCAATCAAGTTCAAAATTATCAGAAATTCTAACATTCTCATCATTCAATTCACGATTACAATCCTTATTGGCACTACTACTTTCCCCAAATTTCTCACCATGCATGAACCAACATGTATATCTCTTCTTAAATCCCCGACAAATCAAATGAGCTCTAATTTCTTCGATGTCCAAAAATCTTAATAAATTTTTACAATCTTTACAAGGACATAAAATGTCTTCTTCTTTTTTATTCACTCTATAACTCTCAGCAAATTTTATAAACTCATCAACGCGAACCAAATATTCTTCACTGTCACGTCGCATTTCATACATCCAGCTTCGATCCATCTGTAAATTAAATTAAAAAAATGATTTGATCAATTAATCATGCATGGTCAACATTCTCCTTCGTGTACAAAATTTTGGGCTTACAAAGGGCCGGTTTACAATCCTAACCCACTCTTTGAATATTATGTCTCATATGTGAACACATATTAGCGAGATTTAATTAGTATTTGAGAAAAATTCGGCAGCATTTCCCCTTAACTCCCCAAGTATGCGTACGAACCACATACTCGTAGGAGCAATAAGGGAAAATACTGTCGAACTTTCCTCAAATACTAATTAAATCCCGCTAATATGTGTTCACATCCTAAATGAGACATAATATTCAAAGAGCAGTCCCAAAACGGGGACTATCCAAAATTAATCCCTATTGGATTAATTTTGAACGGGCATGGACCTAAAAGCATCTAAAGGTCGGTTATTGGACCACAATACGTACACTAATTAATTACATCTAAAATTAAGAATTCAAGAATGCATGAAATGACCTAATTAAATAAGCCTAAATAACAGAAAATTAGAGAAAGAAAATGATTTAAATACATATTACTAACCTTAGAAAGATGGAGAGGAGAAAATACAAACTTAATTCAAAGATCTCAGATCTCAGCTGCTGGCCTCGATCAATTCGCAGAAATAAAAAGCTCAGTTCGAGATGTATGAACTAAAAACTTGATCAAAACGGCGCTCTGGAAGGGAAGATAATAAAACCCTACACTATTATACACGGCTATTTAGTTATATATCCGTGTAGCTCTCCACCTATTTCTACACGGCTTTTTAGTTATAAATCCGTGTACAATTATAAGATTTATACATGGCTATATATCAAAAAACCGTGTGTAATGTTCCTACACGGCTTTGTATTAAAAGTCCGTGTAGCTCTCTCAATTATTTGCACACACACTTATTTACACACGGATTTGTGGTTTCTAATAAACCGTGTAGCTCTCTCTAATAATTCGACACTGATTGTTAACTAATTATCCGTGTAGAAATCGTTCAGATCTTTTGAACTCATATTTGGTACACTGTTTTTAATATAATTGCCAAATCCGTGCACAATGTGCAGTGTACAAAACCAGTTTTTGTAGTAGTGAGATCAACAATAATATTTTTATATTTTATGATATTATACACATGATGTACTTAAAGTATTATGTATATTTATTTATTTGCAATACTTTTAGTTTAGATTGTATTTAATATACATTTATCCGATAATTGTTTCATTATTCGTTCATTACTCATTAATCTTAAACGAGTAATAGTAGAATACACGTAAGATTAATACTTGACAGATAAGAATAGAATGCGGACAAAATTAATATAGATGGATATGAATACAAAAAATAACTTCATCCGATTGTTATTGAGCCATTAAGTCGTTTGATTAATATAATCGATATCTTGTCTTGTCGCATGAGTGACGGCCATGAATCTTTCAACTTTATCTTTTGGAAAGTTGCTAAAAAAGTGTTGCATTGCATTTCACAATGCTAACTCTTAAACTAACGTGTTAGAGCATCTACATTCCTGCATATAAACTGAGTTTCTAAATTTTTAGAAATTAAATTTTTTAAAATTTATAAAATCTCATATTTTTGAAATTAATTTTAGAGTTTTTATTAAGCCACATCAGCAATAAATTAAAAAAGAGAAATAATTTGAGCCAATTATTTAGCCAGCATGAAGTTATAAACAGTTTTTTTTAATAAGAAACTCTCACACATCCACCTCAGATTAGAAACTCTAATAATACCAGAGTTGTAGATGCTCTTAGAAATCAAATTTGAAAAATTATAAACCATTTAATCCGCTTTTCTCAAAAACGGGCTCAAATTCTACAAAAAAAATCTTCAGAAACATACAATTCTGTGCCGCTTTTTGACAAAAAGAGCTTGGGTTTAGAACTTGGTCCTTTTTTTTTAAATACCAAAAAGGGTAGGACTCTCAGCGCTTCCTTTTCTCGAGAAAAAATAACTCCTTAATTTGCAATAATTTGATCTTCATTATGAATTTGGATAGTTAGCATTCTCAAGCAGAAAAAAGAAGTCCCAAGTTGAATTATTGTTAATTCAGTTGTCAAGTTTGGGCATTTGTAGAAATATTTTGGGTATCCTGTAATTCTGAGTCCATTAGCAGTACAGTTAATTTAACATTAATTTAGAATAATTATATGTTCATTACCACATGAATTGCATATTCAGTCACCTCTGAGCTTTGGATGCTTATATAAGTTCACACTCCAAAATACAAACGGGTTACTGGAGCAAAACCCAACAACCTATGTTTGATTCGGATTGCTGAGATATCAGTACAGCGAGTTCAATTTCTGTGTACCTTTTTCCAGGAGACTGATGCTAAAGTTGACAAAGACAAGGAAAACTGGTATTACTAATGAAAGCCGAACAGAGCTGGGGCAATGGGGTCACTACTTAATGGCCTTTTCAGCACTTCTTAATCCACAATTAAAGCTGGTTTTTGGGGATAAACTAGGGCCCATAGACAACACAATGTTGATCGAGTATTTTCTACAAATGTTGATTATCTACTCCATTTGAAACAAAATGGACGCCACCTTGCATCCGCTCTAATTATACATTTTTTATCTTTCTAACAAAGATTAGTATTGATGCAAAAAAAAAAAAAAAATACTTCACTAATGCGAAAGTGAACAGTCACAATTTATTTCTCACTAATATTTCATATTCAAAATTCAAATAACTAATGTAAGCCACTCAAATGAGATCGATCTTCATCACAAGTTATGCTTGCATATCAGAAATTTAAAATACTTTTAGTTAATTTCTTTGTAAGATCAAGAGGTGAAAATAAAACATAAATCATAATAACTAAAATTTAGTGCATTCATATTCTTCGACACCTAAAAACTTTGTACAAAACGAACAGTAAATTGACAAAGTCTCATCTTATACGTTCCACTTGTGATGAAAATTTTAATTATTAGCAGATTCCATTAGTTCTCTGAACTTGAGACTTTGAATTATTAATGCGAAATAATAAATATTAGGACGAATTATGGTGCCAAACTTATCTATCACTTATTTTTAATCACATTGCTATATACTAATAATATATAGTTATATAATTTTTCCAAATTCATTTTTATGGTATTTGAAAATCATTTTAACTGACAGCACAAAAACTAAAATATGGGTCATGATTGAATTTGCAAAAAAAGACCACTGATAATCTAGAAAGTTTTGAACAGGTTTTGCCTCTTTCAACATTTGCAAAAGTAGACCTATAGTAATAATAATGGAGACATTAAATAAAGAGGAGGGTTCAAATGCCTCCATTTTTCATGCCTCCACCATGCCTTCATTTTTAAGAACTTTAATAACTCAAAATTTAAAACTTAAAAAGTCAAAATAAAACCATTGGATATGATATGATCTACATTATTTTATCTATACACGTGTAAAAAATTATGACATTTCAATTTTGTTTTGGTGAGCTTGTAAAAAATGTACTAATGGAGATAATTTCTAGAGGTTGATTTTTGAACTTATTGATTCACATAAAAACAAAATCGAAATGTGATAATTTTTTATGAGCGCATAGATAAAATGATGTAGATCATATCCAACGGTTTTGATTTTCAAGTTTTAAATTTTGAGTTATTAAAGTTTTTCAAAATAGAGACATGGTGGAGGCACAAAAAATGAAAGCATTTGAACCCTCCTCTTAAATAAAAATTAACTTCCACTAGTTAAAAAATTGAAATGCATCCGATTTTATTTTTTTTAAGAGAGATGAGAAAAAAAAAAGTCATCTCTTAAATAAGCTTTCCTGAAGTAGAATATTCCCATTAAACAATAGCATGCCCATAAATTAATCTCTCACCTTTCCAGAGTGAATATGTACCGGAATAAATAGAATGAGATCTAGCAATTCGGACTTAATTTAAAAAT
Source organism: Carex parvula (assembly GCA_025461045.1). Taxonomy (NCBI): domain Eukaryota; kingdom Viridiplantae; phylum Streptophyta; class Magnoliopsida; order Poales; family Cyperaceae; genus Carex; species Carex parvula. The sequence goes on along the minus strand of JAJGRW010000902.1, from coordinate 52,013 downwards.
CTGTGCAAACTCATATTCAACGGTAATTCAGATCTAATCTGACAGGATCATGTACCTTCCTAATTCGAAATTGCCTTTCTAATAAATCAAGGTGCTCAGTGCTCACACTAACAACAAAAAACTAGAATTCAGACATAAACTGTCGCATCTCCTCAGTCAATAGTCAATACTATAAAAAGCTTTCTCAGTCAAATATATTTATTGCATGGCATCTTTCACATTAATTAATCATAAGCCTGATTATTTTTTTCAGGAAGTACAATGTTTCTAATTATTGATTGACCCTTTTTATTTTAAGTATTCGAACTGTAAATAATAATTAAGATAATTCAAGTAGACTTATTGTGATCAACAATCATGCAGTGGGTAAAATAATGCAAGTCAAATGATTGAAGTAATCGAGATGAACAGATTAATAAAGAGCAAACACACAATCGCATGAGACAACTCCCCCAAATTAAAAAAATAAATCTGCTGTTATTCTCAAGGAATAATAGGAACCTATTATTCCGATTCCGATCTCAATAGTTGATTTTTGTTAAAATTCGTGCATAAAAATTTTACTTCTTTAAAATTCGCACATGAAAAGTTTGAACGGTTGAGATCAGAATAACAGCAGATTTATTTCCCCAAATTATGATCGTAGTCAATTTTACAATATACCATCTCAGTAATTTATTTCATGCGAGCATCTTAACTAGTTGTGTGTGTCTGTGTTCTCTACGAACGTACATTTCAAGGATCGCTTCTCTTCAGCTTCTAGAAGCTATTTAGTAGGTGCCGACTGCTGGTGTATACTAATTTCTCAATTGAGAACTTGGAGGAGAGTTCATGAATAGATTAAGATATCATAAATGACTGATTATAAACTTGCCACATGAGTAATATATAGCATAGCAGCGATGTTTGCAATGAGTACATGTAGAAATAAATAGAAGATAAAAATCAAAGCACATATCTTAGTCTAGGTAAATCATGCTACTACCTGCTCTTTGTATAAAAATGACTGAGCGATGTAATTGTTTCGATAAAATACATCAAATTCGTCTAAATTCATCAATTTAGTTTGTCAAATAATATGAGAACCGGTCTTTATTTTAGTGGCAAAGACAGAGGCAGGTTTTGCTTAAAGAAATTGACCGGGTCAATTGACTCCCAATTCTTTTTTTTTTTTAATTTTTGTGTATATATATATGATTTTCTATAGTTTAGAGTAAATATCAGTAAAATTGAACTCTATTTTTCACATGAAAATTTTATATGATTGACCTTCATATGTGTTGATCTTCATAGTTTGAAAGTCTGACTCTACTCTGCAAAGACAGTACGAGGTCGCGGGTTTTAAATCTGGATAAATAATCTTTATGAATATTAAATAGTTGGATTAGTTGACCTCCAAACTTAACAAAAAATTTGTCAAACAACATTCATATGCTACTGTTTTTACTGCATGAGAAATTGTTCTCTGTCCATTCAATTTGTGTAGGAATTAAGTAATATTGATTTTCAAAAATAGAAAGGCAAACACTTTTCCAGGATTCCGCAAATAACATGTATGACAAAACTAGCAAAATAATTTTATTTCAAAATTTAGATTCTACAAAATTCGATTGATGCCATAGGCAAAGAGACAGGTCACCAAAGGCTAAAACTAGTCTATTCGTATGTCTGGTTACCTCACTCTGTACTGTTAAGCAAATGCAAAAAATTGGCATTAATGCCAGAAACAGACTCAAGCCCATTCCTAAACAGAGTAATACTAACGATTTTTAATGGCTCCAACTACTTTTTGAACCGGACCCCACTTAACGATTCACGTATTACAGGGTTGGTAATCGAAAATTAAAATTTGGTACCAAGTAAACGGTATGTGACACTGTGTACTAAAAATGCTCTTCTGAAAATTAGAATTTTCTGACAGCGGAATAGAATTGTAGCACTTATTTGAATTCAGGGTCTGAAATTTAGTAAGACAATGAAGCATAATATAGAGTAGAACTAGGGTGCTCTTGAGTTCACCAAGCCCTTGGTGAACTCAAGTCCAAAACTCATCGGATTGGCTTCAAACGACGAATCCGACCGTTGAAACCCGCCTACCTTACGAGTGATGCGTCTACATGCAAAAATTGTAAATTTTGAAATTAATTTTGCATAGAGTCAAGTGGTCAAAAAACGTCAAAAAATGAATGCATTAAAATTAATTTATTAACCTTCTAATTCGTAGTTTGAAGCCGATCCGATGAGTTTTGGACTTGAGTTCACCAAGGGCTTGGTGAACTCGAGAGCACCCTAGTTCTACTCTATATACCCATTTTTTCAGGGTTTAAATGAGATATTGCCAAAAAAAATACCGAGGGCTATGGTACAGAGACTATACCTAGGGATCGATACCATCTTTCTTTCTTTTTTCTTTTCTTTTCTTTTCAATATCGCACTCTAGTGAAGTTTGATCGGAAATTTTCGTTATTCAGTGCGAATGTGCTTTAAGTATTAAAACTCCCGCAACAAAACCTTGGGAAATCAATATGAATACTCCACTTTGGAAATTCAGTCAGCCTTTTTGGCAATATCTGTCAAAATCAAATTGAAAAAGGAACTCAATGCCAAATTTTGACGATTTGACAAGATCTTTTATTATAACAGCCATTCCAACAAGGGCATGAAACTCTCGTACCTATATGATAAGGTTTAATTTTTTTTTTATATGTAATTTTGTACGTACTTTTGAGTAAATTGTTATAAATAATGTCAATCGACTTCATCCGTAGTATGAAAATTTTATATAATTGATCCTCATTATTTATATTTGATCTCCATAGTTTGAAAGTATGATTTTTTCTCTTATATGACGGAACAAAAAATGTAGGTAGCAAAGGCCAAAAAGTAAAAAAAAAAAATGAGAAATCAGAGGCATAATTAAAAAGTTTAAATTGGGGCTCTAATGTAAAGTGTAATTTACATGGCAACTGACATTTAAACTTTTAAGTCTTCACAATCACAAAATGATATTCTAACCACTAAATTACAATCACATATTTAACATTTTACGAGGAGAACTGAACCATATAAAAACTTTTAAGACAATAGAATTCAGTATATATAATCACACTCGCACTTCAAAAATCTATCGGAATAGCTTCAAATGACGAATCCAAAATGTTGAAACCGATCTACTTCATGAGTGATGCATGTCACATGGAAAATTTTGAAACTTTCGAATTCATTTAATTAGAACAAAGTCAAGCGGTCAAAAAAATAATAAAAAATGAATGCATAAAATAACTTATAGAAAAGTTCATTTTTATTTTACCATTTGACTTTATACTAAATAAATTCGAAACTTTCAAAATTTTGCTTGTACACATAATAGATGATCACATAGATTGTATTAGAGATAATAGTAAGTGTAAATTGTAGGAGTTGATTAGTATTGTAATAGCGGAAGGTTAGAGATGATTAGTGAAGTTGTTTAGAATTAATCATAGTCAAACCTAAAAATAGACGTCATGTCAATGTAATAAAACACACAAGATCAATACAAATTCTCTCTTTTATGAAATGTTATATGATATCAGAGCTTCAGAAATAATGTGGGAATAAGGCTAACGCTATTCCAAAAATTATGCTCCATATTTCATCTTATTCTAGCTCATAAAAAAATCTTTTATTCCAAAAATAAGCCTCTACTATTCTCTATTCTAACCTAAATCCTCTCTATTCCTCATATCTACTACTACATAAAAAATCCCTATTTCCTATCCTATTCCTCTCTCTATTTTTAGAACATTCCTAATCTGAAGTCATATCTTACTCCTCTACTTATTACTCACCTTATTTCCTCTATCCTCTCTTCTCCAAAACAATTGCACTAATCATCTCCTACTTACCACTATTACAATACTAATCAACTCCTACAATTTACACTCACTATTATCTCCAATACAATTTATGTGATCCTCTATTAACACGCATCACTAATGAATAAGATGAGTTTCAACAATTTGGATTCATTGTTTGAAGCCAATTAACCTGATAAATTTTAAAGTTGTGTTCACTAAATTCTCTTGATGAGCACAACATGCACATGCTAGCTTTGCTCATGTAATTTTTCATAAATATATTAGTCTCCATGCTCAATTCCCCCAACAAATTTATACTGTATGAACAAAACACCATCGAAGAAACCTCTACCTCATTCAATTAAGCCTGAATCTGATCCTTCATGCATTAATTGGCTCGCTCCCAATCTAAGCACGCACAGTCTAGCTCACTATCAAAAGTAGCACATGCAATATCCTCAATTGGCCAGATAGAATCCATATCTAATGAAAAATCTCTCAACATGAAACTATTGTGCACCATGCGTGCAAGTAGATACATTTATGTGCATAAATAGTTAATTAAAATAGGAAATGGTGCAATTTTCTAAATAATAGCTAGTTACCAATGCACAACCACGGGGTTTCGGCATGCAATTAATTTGTTGACCATGTTTCGATATGTATTTGGTGTGGAAAGTAATGAGAAATGTGTTTTTTTTTTTTTTTCTTTTTCTTAGAATGTGCTCTATAAAGAAAGAGGGGAAGGAAGGAGAAGGGAGAGGGCACGGTAGATGGTTAATTTTCTTTATACTTCAATTAGGAGTTACAAAATTTGAATGGTTGTATATAGAGTTTATTTCCTCTTTCTTAATTCCTCTCCTCTCCTCTCTCTCTCAAAATTTAACTTTCTCAAACAAGTAAACAGTGTCCGGTCACCTCTCGTCTCGTCTCCTCTGATCATTATTTTGTTATGTAAAATTACCTTCTATGTTTTCATTTTTTCTGTTCCTTTTTTCTTTTTTCTTTTTCAATACTGAAGAAAGCTTACAAGTTGTTTGTTGGAAAATTTTAATGCTGTAATAGGGTAGTTAAGAATAATTGGTTTCTACTCTCTTATTTGGTTTAATTTGCTTAATGTCTTTGTCACATCTAAGTTACATATCACCTCTATTTATATTTATTTAGAAATATTCTAGACTCGTGATAACTCAAACAAAATATTTAAGTATTTTTACATCCTATATTATCATTCTTGGTTTAGATATTTTTCAATAACACTCTAAACTAAGATATTTAACAAACTCTTTCGAATATTCTTGTCCTAAATACTTTAGTACATGTTTCTAGACTTTAAAATATTTCGTTATAATCTCATATATGCTTTTTATGTGAGCCACTAATTAGAATATTCATACTCTTCTCTTTTTGTCCTTTTTTTTGTATTCTCATAAATTTACATTATTTTAAATTTTGAAAAAAATAAATAATAGTTCAGCATTGACCGAACATTCTATGGATTCGGTATTGTTTCATTTTGTTACTATTTGGTAATTACTCCAATACCAGATGAATTTTTTTGAATTATATACAATTAATATATCTTATCTCTAGATATATAGTCGTTTTTCTTGCTCTGCAATGTTATTAGTGATATTTTCTATCTTGTGGGATTTTCATGTCATTTATTATTTACAAGGCCCAATTTTAATTTTGAGTTTTGCAGTGCAAGTTGAAACTAAATCTCCATGTAACAGAGATCGAGAGAGAAAAGAGAAGGAAAACAGAGTAGGTATTAATGAGATAAAGGTTTGGGATTATCAAAATTAATTAAGCACATGAAGCTGTCAGCTAACCTATTATTAGTTAACCATATAAGTTCTGCCTTCTAATGGAGAATTGTCAGCTATCTAATATAAGATGCAGTGTTTATATCAAAAAGTAGGTATGATATTTGTTAATTGGTAAATCTCAATCCTCAGGTTCATGTATCTGTTTTCTTAAATAAATCGTTGTTGGCCTTCATTGCCAGATATAAAACTGTTGTTGCCATAAAAAAGAGATCATATATATATATACTTGGTATCTTATATACAAAATTAGTAAAGTCACAAAAAGTTTGGTTCGGAGGTTCAGGTGCAAAGTGTTTGCTCTTATTACTTGAAGAGTTAAAAACAAGTTTATGCCTTTTTTAGTAAGGACTTGGAATTATTTTTTACCAAAAAAAGTTCATGCATGCTCTTTTCGCCTGTAAAATCCTGAAAGCAAAAAGAATGCCATGCTTTGTATATTTTCATTTTCGTATGGGATAAAGGATTTAGTTATGAAAAATTTGATTTTTTCCACAGTAAAAAATAAATCCAAAAATCAGCTGTCCTAAAATTCCTAGTGTAACAAAACATTAATTTGAAACTGGAAAGTACCAAGTTTAGGGTTAAGCTCCTCTCCAACTGTACATATTTTATTAGAGAGTTCCAAATGATTTAGACCGTTTATGTCAGATTGAACGTCCAAATCAAGGCTGAGAATTCGGAATTAAATCTGTATAATTGAAGAGGAGATCAACTCCGATGATTGTCTTTGAGGACCTTTGCTGAATGAAGAAAGACTTAGATAATTGAAATGAGTTCAAAAAATTATAATTTAATTTAAACTATATGCTCATATTATGATCGAATGACTGATCACATAATAATGAAACACCTACTATTATTAGTTTTATAACATCATATGCGCAACTATATATTGGCCATTCTAAGTTTATCCGGTTAACAAAATATTTTGACTATCACCAATTAAATCCAAAAAGATTTGCAAATGTCAATTACTAATATAACTTGTCGTGTAAAAAATTCTGCGGATATTCGACCTAAAAGAAGAAAAAAAAAATGCACCACCGAACTAAATAATGATACAAACCACACACAAAATAGTAGAAGTAAACATAGTTCGTAATATACACTTCTTAAAGTCTGGTGAATTATTCAAGTAGTTCCAACATTCTTGATTCAGGAATCAGGTTCTTTAGATGCGGTTGAGATTCATATATGGCTAATATCCAACGACAGTGATCTGGTGACTTTTTCCGGAAACGTTTTTGTCGAACCCATATTGTAGTTCTATGTGTAGTAAGTCACCGTATAGGGTCTGATGGTACAAAAACGACACGTGTCGGTGTCAACCGTTTTCTCTGCAGAGCATGGGGCGGGGCTGCCACGAGAGCGAATTCAACTGACGCGTGGTGATGCGGCGATTATACATACCTTCAGATAATATGCTATCTTGATTTTCCTTTGCGTAGCGTATTCCCAGTCCATTCAGTTTGGATACACAAACTGACAAACCTTACCAGTGCGACAGCGCGTGATTAAATTTCCATTTGTCCACAGAAGATCAAACCCAGATGAGTCTACTTTTGTGGGGCCTACCTCCTGTAGAATGTAGGCGTCCTTGCGTGGAGCCAGCAGAATTCGTTTCCTCTGAGTTAACTCAAATTTTGAATTTAGATCCGAACCGTCCGATTTAAATCCGCACGAATATCAATGATTCCGTGCATTACAGAAATGGACCTTATTGTCCGAATTCTGGTCGGACGGTCCTGATCTAAAGTCGAACTATCTCTCCGATTTTGATCAGATGGTCACCGGATTTTTTTTTCTAACAATAGTTATGAAATGTCATATTATGGTTCAGTTGTCTAAAATTTGATCGGACGGTCCGCGTAATTTTAAGAAAACATTTATGAATTAATATATTTTTATAGAGATCATTTTATGTTGTACAGATTGTGAAAAAAAAAAAATACGTATAACGCTTCAAAATGTGTTTTTTGAATATTGCACGTCAGGAAAATAAATGCTTTGAAATTTTAAATACATTCCATCAAAATTCTATTCTTTGAATTTATTAAATCTACAGCAAAATAAAAATATTTTATCCTTGTTATAGATTGAGAAAAATGCCTCTTGCAGTTTAATATTTCTCGTGACAAAAATACATTTCGTGTCTATATTTTTTTCCTCTTAAATAACCGAGAAAAATATCTTCTAAGTACATACGAAGCCGGTATCAAGAAAATAAAAGTTTGTTAAGGCGATGTTATAAAAAAAGAGGTTCATAATTGAAGTATTTTTTTTTATTTTACGTTAGCGTGTTTTAATAAATTATTTGTACATATTATATGATTTTATGCATGATTACATAAAAAGTATGAGGCAAATTTGAATAACTTATTTTAAGCTAATTTTTATATATGACCTATACAATCCTTATTATTATTATTACAAGATTAATTCATTGGAAAATGTGACTGAGAAAATATCTCCAACACACCGCGACAAAAACCTCGAATCTAAAATTGTATATGCGTAAATTAAACTAAAAGATTATGTTACACATCTACACTATACAGCGGAAATTATATGTAATGGATTTATTATTAAAAATAAAAAGTAAATATTGTGCTTTCAGAAAAAAGAAAGCCATTTTTCCATCTGATCTTTTATTTTATCACAGCTCAAAATGAGTAAATATAACTTCTAAATATTTAGTTGTGAGTTAAAGTTATGATAGCACAAGTTGTTTATTTCAAGTTAAGATGGCATAAGATATTTTTGTTTGGTTGTGAATTAAAATTAAGTCATGAGTTAAACTTGAATAGGTGGGTTAATTTAAAAGGAGAGATGCGGCATAAGTTATGCAACATAAGTAGATAGATTAATTTATAATGGCATAAACGATTTCTTATGCTATACTGTTTCATCACATTTTATCCATGTTTAACAATATAAGTATAGTATAAAGTACTTATTTCATAACTTATGCCACAACCAAACATGTTTGATAGTAAAATCTTACAATTTTTTTTAGAATTAACATTTTGTCTAGTGGTAAAAGTAGTCCTTCATGTGAGATGTAACATATTTAAAAATTAAGATTTCTTATAGATATTAAATAGTTGAATGTTTTGACATCTAAATTTTACTAAAAACAAATCAATTTTAACTATAAAGAGATATGATATATTGAAATTTAACTAGACATATACATGTTCTCTAGCTTTGCAACATTTACACTTGCATAACGGTGACTCACGTATGAAATAAAGGACATATTAAAATCGTTTAGAGGAGCAAGTAGAGCTTTTAGAAATGAGAAGACAAAGGTTATTGCCATGATCTAAAGTTGTATTGGGATCATGATAATAACAATACCAGTTATGGGAATTAGAGGCTTAAGATATTTATACAGGGCAATCTATGTATTTTTTTTTTTTAACATTGGAAAGATTTCGATATTTGTATGTTCAATTTGTTTTTGTAAAGCTTTTTATGGAGGTTGAACTTAAAAGGAACTTTTCTTAATTTAGGATCAATTGTGAAAAAGTTGGAGAGGCTTAATATTATGCAGGGGGGCGAAAAAAGATGTCTCTCTTCCCTACCCAGGAGCACAGGCGGCTAACCCAGCAAGACATTGCCACCATCAATGCCTCCTTTCCCAACCCCACCTACGCTACTATAGCAGCTATTCACCCAACTCCCATTAACCCACGTACCAAACCAACAGAGATAGAGATAAATGCAGTGCCCCTCTCTACACGCCACATGGAAAGGCTGCCCCTCATTGAAGAACCACAGAGAACACAACTCCAGACGGCGCAACCTTCTACCCAAAGGATACTACCAGGTTACACTGAGCTACTGAATGCTCCTGACAGCAAGTGTACCATGGAGGAAGGCTGGACAACAGTACGCAGAAAGAATCGCAACAAGGCTAAAGAAAACACAAACTTAGGTAAGTACAACCACCCTCTCCTTCTTAAGCAAATGCAGATTTTGCGAGAACAAGGCAAGTGCTATAAGTGCACTGAGAAAGGACACCTGCAAGCAGCTTGCAGAAATTCCATTAAATGCTTTAATTGCAAAGGTTTTGGGCATAAATCCGGGCAACGCAGCTTCAAAGAAATTTTGCCTATAAAAGGTGCTACAGTGCCCACTGTAGAAGAACAAACGAAAATCAACACAGAACAACAAACTACCACAAACAGAGAAGAGGTTGAGATGGAGAATTGGCAAACTATGCCAATGTTGCCTCCTTCAAGGCTACCGGCCGTTTGACACGAACTGGGGAGAGCATACGTGCCAAGTAGAGAAGGTTTCCACACAACCAATGAAGTACTCGAAAGGGCTGCCGTAATTCACATGGGGCCGAACTGCAATGAACGTACCTTACCACACCGCCTTGTGACCACCTTGGCCGCACAACTACACCGACACCCGAGGGACTTCAAAATCGGCAAACTCAACCATACCATGGGACACTTTCTAGCAATATTTCCAACAGTGGACTTGCGGAACCATGCGGTACACGTCGGTGTTTTCGCAATCGACTACAATACCCACGTTCAACTCGCCGACCGGAAACCAAGCTTGGGCATGGCCTACGACCCCATCGCATACAAAGCTCGACTCCTTCTACGTGGGGTCCCGCTAAATGCTTGGAACATCGTAGACTTGGACCACCTCCTCGCCGGAATCGGCCACATGCTCAAACTCGCGCCGGTCTTCACCAACGAAAACTTCGACACGCTACGGGTCTTGATATCTTGCCACAACCCGGCAAGTATCCCACCGACGTTGATGTACACCACTAATCCCTACTCGAGAACAGTTTTCGTCGACATGGAAGGTTGGCTACACTCGCCGCTTGGACAGATACCACCGCCGGGAGGGGACGACCCCCGGCTACAGAGGAACGGCCGTAGGCGGGCACCACCGAGCCCGGAAAGATTCTCCCCCGACTCTGATGATTACTCCCGGACACTGGACACCTACCAAGGCCGGTGTTGACTCATCGTACTCTAGGCGCACTAGGTCGGTATCGGAAACGCTGGTATAAGAAATTCAGCCACCACTGCAGATTTTCAAAAACCAACTGGAGAGTACTGTCGAATCTAAGACTGGAGAGCACGAGGAAATATTTAACAACGAAGAGGAAAACCTCGAAATTGTTGCACAAAAGCCCTTCCTGCGACATACAAAAGTGGTGTCAATGGTTCTTTTTAAAAGAACATGGGACAGTGTGTCTCTGGTAGCATAGTACTTAGCAAAAGGGAAAGCACATGTCTCCACCTGGACAATAACTCTAGAAAAACCCTCTCTGAATTTTCCAAGCAAATAGGCCAACAGAGGAGAATTTGGGCCGGCCAACCTAGGATTTCAAATGGAAAAAAAATCTGCTGCTCTCGGCCCAGTTAGGCCACTGCCATTTATTCACGGCTCACCAATTCTGCACAGCAGTTCGGCCCAGAATTTTAATGCCAAAACTGAATCAAACACAGCAGCTTCGGCCCAGAAATTAATTCCCACCAATGTAGAAAACGCACCAGCAGACCTCCTGGCTTTCCTATACGAAGATGGTCCGCTGCCACTAATTGAACCCGCCTCTCCACAGGAAGACCCATTTGCTTTCCTCTTTACGGACGGCCCACCGCCAGGATTTGGAAATGAACTCAAATTTGCAAATAATGTGAGAAGAAGCCCCAAAATCAAAGACAAAGCAGCAGGACCGTATATCTCCCTGGAACAGAAAGCTTGCAACATTTTAGGAGCTGATTTTGTAGCTCCTGTGCCAAAAAAGACTTACAAGCGAAAGAGTCCAGCAGTAAAAAATGAACAGAAGATGGACTATCTACGCACTGTAGACCCGTTGTCTATCTCTCAAGCCGAGGTGGTAGTTAACGCAGCAGGGATCGAATTCGAAGAGGACCTCCATCTTCAGATTGCGCAGCTCAAAGAAACTGAGGCAGCGGCAGTGGCGCTGCCTACTGTCGTGCCCTTCGTGAAGGCTTAACAACCTTCAACCAATGCTCCACAAGTGTAGTGTTCCTCTAGTTTTCAATGTGTACGAATTTTTTGTTTTTAAATTGGGAAAGAATGATGGATTTGGGTAGGTTAGCAGAGGGTTGGAGTATTTATTTTGTTCAATTAGAATCGGCTTGGAGCCGGATGTATCGCTATTCTCGTGAAAAGGAACAAGTTGGTGTTTTAGTTTCAAAATGAGTGACAACATAATCTTAAAATTTATTTCATGGAATGTACGCGGGCTAAATGAAAGGGCTAAGCGACTAGCGGTGAGACAGACATTACTAATGGAAAAACCGAATTTGGTTTGCCTTCAAGAAACGAAACTGGCAAATCTGGACAATAGAATGACAAAACAAGTTTGTGGCAATCGGCTGACAGAGATTGCGACCTTGGCGGCACAAGGCACTAGAGGGGGAATACTGGTGGCATGGACTCCTTCGAAATTCAACATAGTCAGTAAAAAAATTTTGAAGTATAGTGTCAATGTGCTACTGTCACACAAAGAAGATGGGACAAGGTTTTGGTTTTCAGGAATTTATGGACCCTCCACTCCGGGGGGTCGATCAGCTTTCAAGGAAGAACTAATTGAGATTAAACCGAGGGACGGTACTCCTTGGTTGGTAGGTGGAGACCTTAATTTCACACTATCACTGGAAGACCGCAATAACACATCAGCAGCTGAATGGAGAACCACAAGAGCCTTTACAGCCTTAATATCTACACTGGGATTAATCAACACACCTCTACACGGACGCCGTTTCACTTGGTCTAACGAAAGAGAACAGCCACACATGGCACGATTGGACTGATTCTTATTTTCAGACGAATGGAATCAGGCATTCCCGAATGCAACACAGACGGCACTGCCGAACACCTCTTCTGATCACTGCCCCATCGTTTACACGGCAAAGACAAGGTACCAAAAATCACAATTTTTCAGGTTTGAAAATTGTTGGCTCCGTTTCAAACAATTCAATGAACTTGTGATCCAAACATGGCAAGAATTAGGAACGGCAACAACACTGGCACAACTACATACCAAACTGCAAACCATCCAAAATAAAACAAAGGAGTGGGCCAAGAAAAGAATAACCACGATTAAAAGGGAGATTGGCACATGCAGAGACTTCTTAGGTTGGATTGACCTCGTTAAAGAGACGAGACAAACAACGCTATTGGAAAAATTCATAGCGGCGAAAATTAAAAAAAGGTTCACAGAACTATCTGTGCTGGAGGAGGATATTTGGCGGCAAAGGGCACGCACCAAATGAGAATTAAATGGTGACAGAGGCACCAGATATTTCCATGGCTTGGCATCCGCGGCAAAAAAGGGAAAGACCAAAGTGCAAATTGAACACCAGGGAGCCACCTGCACCAATCAGGCATCCAAAGCACAGGCTTTTTTTAGGTTTTACGTTGATCTCATAGGCCGAACATCGTCCACAACACAGAGCATCCAATGGGAAAATCTTTTCTGCAACCGGGCTGAAGACCTTCAAGTTCTTCAAGAAGAAATAACAATGCAGGAAATCGTGACAACAATTAAACAATGGTCGAAAAACAAAAGCCCAGGACCGGATGGTTTCTCCGGCGAATTCTACATACACTTCATAGATACAATAACTCCAGACCTATGTCGAGTGTTTCAACAAGTCACAACACAGGGTACATCTCTCGAACCTCTCAACTCTTCATACATAGTGCTTCTCCCAAAGAAAGAATCACCGTCAGCAGTACAGGATTACAGACCCATTAGCCTGCTCCATGGTGTCCAAAAGATCTTCTCCAAGATTCTTGCTAACAGGCTACAGTATAAACTACCAAACTTGCTTCACAGGGCACAAACGGGCTTTATGAAGAACAGACACATCTGCGAGAGCTTCATTTATGCTCAACATATCCTGCACATAGCTCGAAAAGAAAAGCTTCCGATAGCACTATTCAAAGCGGACTTCACAAAAGCATTTGACACGGTAAGTTGGGAGTTT
>JAJGRW010000902.1:0-31205 GCA_025461045.1 Carex parvula | reverse complement strand
TTATGTTGCATAACTTATGCCACATCTCTCCTCTTAAATTAACCCACCTATTCAAGTTTAACCCATGACTTAACTTTAATCCACAGCCAAACAAAAATATCTTATGTCGTCATAACTTGAAATAAAAGTTTAACCCATGACTTAACTTTAATCCACAGCCAAACAAAAGTATCTTATGTCGTCATAACTTGAAATAAAAGTTTAACCCATGACTTAACTTTAATCCACAGCCAAACAAAAATATCTTATATCGTCATAACTCGAAATAAGTAACTTATGCTATCATTAACTTTAACCCACAACTAAATATTTAAAAGTTATATTTACTCATTTTGAGCTGTGATAAAATAAAAGATGAGATTGGAAAGATGTGCTTTTTTTTTTTTCTGAAAGCACAATATTTACTTTTTATTATTAATAATACATAAGCTTTCTAACATTACATAATAATTTCCGCTGTAGTGTAGATGTGTAACATAATCTTTTAGTTTAATTTACGCATATACAATTTAGATTCGAGGTTTTTGTCGCGGCGTGTTGGAGATATTTTCTCAATCACATTTTCCAATGAATTAATCTTTGTATTAATAATAAGGATTGTATAGGTCATATATAAAAATTAGCTTAAAATAAGTTATTCAAATTTGCCTCGTACTTTTTATGTAATTATGCATAAAATCATATGACAATATATTTATTAAAACACGCTAACGTAAATTTAAAAAATACTTCAATTATGAACCTCCTTTTTTATAACATCGCCTCAACAAACTTTTATTTTCCTGATACCGGCTTCATATGTACTTAGAAGATATTTTTCTCGGTTATTTAAGAGGAAAAAATATAGACGGGAAATGTATTTTTGTCACGAGAAATATTAAACTGCAAGAGGCATTTTTCTCAATCTATAACAAGGATAAAACATTTTTATTTTTCTGTAGATTTAATAAATTCAAAGAATAGAATTTTGATGGAAAGTATTTAAAATTTCAAAGCATTTACTTCCTGACGTGCAATATTCAAAAACACATTTCGAAGCGTTATACGTTTTTTTTGTTTTCACAATCTGTACAACATAAAATGATCTCTATAAAAATATATTAATTCATAAATGTTTTCTTAAAATTACGGGGACCGTGCGATCAAATTTTAGACAACTGAACCATAATATGACATTTCATAACTATTGTTAGAAAAAAAAAATCCGGTGACCATCTGATCAAATCAGAGAGATGTTTGACTTTAGATCAGGACCGTCCGACCAGAATTCGGACAATAAGGTCCATTTCTGTAATGCACGGAATCATTGATATCGTGCGGATTTAAATCGGACGGTTCGATTCAAAATTTGAGTTAACTCAGAGGATACGAATTCTGCTGGCTCCACGCAAGGACGCCTACATTCTACGTACAGGAGGTAGGCCCCACAAAAGTAGACTCATCAGGGTTTGATCTTCTGTGGACAAGTGGAAATTTAATCACGCGCTAGTAGGTTTGTCAGTTTGTGTATCCAAATTGAATGGACTGGGAATACGCTACGCAAAGGAAAATCAAGATAGCATATTATCTGAAGGTATGTATAATCGCCGCATCACCACGCGTCAGTTAGCAATTCGCTCTCGTGGCAGCCCCGCCCCATGCTCTGCAGAGAAAACGGTTGACACCGACACGTGTCGTTTTTGTACCATCAGATCCTATACGGTGACTTACTACACATAGTACTACAATATGGGTTCGACAAAAACGTTTTCGGAAAAAGTCACCAGATCACTGTCGTTGGATATTAGCCATATATGAATCTCAACCGCATCTAAAGAACCTGATTCCTGAATCAAGAATGTTGGAACTACTAGAATAATTCACCAGACTTTAAGAAGTGTATATTACGAACTATGTTTACTTCTACTATTTTGTGTGTGGTTTGTATCATTATTTAGTTCGGTGGTGCATTTTTTTTCTTCTTTTAGGTCGAAAATCCGCAGAATTTTTTACACGACAAGCTATATTAGTAAAGGCTGACTGAATTTGACATTGAGTTCTTTTTTCAATTTGATTTTGACAGATATTGCAAAAAAGGCTGACTGAATTTCCAAAGTGGAGTATTCATATTGATTTCCCAAGGTTTTGTTGCGGGAGTGTTAATACTTAAAGCACACTCGCACTGAATAACGAAAATTTCCGATCAAACTTCACTAGAGTGCGATATTGAAAAAAAAAGAAAAGAAAGAAAGAAAGATGGTATCGATCCCTAGGTATAGTCTCTGTACCAAAGCCCTCGGTATTTTTTTGGCAATATCTCATTTAAACCCTGAAAAAATGGGTATATATTATTCTTCATTGTCTTACTAAATTTCAGAACCTGAATTCAAATAAGTGCTACAATTCTATTCCGCTGTCAGAAAATTCTAATTTTCAGAAGAGCATTTTTAGTACACAGTGTCACATACCGTTTAATTGGTACCAAATTCTAATTTTCGATTACCAACCCTGTAATTCGTGAATCGTTAAGTGGGGTCCGGTTCAAAAAGTAGTTGGAGCCATTAAAAATCCTTAGTATTACTCTGTTTAGGAATGGGCTTGAGTCTGTTTCTGGCATTAATGCCAATTTTTTGCATTTGGTAACAGTACAGAGTGAGGTAACCACACATACGAATAGACTAGTTTTAGCCTTTGGTGACTTGTCTCTTTGCCTATGGCATCAATCGAATTTTGTAGAATCTAAATTTTGAAATTAAATTATTTTGGTAGTTTTGTCATACATGTTATTTTCGGAATCCTGGAAAAGTGTTTGCCTTTCTATTTTTGAAAATCAATATTACTTAATTCCTACACAAATTGAATGGACAGAGAACAATTTCTCATGCAGTAAAAACAGTAGCATATGAATGTTGTTTGACAAATTTTTTGTCAAGTTTGGAGGTCAACTAATCCAACTATTTAATATTCATAAGGATTCTTTATCCGGATTTAAAACCTGCGACCTCGTATTGTCTTTGTAAGATAGAGCCAGACTTTCAAACTATGAGGATCAAACACATATGAAGGTCAATCATATAAAATTTTCATGTGAAAAATGGAGTTCAAGTTTACTGATATTTACTCTAAACTATAGAAAATCATATATATATATATACACAAAAATTTTAAAAAAAGAATTGGGAGTCAATTGACCCGGTCAATTTCTTTAAGCAAAACCTGCCTCTGCCTCTGCCTCTGTCTTTGCCACTAAAATAAAGACCGGTTCTCATATTATTTGACAAACTAAATTGATGAATTTAGACGAATAATTATTTGATGTATTTTAGCGAAACAATTACATCGCTCAGTCATTTTTATACAAAGAGCAGGTAGTAGCATGATTTACCTAGACTAAGATATGTGCGTTGATTTTTATCTTCTATTTATTTCTACATGTATTCATTGCAAGCATCGCTGCTATGCTATATATTACTCATGTGGCAAGTTTATAATCAGTCATTTATGATATCTTAATCTATCCATGAACTCTCCTCCAAGTTCTCAATTGAGAAATTAGTATACACCAGCAGTCGGCACCTACTAAATAGCTTCTAGAAGCTGAAGAGAAGCGATCCTTGAAATGTACGTTCGTAGAGAACACAGACACACACAACTAGTTAAGATGCTCGCATGAAATAAATTACTGAGATGGTATATTGTAAAATTGACTATGATCATAATTTGGGGGAAATAAATCTGCTGTTATTCTGATCTCAACCGTTCAAACTCTTTCATGTGCGAATTTTAAAGAAGTAAATTTTTTATGCACGAATTTTAACAAAAATCAACTATTGAGATCGGAATAATAGGTTCCTGTTATTCCTCGCGAATAACAGCAGATTTATTTTCTAATTTGGGGGAGTTGTCTCATGCGATTGTGTTTTTGCTCTTTTATTAATCTGTTCATCTCGATTACTTCAATCATTTGACTTGCATTATTTTACCCACTGCATGATTGTTGATCACAACAAGTCTACTTGAATTATCTTAATTTTTATTTACAGTTCGAATACTTAAAATAAAAAGGGTCAATCAATAATTAAACATTGTACTTCCCTCAAAAAAATAATCAGGCTTATGATTTAATTAATTTGAAAGATGCCATGCAATAAATATATTTGACTGAGAAAGCTTTTTATAGTATTGACTATTGACTGAGGAGATGCAACAGTTTATGTCTGAATTCTAGTTTTTTTTGTTAGTGTGAGCACTGAGCACCTTGATTTATTAGAAAGGCAATTTCGAATTAGGAAGGTACATGATCCTGTCAGATTAGATCTGAATTACCGTTGAATATGAGTTTGCACAGATTTTTAAAATGGTTAAATTAAGTCCGAATTTTTTTTTTTTTACTCGGCTAGATCTCATTCTATTTATTCCGGTACATATTCACTCTAGAAAGGTGAGAGATTAATTTATGGGCATGCTATTGTTTAATGGGAATATTCTACTTCAGGAAAGCTTATTTAAGAGATGATTTTTTTTTCTCATCTCTCTTAAAAAAAAAAAAAAAAAAAAAAATCGGATGCATGGCAATTTTTTAACTAGTGGAAGTTACTTTTTATTTAGGGTAATTATACTTTCCCCCACCTATCCATCCCCCATTTCATCCCCCAACTAACTAACTTCTTTTTCTAACTATAATTCAAATTCTAACTACCTAGTGGGACCTACAAATTAATTACCCAATTTTCTCCCTTTATTTCTTTCATCTCTCTCCCTCTCTCTCCCACCTCCACCCCACCTGTCTCTCCCACCTCTCCCTCTCCGCCTCCGCCCGCCTCTCCCACCTCTCCCTCTCCGCCTCCGCCTCCCTCTCCCACCTCCGCCTCCCACCTCCCACCTCCCACCTCCGCCGCCTCCCTCTCCCACCTCCGCCTCCACAGGATTAGATCCATCACTGTCGACCGCCGGATCAGATCTATCGTCTCTATGTTCTCCTCATGCAGTAGCAAGTTATTTGCAAAGAACAAAGCTTCATTAATGGTGAATTAGTGAAGTGCGTACTAAGTACTAAGAAATGACAAAAAAACAAATTTTAAAAAAATTAGAGGTGTATGAATGAATACTTGATGTTTTAGAAATGAATACTTCAACGTTTATGGATGAATACTTAATATCTTAGGTATAAATACTTGTGTTTGTAATACTCTTGGTACATTACCTATTTACACTTACACGACGATGATGAATACTTGCTCGATGAGAGATGAATACTTGTGACGAGGTATGAATACTTGTGCAACGGACAACTCGAAAGTATGTCATCATGGATCTCATTTGAAAGAGAAAATTGTGTAGAAGACATTTGTGGTTTTAGATTTACAAAATTCCTCACAGATCATCAGAAATATTGGTTAGATTGAACGGAGAAAAAAAAATTCATCTCTAAAAACGTGTAAAAGATGAGTGATTGATGTGTCCAAATATGCTTCTATTGTAAAGATGAATACATTTATATAGATGGATGAATGCTAGTTGTGTTACAGATGAATATTTTTTTTGCAAATTTCTAAAATGAGCTGAAGGTTATGTGGTCCCCCCACTTAATTAATGCGCTGACGGTTATGCGGTCCCCCACTTAATAACGCGTTTTCTTTTGTCGGTTGTGTGGTCCCCCACTTAATATCGCGTAATGAATGTTGTAATGTATCCTAATATGCTTCTATTGCAAAGGTGAATACCTGCGTATAGCTGAATGAATACTTGTTGTGTCACAGATGAATACTTTACCGCCAATTCATAAAATGAGCTGACGGTTATAC
This sequence comes from Carex parvula, assembly GCA_025461045.1. Classification (NCBI taxonomy): domain Eukaryota; kingdom Viridiplantae; phylum Streptophyta; class Magnoliopsida; order Poales; family Cyperaceae; genus Carex; species Carex parvula. The sequence goes on along the minus strand of JAJGRW010000902.1, from coordinate 25,422 downwards.
GGTCCCCCCACTTAATAACGCGTTTTCTTTTGTTTTTAGCGAAGACAGTTGTGGTCCCCTCTCTATTTTATGTCTTATCCGAAGTCGGGGGATGAAACGGGGGATTGTTCACGGGAGAGAGCTAGGCGGACCCTTTTATTTAATGTCTCCATTACTATTACTATAGGTCTACTTTTGCAAATGTTGAAAGAGGCAAAACCTTTTCAAAACTTCCTAGATTATCAATGGTCTTTTTTGCAAATTCAATCATGACTAATATTTTAGTTTTTGTGCTGTCAGTTAAAATGATTTTCAAATACCATAAAAATGAATTTGGAAAAATTATATAACTATATATTATTAGTATATAGCAATGTGATTAAAAATAAGTGATAGATAAGTTTGGCACCATAATTCGTCCTAATATATATTATTTCGCATTAATAATTCAAAGTCTCAAGTTCAGAGAACTAATGGAATCTGCTAATAATTAAAATTTTCATCACAAGTGGAACGTATAAGATGAGACTTTGTCAATTTACTGTTCGTTTTGTACAAAGTTTTTAGGTGTCGAAGAATATGAATGCACTAAATTTTAGTTATTATGATTTATGTTTTATTTTCACCTCTTGATCTTACAAAGAAATTAACTAAAAAGTATTTTAAATTTCTGATATGCAGGCATAACTTGTGATGAAGATCGATCTCATTTGAGTGGCTTACATTAGTTATTTGAATTTTGAATATGAAATATTAGTGAGAAATAAATTGTGACTGTTCACTTTCGCATTAGTGAAGTATTTTTTTTTTTTTTTGGCATCAATACTAATCTTTGTTAGAAAGATAAAAAATGTATAGTTAGAGCGGATGCAAGGTGTCCTCCATTTTGTTTCAAATGGAGTAGATAATCAACATTTGTAGAAAATACTCGATCAACATTGTGTTGTCTATGGGCCCTAGTTTATCCCCAAAAACCAGCTTTAATTGTGGATTAAGAAGTGCTGAAAAGGCCATTAAGTAGTGACCCCATTGCCCCAGCTCTGTTCGGCTTTCATTAGTAATACCAGCTTTCCTTGTCTTTGTCAACTTTAGCATCAATCTCCTGAAAAAAGGTACACAGAAATTGAACTCGCTGTACTGATATCTCAGCAATCCGAATCAAACAGAGGTTGTTGGGTTTTGCTCCAATAACCCGTTTGTATTTTGGAGTGTGAACTTATATAAGCATCCAAAGCTCAGAGGTGACTGAATATGCAATTCATGTGGTAATGAACATATAATTATTCTAAATTAATGTTAAATTAACTGTACTGCTAATGGACTCAGAATTACAGGATACCCAAAATATTTCTACAAATGCCCAAACTTGACAACTGAATTAACAATAATTCAAGTTGGGACTTCTTTTTTCTGCTTGAGAATGTTAACTATCCAAATTCATAATGAAGATCAATTTATTGCAAATTAAGGAGTTATTTTTTCTCGAGAAAAGGAAGCGCTGAGAGTCCTACCCTTTTTGGTATTTCACAAAAAAAGGACCAAGTTCTAAACCCAAGCCCTTTTTGTCAAAAAGCGGCACAGAATTGTATGTTTCTGAAGATTTTTGTAGAATTTGAGCCCGTTTTTGAGAAAAGCGGATTAAATGATTTATAATTTTTCAAATTTGATTTCTAAGAGCATCTACATCTCTAGTATTATTAGAGTTTATAATCTGAAGTGAATGTGTGAGAGTTTCTTATTAAGAAACTGTTTATAACTTCACGCTGGTTAAATGATTGGCTCAAATTATTTTTCTTTTTTAATTTATTTCTGAAGTGGCTTAATAAAAACTCTAAATTTGAGATGTGAGATTTTAGAAACTTTAAAAAATTTAATTTCTAAAAATTTAGAAACTCATATAAGTTGTAGGGATGTAGATCCCCTAACGCGTTAGTTTAAGAGTTAGCATTGTGAAATGCAATGCAACACTTTTTCTGCAAGATAAGTTGAAAGATTCATGGTCGTCACTCATGCGACAAGACAAGATATCAGATTATATTGATCAGACGACTTAATGGCTCAATAACAATCGGATGAAGTTATTTTTTGTATTCATATCCATCTATATTAATTTTGTCCGCATTCTATTCTTATCTGTCAAGTATTAATCGTACGTGTATTCTACTATTACTCGTTTAAGATTAATGAGTAATGAACGAATAATATATTAAATACAATCTAAACTAAAAGTGTTGCAAATAAATAAATATACATAATACTTTAAGTACATCATGTGTATAATATCACACCTCAAACCAGGATTTTCAAATTAGAGTGCAATCAATCCCCGCCTCGTGGCAATTAATCGAGATGACACGCAAGGCTAAACATAAATAATAATCACACAGCGGAAGCAATAATAAAATGATCAAGCAAAAGTCATAAATATCAAATAAACATACATACATACATAATATCCATACAATCCACCTCGAGATAAAATAAACACTACTAGTCAAAGGGATACATAATCTATCGAGTCCAATGTGTATAACAAAAACATCGGACTCGCAAAACCCTAAACAAAAGTCCCTAATCTATATCAGGCGATGTGGCCGCCGGGGACAGCTCCTAACGCCTCCTGCGACGAACGTCAGACTCTGTACCTGCCCACATCAAAAGGAGGTGGGTGAGCGAATGATCGCCCAGTATGTGACCCAGTAGTATTCCTTCAGGGATCCTCTTAAGTCAAAGCACATTTTAATGCACATGCTGCGGAATTTAAAACCTATCATAATAACTACAAAAGAAAATACATATATAGTAGATGACATGATATGATTATCCTATTATGCCAAAATGATGAAATTTCCCAAAATAAAATAAGAGGATGAATATTATACTCAACCGGAGTCCAGTACAATAGGTACCGTGTGTACAAATTGATATAGTAATAATACGGATAATTTTGTCACCTCGTGCCGTGCCAAATTCAACCAAATTGAATTTATATCTCAAAGGTGACATAACACAAGGACTGCGATCAGAGGGGCAAAGATACCTAATGCCTAATGGCATCGAGCTTTGCCCACACAATACTTCAACCCGTAGGCAAGTGCACGCTAGCCGACGGTTATATCCAATTCCGTATGTTTTCCTTACTCTAAGACGATTCATCACCAAACATATAAAATAGGAGAAAACTACAAGCAATGCGTAAGAATGAGTTAATCCGTCTCCTCATGAGCAGACGACGGAACTCCACCGTCCGGCCAGACTAATGGGACTAGGGCTCGTGTCCGGCCCGTGCAATAAAAGTAAATATCTGCCACCGCAACCTCGGCAGCCGTTCTAGGCAAGTAGCTCCTAATGTAGGGGGGATAACTCCCGAATCGTCTCCGTGCCTCGGGGCTCGAGTCCGGCCCGCACGTAATGGTAAAATGAACGAAAATGATATAGTAATAGCTCAATGCATATAATAATAATAATCCTAATAAGACCTCTAAGGGATCAAGTAATCCTCAGCCCAATGACCCACAAGCCTCCTCGCATCCCATGCCTACGAGAACGGAAAGCAGTCATTCAGTCTTCTATCTCACACTCACCAATGCACATGCTTAACTACGATAATATGTTGTCCTCTACGAGAAGAGGACAACTAATATCCTAATATATTATTAAATTAATTTACGCTACTCCTAGGAAAGCAATAAATTTTCAGTTTATAAGGGGTTATGCAAATCCTAAATTACAGTTCAGAAAGGATTAAACATGCTCTAATGCAACTACAAATTTAAAGTGCGGATGTCAGGTCAAGTGGTCGACTGGTAAGAGTACGCCACGAAAGAATAAAACAAATATCCCACACCTGATAGCTGTAGGAGTAGAAAGCGCTAATAGTCTCCGAGATCCACGTAATCCTCGCCTGCTCCTATACAAGCGTCAGCGGGATCGATCCACGGGTCGGAATCTACGTAGGTCGGCTGACCTGTAATTTAGTCGTAACTTAATTAGAGTCTAAACTAAGTACTCGTAACCCTTATTATCCCATTTGATTAATTTCACTAAGTGTTCGTATTTAATAAATTAACTAAGATTTGAATCTGCTCAATCGGTTCGGTCAGTTTGACTCAATTCCGATTGAGCGTACAATTGGGTCCAACTCTAATTAAATTAATCTAACGTACTTAAATCATTTGTTATATTTTAATTTGAAGATAAACTACTTATCTAATTAGTTAAACACCTAAGTAATGTTATTTACGTGTTTTTACACTAAATTACTTAAGGTATAACCTACGTAATTTAAATTTCTACTATTTAGTTCCTAATTAATTACTTGCAATATAAAGTCATTCCCTAATTAATTTTAACTAATTAATTTTAAAGCTAAGTACGTAACTAATAAACGTTAACTATTATAATATTTCTAAAGCCGTACAAATTTATTTTAATAATTTGTATAAGTCGATAAACTTATAAATATAAAATAATACGTGATTATCTAATTATCCCGTTAACTAAACTTTTGTAATTGTAATGATTCGAAAATATTAATATATTGTTAATTAATTGTTCTTTATTAATTAACAACATATTTTAATTGGAAGTCAATTTCTTTAATTAAACTTTCTACTTACGTAATTTATAAAATTCTAATTACTAAATTTTAAATACTTAACTATTTATTTTAAAAATCTAACTACTTAATTTATTAATTAATTAAAAATCCTAATTAATCTAAAATGTGTTGTAACTAAATTATTTTAATTTGATGTGTTTCGGGATCATATAGGTGTCCAATCGAGTTGTATAGTATCTGTTCAAATTATGTTATGAACTCTCACTGAGGCATCAAGACCCTGGACGGTATAATCATTTCCCGAATTAAATTCAAGTTTACATAAGCATCCGGTTTTATTCGGTTACATTATTAAAACCTAAATTTTAAAAGCTATCATTTTATTCCGTCAATTCCTTTATACCTTTCGGCCTATTTGACTTATCAAATACTTTTAATCCAACTCCATTTAATTAAAGGCCCATTCACTTAAATCATTTACACCGTTTAGGAGTAATTGCATACAACCCCTAAACTTTCAAATATTCATAAAATGGTCCCTGTCAGTTCAAGGACTGGTAAACAGAGCCGCATAGTACCAGTATCTACACTGGGCTGGTACCACTGGTACCAGCATCACATAACACAGACAAGGTCATAAGGCAAACAAGGTCAGCACAATTGCAAGAACAACCCAGCCAGCACATCAAAAGGGGTCGGTACCAGTAACCAAAAGAACAAGCACCCAAACAGAAAAGCCAACACAAAGGCAGCCAGAATAGCACGGCCAGAAAGGAACAAGGCACAAGGCCGTAAGCAAGTAAAGGCGCAAGGCCAAGAAAATATGCACAAGGGCCACGGGTCAAAGCAAACAGCAGACACGAGAAAAAGGGGAAAATGAACACGTCCACCTGGCCACCGTACCAGTACTGGTACGGTACCAGTAAAACCCGCAGCCAACAGAGACAAGCAAGCCGGCGCCAAAACCAGCAAACCATCAAAGGGAAAAGCAAGCCAAAAGGGGCCGGTACTGGTAATAGTACCGGTAAGGCAACAGAACCAACCCGCAAGCAACAACCCAAAGAAAGTCCCCGATTTCAACAATCGTCAAGCCGGAAAAATCAACAACCCGCGCAAGACGTCAATCATAATCTTAACATCACAGAATTCACACAATCAACAATAAGGGAGTGTGCATAAGAAATTACCCGAAAGAGGAGAAATCGCAAACGGGGCAAGATAGGCCGGTTCCAAGGCGATCGCCTCACAGCCGTCAAAGGAAAAAGAGCAAGCACCAAAATAGCACCCACCGGCACCAGAAAAATCGCACAAAAGCACCAAAGGCAACGATCGCGACACAAGAACACGAAAAACCAAATTTTAGGGTTTCGGTTATCACAGTAACAAGGCAAACAGAAAGAGCGAGAGAGAGATTTTTCTCAGCACATGAGCGAAGGAAACAGAGAGAGTAAAACCGAAAGCCAAAAGAGATAGAGGGGTATATATAACCCGAGAGGAGAGATCGCGCAAAATCAACGCTGCTCAGAGAGCAGGTGAGAACCCACGCGCCTCAGCGCATTTCGTCAAGGCCGTACCAACGATGGGACGGGGGCAGTTCGAAAATCGATCGCGCGGGAGGGGAGGCGATCGCCTCCATTTTCTTCTCCCCGAAGGAAACAGAGAAGGAGAGAAATAAGAGGGTACAAGGGGCGGCCCCCAGTAGACAGAGAGAGAGGAGAAAGGAAGGGAGGGTTCTCCTCTTACAATCAAAACATCAAGATTCGTGCAGAGCGAAATCGAACGGTCACGATAATTCATGATAATTCAAAGGGGTTAAATTAAGTGAATAATTCCTTAATCAACCGATAAAATAAAAAGGGTCAACAATAGGTTTAATTCAACGAAGCTTTTGCGTTTAGTATTTCACGTTCATTAGTCGAAGTCTTCAATCTTGAAATTCATAATCAAATCGCAATTCTTTAATTGTCAATTAATTTTAGAAATCGAAGAATGGCATTTATAATTTCGTACAAAATTATTCGAATGTCATCGAATCTATTTATAATTCGGTTCGTTAATTTAGTAATTTTCTAAATAATAATTTGATTAAATAATAAATTATATTTATATACGGCGATTCATAAATAATTTCATTTTTTTACTTCTTATTAACCTAATTAATAAATTTCACTTGAATAATTAAATAATTATTTAACCTAACTAATTAATTTGAAATTTAATTAGTCGTTAACCTTATTTATTAAACTAATTAACTAACTAAATTTTACGGGTTATAACATATAATATCATAAAATATAAAAATATTATTGTTGATCTGTTCTTTTAAGAGAATTAAAGTAGTAATTAAATAAAACTATGTAAAGTATTATACAAATCAATCTCGTCATTAATTACTAATTAAATTATTTTTATATAAAATATTATATATAAACCAATCCCATGATAATAATATTATGTAGTTAAAAATATAAATACAAATTATCATATATAATTTTATATTTACCAAATATCTTATAGAATAACATATGCAAAATAACTACTAATATTTTTATCCGATAAGCTAACAAAAATCATTTTTTTATCCATTTTTTACGCCAAACCATATGACAAGAACTGACCTTTCGGTTTCTGGCTATAGCAGAATTAACAGGCCATAAGTTTTGAGCAACCATGCAAAGTACATAAAGAAAGGTCTGTGAATGGTTTCCTAGCTCAGTCAATGACAGTGTAGGCACACTTCTGATCGATCTGGGATCAAAGCTGAACAATACAAAAGCAAACTGTTCTCTCTGTCTTTTCTTCTGAGTTGTGATACAGTGACGATATGAAAATCAAATGATCTTTCTTTTACTGATTTGCTTGCATAGTTCTATCACCAAAATAAAAATAAAAAAACAAAACAATCTGTCGCACTGATGAATAAAGACAGTCAAACATTCTTTAGGGACTCTAGACGCTTGCAGTAGCACAAGTAGGATTGGGTTTTTTTTTTTTTTTCTGAAGGTTGGGCATAGCCCAACAATTTTTTGTTAAGAAAGAGATTAATTGCAAGTTCCTAAGGTGCTGTTCGGCTGGACAAGATTAAGGTTCCTTTAACTCTTAATCCATGTTAATCTTACCGAACAGTGACTCCTTTTGTAAGATTAAGATGCCTCCTTAACGCAACATCTTAATCCAGGGGACCCCCTTCCTTAAGATTTTAGCTTCCAAATCGTCTCCTTAAGGCCAAAAAGTGTATATTTATTTTACAATTATGCCCTCACCAATAGACCTCCTTAAGGTTATTTGCATTTTTAATTCATTTGGCTGTCTTCTTCATTTGCAGCGGGAACGCACCCCTAGACGCAGGAAAGAAAAAACTTGCTTTCTCCGGCGTGAATTGGCGGCTCTCCGACAAATAATTTCTAAATCCGACACCGCACAACCATTCTCGTTGACGCGCTCTCTCTATTGACACCCATCTTGTTTGGTACTTTTTTCTATCGTTGGCATCTCTAAGATTCCCTCTTGACACAGTGAAATTTTTGCTATTAGTGGATGAAGTAGGCATCCTTTGTTCAGATTGGTTTATCGCTCAGATCTCTTGTCACCTAATTTTCCATTTGCACCGTTGTTTATTTTCTCAGTACTTCTCATTTTTCTATTGTTGTCTCGCAGCAATCGCCACCTTTGCCCTTCCCTTTGAGAACACGAAGTCTTACCAACAGCCTTATCTCGTCCCTTGCTTTACCTTTTTCCAATTTCCAAATTGAGGTGCTTTTGTTTAATCAAGCATGTTGGCTAAGATTGTCAACATTTACCGGCCAAAAATATGACTCAAATCTCTTGAGTGCTTTTATTAATGTTGTGCTCTTACATATGAACCATGGTCTGATTCCCTTAGTAAAATAAACTAGTTGTGCAAATTAGATTATTTTTTTCCAGAATAAGCATGAGCGAGCCTCTTGGTTATAGTTGAAAACTGAAAATGAAATTTTCTCAAGTCTCTTGGTCATAATTATAAGGTACTGGAACCAAGCAAAACACATATTAATTAGCACAGAGAAAGGGTAAAATGAGGGATTTCAAAAAGAACCAGAAAAGGGCATATTAAAAGTGACAAAATACCAACTTTATTATATAAGTAATTAATAATTTTATTTGTTTTGTTTCTTAGGTAATATGGATAATTTTAATTTTGAGGAGCTTATGAATGTTTTGGATGATGATGATGAATCATGGATTTTTGTGAATACTATAATTTCAAGTCCTTCATTTGGTGGTTCATCATCATCTTCTACACAAGATCAAGATAAGAGGAGAATGTCGGGTGTTGAATATATAAACGACATACTTAATGCAAAGCCGGAAGTACCTTATGATTATTTACGAATGAACAAAACTAAGTTCCTTATCCTTTGTGATGCAATATTAGCAAAAGGTATTGTCAATATTGATGAGGTGACAATAGAAGAACAAGTTGGTATGTTCTTGTACATAGTTGGCCATGCCTCAAATATGAGAGGTGTTAGCTATCATTTTCAACGTTCTTTGGACACTGTCTATCGAACATTCAATGATGTTTTATGGAGCATCATTGAGATGAAGAGTGATTACATCAAGTTACCCGAAGCCAATGCACCAAAACATGCTTGTGTCGGGGAACAAACAAGCTTCTCTTCATTTAAGGTATTGTCATTTTGGATAATTTATAAGATTAAAATCTGGAGATATTGAAATATTGTATAAATATTTGTTATTATTAATTTAGGGTGCCTTGGGCGCTATTGATGGTACTCACATCCCCGCTTTCGTAAAGAAAAAGAAGCGAAGAAGACACATTAATAGAAAGGGTTTTGTTTCTCAAAATGTCATGGCTGCAGTTGACTTTGACATGTATTTTGTTTACGTGTCAGTCGGATGGGAGGGTTCAGCTGCAGACATGAGGGTCTTACGTTCATCATTAAATGATGGTGGTTTCATTGTTCCTTCGGGTAGATATTACCTTGCTGACTCGGGTTATGCAAATACAGGTAGTTTTCTTTGCCCATATCGTGGCCACATATATCATTTGGCACAATTTCAACAGTTATCTAGATCAAATCGGTACCAAACAGCAGAAGATTTATTCAACCATCGCCATGCCCAACTTCGGAATGTTGTTGAGAGGACTTTTGGAGTATTAAAAATGAGATTCAAGATTCTTAGAATCATGCACCCTTACAAATACAGAAAGCAAGCATTAATTGTGTTTGCATGTTGGATTTTACATAATTTCATCAAACGTAAAAATGAGATTGAAACAGAAAATGATATTTTCTTGGATGAGGAGCGGGCAATAGACGAGGAAGATGATGATGAAGATGTTGAGCAATCTGGAATTACTACTGGTCTCAATGAAACACAGCTTGGAGACTTACTCCGAACGGGCATTAGAAATAATTTGTGGGAGAATATGCCAAGCCGTGTAAGAAATCAAAGAGGACATAGAAATTAGATATTGTTGAATATGCCAAACTGTCTCTAGTGATATCATATTTTTGTTTTAATATCTAATATGGATTACATTTTGTCTCAATGAATTGTGCTGGACACTTTGTTCTATGAAATTTGTTATTTTTTTTTCTTTACAAGAGTTCACTGGCATGTGCATGTGTTTTTATCAGTTTTTATCAAGAGTTCACTGACACTTTGTTCTATGAATTGTGTTGAACACTAATCAAGATTGTGATGAGCACTGAATGAAATTTGCATTGAACTTTGTATTACTGCAGTGAAGAAGTATTGAACTTTGTTTAATTTTATTTTTTGGATAGAATATCACTAATTGGTGGAGTTAGTATGAGTGCAGGTACCAATTTAGATTCAAATTGCATTCAAAACTTTTCAGTACTCTAAATCGCTTAACCAATTGAGTTGATTACGGTTGACTTGTTAATTGTTTAAGTTAATGATGCTTAGTTAACCGGGTGCTCAGTGCCTTGTTCAAACTTTGTTAACACAGTTTATTTTAATAAAATATATTTAATTAAAATTGTAATACAATTAGATTCATCAATTATATTATAATTATGTTATATGACAACAACAACATGAGGGTAATATAGTCTTTCCCTCATTATATATATATTTTATTCAAATACATGCTACTCTCTTAATCTTTTTATTTGCCGAACATGAACTCCTTAGCGCTCCTTAAGCTCTTAATCTTTCACCCCTTAATCCACCTTGCCGAACGGGGCCTAAGGGTCTGGCGCTCCAGACCTAATTACAAGTTACTAAGTAGGATTGGATGTTCAAAAAGAAAAAGGTAGGATTGGATATTCAAAATTTATAGTTTTATTCATAATAAAATTTACTGTTTTATATATCTATGGGTTAAAAATGTCATGTTGTTTTGGTGTCTCAATTATGCCTCGCATTTTTATCTTTGTTTTCAAAGTTCAAACATTCAATTCGAACCACTCAATATAATCTCCATATTAAAATGTGTTTGGAAACCAATTTTTTTTTATAAATTGCTAATTTTTTAGATAGGTACAAAATCACTATTTTAGACAGTCCACAAAAAACAGTGATTTTGTATCTACAAAAATAGTAAAAGTTCCAAAATATAAAATTTGATCTCCAAACACATTTTAACATTGAGATCATGTTCATTGGTTCGAATTTGCTATTTGAACTTTGAAAACGAAAATAAAAATATAAAATGTGATTAAGACACAAAAACAAAGAAGCATTTTAACTCTACTCATCTTTTATATACACAATTTGTGTGGAAATTTGAGGAAAAGACAGAAAATGATGAATAATTAATTTTATTGCTAATATTCTGATTCTACAAGCTCTCTGTGCATGATTATTTATAGCCTAATCCTACTAGCCGTTTGGACTGTTTCCTAAATTACAATTGCTGGATACTTTGCCTAATTACACCCTAATTACAAGCTAGGTACCAAGTATAGTTTTGACAGTTGTATCATGGATGTTAGTCTTTATTTGTTTCCTATTAATTTATAGCCTATGATGAAATATTATGTGGCTATCATTCATATTTCTCAATAATTTGCAAGGATGAACCTTTATGATTCCTATTCTTATTCCAACCTGCAGAGAATTTCCATAGTTCCATGAACTAAGAGTTAATAGGTCAAGTCACGGGGTCCTCTCGTCTCGTCTCGTCTCCTCTCCATGCCATATTGGTATTTGGAAAAGAAAAGGCAGTGTTCATTGTTCAACTCTCTGTACCATTTTTTTTTTTTAATTCGTACCAATAATTATTCTAGTTAATTATCTGGATCGAACAAGATCAAAAGAATCTTGATTGTTGTCAACGAGATACCTCTAAAAGCCGTACTACTGCACTGTAATTCTTGGGAATTTTCATGTCTGTTGATTTATTGCAGAGTTTGAATTATTATGTACAATCAATTAATGTGAATTTGTTTTTGTCGACAAGTTTCATTTCAGCATCTTAACTATTTTCCAGGGGATTTGCGATGTGTGTTAGCACGAATCTTAGCAGATGAACAGTGCAGATCTACGCGGGATTCGTTGCACATATTATCTTAAAATAAGAAAAGAATTATTTACTTTCCAATCCATCAGTGTACCCAGGGATGACAAAAAAGCCTAATTGGTCCGGAGGTCCGGTCATACCCGCCCGGCACGCCTTTTACCCTGTTGGCCCGGCGCTATGATGAGCCAGGTAAGGCCGGGCCTAAAGAAGGGCCAGCTCAGGCCTGGGCTTAAACCGAGCCCACAGGTAGCCCGTTGGGCCTATATGTTAATACAACAGAGAAGTTTTTGAGTTTAGAGTTTTAGAGCCGCTCACCTCATCTCTTTCGCTCTCTTTGTCACGCCCCACCTGCCACCACAGATCTGATCTGCCTCCGCCTCGGTGCCACTAGTCCTCCGCCACGACGCCACCATTCACGCCCTCAAAACCGATATGCGTCGCTCTTCTATCAGGTTAGTTTGCTCCCTCTCTCTTCCACTTCGGTTCTGTTGTTGTATCTGTAAGTGTAATATGTACCGAATTTAATCAAAATTTGATTGAAATTTCATACTGTGGGTGTATCTGTAGGTGTAATATGTACCCTCTCTCTTCTATCATATTGGTATGGATCTCTAAATTAGATATGTATCGAATTTGATTGAAATTTGATTGAAAAAATATGAGTCATTAGTTTTTAGATTGGCACGAAAAGAGGTATTCTTCTTTTGATTTTTATGGAGTCATTTTAAGAGGGGCAGGACAAAATTGAATTTCAAAAAAAGTTTCAAAGTCTTTAGAATTACCTAGAACAATTGATTGGCTCTTTATCTATTAAAACTTATTTTAAAAAATCTTTGGACATTATCCATGATATAAAATAGAAAGCAAAAGAAAAATTCTAAAAGAAATAATTATTTTTTAGTTTTTTATACGAGGATTGGTCAATATAGGCAATGCATAATTTTTGTTGCAATACATGATTTTTAGATCATTACAAAATAAGCAGGGGCTGATTAGAAAATAAGTTGGGGATATGCATAAATTTTAAATACTGTTCCAAGTAATTAATAGGGGCTGATATGCATAAATTTGATTAATCTTGATTAGTTCATATTAAAATCAGTTCATATGAAACAACATAATTGAACTAATTATGCAGGTCAGTGCACTAGAAGAATTACAAGAGTAGTGGTTCGGTGCTTTGTTATTACTAATGATGTCGAGGTAACTCTTTTTTTTATAAACTACTAAAACTGCACCATTTTGATATATAAAACTGCACAGTTCTGGAACTGAAAGAAGAAAACAAATCTCAATTTGTATGCTTTGTTTGTTTATATCAGTGATTAAATTTGTATGCTTTGTTTGTGCAAGTTTTTCGTGCTTTGCTGTTTAGATGTGTAGATGTTTGTTATGTAATCTATTTATTATTTTGATGTTAAACTATGTAGGATGTTGTTGTTTGTTGTTTGCTATTAAACTATGAATTATTTTGTTGTTTCAATAGCAAAATCACTGTTGTTTGATGTTAAACTATGAATTATTTGTTCATGCATTAGAAAAATCACATTATGAATTGTTTTGTTGTCTTGTGTGATGTCTATTTAATGTGGTTGATAGTATGGATGGGTCAGCGGGTATGGATAGGCCATGCAGGCCCATGGGCAAGGGCAGGCAGGTATGGACTTGGGGGAAAGGCCCATGGGTAGGTCAGGCATAGATTTTCAAGCCCATCATATTGGGCCAGGCAGGTAGGCCATCAATTTTTAACAGGCGGGCCAAGTATGGGCTTAGTAAAATACCTGTGGGCTCGGCCCATTGCCATCCCTAAGTGTACCCAGTAACTATGGGTTGCTACCTGTTAAATGCTCACAGCTCACCTAGATATAGGACAAGCAAAAAGGTTAGTAGCTCGTGGATCAATCAAGATCAGTCCGTGACTCGATCGCTAACAGCTTGTTGTTACTGGCTCGAGTTGTTAACAAGTCAGCTCGTTACTGGCTCGGTCGAGATTAAACAAGTTTGAACTAGACCTATCTCGCTCGTTAGATAGATTTTATGATTTGATTTGTCCGTTGGATTAAATGTTAGGGTTTACGATTTGCTGTTTTTCATTTAATATTCATGTTATTTTATCATTCTACTAATTGCTATGTTTGATGCTTCATTTGATGGATCTGTTTCATTATATTAATTGCACTTGAAAATAAATATATGATACTTTTTTTTATGGGCTTCACAAATGGATCTGTTTCATTCTATTAATTGCACTTGAAAATAAATATATGATACTTTTTTTTATGGGTTTCATTATCTATTTTTTTTATTTGTATGATAGTAGCACAAATAAAGTCTAGCGAGCTAAACGAGCCAGTTCGGTCTGATTATGAACTAATATTCTAGCTCAGCCTCTTAATCTCAACTCAGTCAACTCGCTCGGTTGTGGCAAGCTGATTACGAGCTGGGCTAAGCTTGTTGCCACCCCTACCTAGGTATCGCCGTACTGGTATGAGAAAATGGAGGGATGTAATTAAAATATGAAAAAGTTTGCATGTTCTTAAATTTTCCACAAGTATAATATGTTTGGGCCAGACTGTAGAAGCCAGCCTTGGACTTGCTGTTTTGGGCAAATCTGTAAGTCACGGGTGATTGATTACATATGTTACAGGTATTTATTTAAAATGCCTTCAGTTTCTGGGCCGAAATGGGTTTCTTTTTCTAGGCTTTATTAATGGCTTGCTGCTCAAGTTTTGGGTTTCTACTTCATTTTTCGAACTAGCATGTGAATTCAGTGAATATGAATTCGATAATCAATGTTAACCCCAATAATTTTTCACAGTTTAATGGGCACAGACTTGGAAGGTAAGAGCATCGGACACCTGGATAATAGCTAAATGACATTTGTATATGTTTTGAATTTTTGAATACGAATTCAGATAAAAATTGTCTTCGATTAGAATACATATTGGATGTTAAACAAATATAGATTGAATATTAGGTGGATACAAAAATAAAAATAATCCAAATATAAAATGAAACCATCGCGTATTTTATAAAAAAAATATACATGTATATACGAAACTTTGTGAAAATTAACTATATATTGTCATAATAAATTAATCAGCACTTTGTAGTAGTCAGTGTAGGCTACACTGATAATAATTAATATATTTTCAGAAAAATACGCTGATAAAAAAAAATTATTATTTAAAAAATTACATAATAGCACTCGTAGTAGGCAGTGTAGGCCTTGAGCAGTCAATTGTCACAGCCTTACAGGCCCTCTGCAAGTCGGACAAGTATCCTCTCCATTACTGTACAAGATTTCCTTCACTTTACGGTTTGAGATTAACTCTCAACCGCTTTGGGATTTGGGCTGACGGAGGGGCAGTATTATTGGGCTTTGAGATTCGTGCCAAGTTAAAAAGAACGGTCCAAATCAAGTAATTGTAAATGATTCCCTATTATGGTACAGGCGAAGATCTGAATTCCTGTGAGTCTGTATCCTATAATTACTCATGCTAAGAAAAGATCATGATCATAACTAGAGCACTACTATGTGGCCCCCCTGGAATAAGCGTGCATCGAAATCATAACCTCCTTTGTTTGCTCAAAAGATATTTTAATTTATAAGAAATTTCAATCATTATTCAACCTGACACCGATTTTATCCGACCCACTTGAATCGAATGCCCAGTTGAATATGTATTAGTTCACCTCACAAAAGAAAGGAATATGTATTAGTTGAACAGCCACAAACGCAAATTATTTTTACTGATTGAGAAATTACCAACACTTGATGATAGTGAATTGCAAGAGGAACGTATTATGAGAAAGAGAAAAATCCCTACAAAATGACATTAAAAAATAAAATAAGTACACTAATGAAAAGAATAATTATTCAATATATATATAGAGAGAGAGAGTGACTAATATCAAAACGTTTGTTTCTAGCCCCCGTGCTACCAAGTGGTTTTTTAATTTCCAAAGTTCAAACAGTCAATCCAAATCGTTAAATGTTCAATCTATATTAAAATGTGCTTGGAGACCAAATTTTATATTTTTTGGAATTTTTTTACTATTTATTAAGATGGTTTGAAAACCGCTATTTGAAGTTTTTTCAGCATCATTGAAAACAACGATTTTCAAACCATCTTAATAAATAGTAAAAAAATTCCAAAAAATGTAAAATTTGGTCTCCAAGCACATTTTAATATAGATTGAACATCTACCGGTTTGGGTCGACTGTTTGAACTTTGGAAATCGGAAAACCACTTGGTAGCACTAGGGGCTAGGAACAAACGTTTTGATATTAGCCACTCTCTCTCTCTCTCTCTCTCTCTCTCTCTCTATATATATATATATATATATAGATAGATATAGATATAAATATAGAGTACGGCTAACACGCTTCCTCTAGGATATTAACAATATGCTTCCGATCTCCAAAATCTATCAAATCGGCTTCAAACGACAAATCCAAATAGTTCAAACCAATCTTCTTAACGAGAGCTTTGTTTTCATATAATTTTTTTATTTTCGAATTTATTTACTATCAAGTCAAGTGGTCAATAAAATGAACAAAATAGTGTATTAAAATATACACAAAATTCTTCATATTTTGACCACTTGACTTGATAGATAATAAATTCGAAAATTAAAAAATTATATGAAAACAAAGCTCTCGTTAAGAAGATTGGTTTGAACTATTTGGATTTGTCGTTTGATACCGATTCGATAGATTTCGGAGACCGAAAGTATATTGTTAAAATATTAGAGGAAGCGTGTTAGCCGTACTCTATCTATATATATCTCTCTTTATTCGATGGGATTATATATGTTTTTATTCTTTTAACTAACAAATTTGTTTTTGGAGAAATGAGGAAATAAAGGATTAGGGAAATCACAGTAAAATTGATGGAGAGAATAAAATAAAAACAAACTATTTAATTAGAGAATTAATATTCAATATCTTTTAATTATAGTCGTTGACGAAGCATGATATCTAAGTACTTAATATAAAAATAGAGATAATAAAGTTCCTATTAAAAATGTAACAGGAGACGCATTACAGACTCTCATTTTGTTTGATACTGTGCTGATTTATTGGTAGTTTTTATACGAACCTCAACAAATATAGTTGTTGCCAAATCTACATTATACAGTTCAGCCACAGCAGAAGATGTGACTTACATTAATGATGTGATCTTAATGTGAACCTCGACAAATCTAGCATTTTATCCCATACGCATAGCATTTAATGAGCATAAATTTTAGAATGCGATTTATTATGGAACACATAAACATGAAAAAAAAAAAACCAAAGAAAATGTGTTCGCTACAAAGCGATTCAAATCCGGTGCTAATACAACCCTCAACAGCAGAGGCGTATTCAGATAAATAAAAAACAATGATTTAATTTATGATTTTCAATGCTCTGATTTGTAATTTTCAATTCTTTGATTTTTAATTCTAATTATCAATCAGAATTCAAGAAATTTATCATAATTTTAACTTTAAATTTAACAAAAATTACAAATCAGAACTCGAGAGGGAGCAAATAAAATACCAAGAGAGGAGATGGAGACAAAGTTAGTCCGAACATATAAATCTCCATAAAAACTCAAAATCCAGAGTGGCTCGATGTAGATCCGTCCCTGCTCAACATTATTCCTTTCCCAGGAAAAAAAATCGAGGCTCAACGTTCCGACATTTTTATTAATATCCAAAGTTTAATAGAAATTAATTAATATACCCAGATCCGCTGAGAAGTTATAAAAATACCCGTACCAGTCATTTTCTGGCCGGTACCCAATTTAATTCATTACTGGCCAGAAAATGGCCGGTACCCAAATTTTTTTTTAATACAGTACCGGTCATTTTCTGGCCGGTACTTAATTTTTTTTTTAGGATGGGCATAGCATAGTTGGCTAGAAGACAAAGTCGTAGGAAACTCGGATTGGAGTTTGCACTCGGTTTAGCTAAGATCAAACAAATGCATTTGATTAGATGCGTGTGTTACATCGGTTGCATGTATCGATGCATCATCGATGTTTTATTAGCCGGGTAGTGCTAAAAAAATATCGGTGTGTCACTGATGTTTTTGTAATGAAACATCGATGTTTTATTAGGATGCTGGTTATTGTCAAATTAAATTCACTAGCCGCATGCGAACACTAAACTTTAGTGTCATACGACACTGTAAAAAAAACGTAGTTTAGTGTTCGCATGCGGCTAGTGAATTTAATTTGACAATAACCAGCATCCTAAAATTGAGTACCGATGCTTTATGCGCGGCCTAACGAAGGCAGAAGCGCATCGATATTTCATTGCAAAAACATTAGCGACGCACCGATTTTTTTTAGCACTACCCTGCTTAATTGCCAATGCTAAGTCTAATAAAACATCGATATTTCATTACAAAAACATCAGCGACGCACCGATGTTTTTTAGCACTACCCGGCAAATAAAACATCGATGTTTCATTGCAAAAATATCGATGATGCACCAATACATGCAACCGATGTAACACACGCATCCAACCAAATGCATTTGTTTGATCTTAGCCAAACCGAGTGCAATCTTCAATCCGAGTTTCCTACGACTTTTTCTTCTAGCCAACTATGATATGCCCATCCTAAAAAAAAAAAAAATTAAGTACTGGCCAGAAAATGGCTGGTACTGTATTAAAAAAAAAATTGGGTACCGGTCATTTTCCGACCGGTAATAAATTAAATTGGGTACCAGTCAGAAAATGGCCAGTACGGATATTTTTATAACTTCCCAGCATATCTGAATATATTAATTAATTTCTATTAAACTTTGGATATTAATAAAAATGTCGGCTCAACGTTTTATATTGCTTGAGAAGTTATTTGGAAAGAGAGTGTGGAAACAAATAGAACATAATTATGTTATTCGAAAGAATAATATCCACAAAATCTCACCCATTCCCACTTATTCTATCATCTTCTTTACTTAAAAAAAACAAACTTAACTCTTTAAATCCATCATTCAAATCTATTTAAAATTTTCTCTTCTTCTTGTTTTTTTTTTTTTTTTTGAAGGTTGGTGGTGGCTAATTGCCATAGAATTTTCTCTTCAATTCCGTACAATTAAAGAGGAGACAGATCCCTTGTTTTATGAGAATAAATGTACAGGAATAAAAAAAAGTTGAATTCCTCGTAAATGCTGGTAGCCTGGTACGGTCCCAACTCACCACGGCAACACCAGTTCTCTCTCTTTTCTCCAGTTCCGTCCTTTCCCAAAAATAATACTTGGAAGTGGATCTGATTTAGAACAAATCATAAGATATATTAATTGCTGATAGATAACAGTAATGCATAGTACAATGATGGGTGCTGAGTGTACAGCGGGGATGGTTCGAAGCATTGGCCCGCATATCTTCACGCGGGCACCACTCTAAATTTCTCACCGCATTCAACCATTATTTTAGAAATTTGTTTATTTGTAGCTTTTAATAAAGTTAAAATTCCAATAACAGGAGGCAGATGGAAAAAGTCGATTTTATCATAAAATCAATGTTTATTTCTTTCATTTAAGCAGAAAATTTATCATCAAAAAATTGATATTTTATTTTATTAATATTGATATTTATTTTCTGATACACCAATGCTTTAAAGTAAAATTCTGCTTAAATAAAAGAAATAACTCACTGATGTCCAGAAAATAAAACATGGATTTTCTTTTATTTTACGATGAAGTAAGACACTGATTACACTGATTTACTAATGATAAGTATTTTACTTAAATAAAATAAATAAATCATCGTTGCCAAAGAAGTAAAACATCATTATTCTAAATTTCAAATGAAGTAGACGCTGATTGGGTCAGTGAAGGGCAGACTAGCTCCGCGTTTCAAAAATTAAACATCGATATTGTTTTCTAAAACAATGTTTCTCTGATGAAGTAAAACACATATTAGGTATGTGTTTCTGCTAGAATTTTTTCTTTTTTCATATGCATGCTACTTTTAAATTTTTTTTTTTTTAAATGTTACATATAATAAAACGGTATTAACACTCCGAGACAAACCAATAAAATACGTCACGTATCTTTATGTTGTATATTTTTTTTTAAAAAATTCCAATTTGTGCATAAATATTAGAACATAATCTATACAAATTTAAAAATACCGAACACGCTTCATCCGTGTGTGTCATTTCCATTAGTGGGCGAACCCTACCTAACCTATCAGTCCTAGAAAATTATTTCTCCTTTTTATTAGCAGGTATTGGTTTTTGTATGTTTCGAAAAAAGACCTTTAAAGTAAATCATAAAATTTTCACGATACTTCTTATTTATAGTTTTAATAATTTAATTAATTATTTTAGAATTGTAAATCCATCCCCGTATTTTAATATGTTGTGATTCAACATTTTGTTATCAAAATAAACAAATTTGACATATATAACAGCGTCTAAAAAATTTGAATATTTTCTTTACACAATTATAACAATTATCACAAACATTACATAAAATTATTGAATTTTTTTTTTGTAAACAGTTTAAAGAAGAAAACAAAACAACTCCGTGAACGGTGGGGAGAACACACAGTCACACACCAAACGATATTTCTGGTGTCAAAAAGACAGACATTTTTATTAATACCCAACATAAAATAAAAATTATCAAATTGTACCCACCTTCTCAGGGTATTTTTAAAATTGTCCAAACCGGTAAAAAAATAGCCAGTTGTAATTTAAATTAGGACCGACCAAAAAATGGCCGGTCAGGAAGTTTTGTTTTTGTTTTAGATCCTATAAATACCCCGTTTCTCTCTCCTCCCACTCACAACTCACTCAAACTCATCGCAAGAGAAAGAGAAGAAGAGAAAGAGAAGGTGATTTCTGAGGCGAAAAAGGCGATTTCGGAGGTGATTTTCCGGTAATATATATATTTTTAATTTGTTTTAATTTATTTTTCAGCAACCTATAATTTTTTTTAATTAGTAACTTGACAACTGTTTACTATTTACCAAAATGTAGTTTGTTGGTCATGTCCATGATCGTTTCATTACACTGTAGTGGAAAGTTTTTGACTAATACATATGGGGTTTATTACTCCAAAT
This sequence comes from Carex parvula, assembly GCA_025461045.1. Taxonomy (NCBI): domain Eukaryota; kingdom Viridiplantae; phylum Streptophyta; class Magnoliopsida; order Poales; family Cyperaceae; genus Carex; species Carex parvula. Next base: position 4,314 of record JAJGRW010000902.1, on the reverse strand, counting down.
AGGCAATTCATTCATTCATAGTTGATGATGATACCTCAATTTTGGACTTGAAGTCTATGATTTACGCATGCACTGATTATGACTCAGAAAGGTGAAACTTATAATTGGCAACCCGAGTGAACTCTGGAACACCCCAACCTATACCAGAGTGACGATAGTAAGTGATGATGTATGGAGAAGCGTGTACGGGCGGTTAAAAGTCAATGGAAATTTTATCATGGAAATCTACGCCAAGAGAGTTCTGATAGAGTCAGGGGTTGGAAGTTCTGGCCAAAATTCGATTGCGCCAAATTATCAACCACAACCAGAACCATACACTCCCATGGCTCCTTTATTCCTATCTAACCCCGAACCATACAGTCACTTCACTCCACTAGCACCCCAACCACGACCTCATACAAGAGTCCCACTTAGACCCGTGCATGTGTCTCATGTGCCTGTGGCGTCTTTATCATTACATGAACCATCACCTCACCCCAGACTGGCACCACTAGATGACGAAACTGGGTCAGATTTTGAAAATATTAAAGCAATTCCGGAGGAAGATCTGCAAATTGGGGATGAATTTGAGGGAGGGAACTGAGAATCTGATCACCTGGAGGGTTGTGATGAAGATGGTCCAGTGCCAATTCGCAAAGAATATAGGAATATGCCTCTTAGTGGTCGGATTGATACGCACCTGTTTGCAGACTTCAGTGATATATCTGCTTTTAAAGAAGCAGATGTTGCTTACTATGGGAGACAGATTAAGTACAAAGGTGAGCTGGCGCCAGAACAATATTTTCAAAGCAAAGAATAGCTGATAAAGAAGATTATAGAGTACCATATTGATAAGACTATGGAGATTAGAATGAAGAAAAGTGACAGGGATCGGATTCAGGTTGTGCAAAACTTCGGGTTTTGAGTACGAACTTAGGAGAAAAGCATCGGGTTTTGGAGATGCATGAGTTATAACGAAGCAAGACCAGCATCACACATGCAGGTCTGAGGCATCAAGGACAGACCATGCACAACTCACGGCATCAATCATTGCCGATATCATTGAGACCACTATTAGGAAGGACCTTTGTATGAGCATCAAGGGGGTGGAAAACTGTGTGAGAGTTAAGTATGACAATGTAACCCCGAAATACAACCGACTGTGGAGGGGTCGTGAGTTTGCAATAGCCCGACAATTTGGGAGTTGGGAGGGTTCATACAGCTTGCTGGAACCATTACTTATGGGAATCTGCGACAAGAATCCCGGCTCCAAGTACTAATTTCTGACATGTGTGGTACGAGATAAATACAAAGAGCTTATTGAATGAGCTATTCAATTCAGGCCGGTAACCTGGGCTTTTGGTCCATGCATTGCAGCGGTTCAATACTTGAGACCAGTGATCAGTATAGATGCATGCTTCATTTATGGGCAGTATGAGGGGAGGCTTTTGATATCTTGCGGCTATGATGCCGAAAACCAATTGCTGCTTATAGCATTTGCAATTGTGCAGAAGGAGGATGGTGAGAATTGGGGTTTTTTCTTGCATCGGTTGAGGAATGAAGTGCTTGGAGATAGATTCGTCTGTGTTATATCGGACCAACACAAGGGGATCAAATCTGCATTGACAGTAGAATATGGATGGACGCATGAACTTTTTGTGCATAGGTTTTGTATGCAACATGTTGCTAACAACCTGGTCCAGAATTGTGGAAAAGACAAGTGGTCCGGATGAAGGTTCAAACAAGGAGCCAAGAAGAAGAAGCCAAGAGGGTTGAAAGAGATACTCGAAGAGTTTGCTGTGGTATGTCTAATTTATAACATTTCGTTTAATTATTTTATAAGTAGCTGAGGCAAATGAAGTAACACATCTTTGTTCTTGTGCAGCTAAATTCAAGGTGTAATGTATTTTTGAAAAAGGTGGGCAAAGTACGTCCCAATGATGTGATTATGGTGGGCAAAGTACGTCAAATTATGAGAAGATTTTCCAAACCTGTGATGGAGGATACCAATGGGGTATCATGACAACAAACAGCTCTGAGTCGCTGAACAATGTCTTTCGGCTAAGCCGGTGATTGCCCGTGGCTGCCATTGTGGAGGACACATTTTATAAGTGTAACATATAATTTGTTGAGCGGTGGCAGCGAGCCATGGATTTAGTCGATGCAAATCAATAATTTTCAAAACGGGTGGAGCTCAAGCTCAAAAAATAGTGGATCAAAGCTGCAAAAATGAATTTGGTACCATATACGCATGGCGAAGGTCAGTACCAATTTTCATCCTCAAATGAGTACGTTTCAGTCACGCACGGCTCCAATAGAAGTATGAACATTATTCATAGAGAGTTCCAGTACGTTGTGACACGCGAGCCCGGCAACAAAATAGAATGTACATACAGAGGTATCCAATTAACATGTATTCCGTGCGTTCATGTCTTAGCGGTTTGTCGTGAATGAAACTGGAGCGAGAACCAATTTGTTGCAGACTATTATAGTGTGAACTATTTTGAAAGTACTTTGAATGGGGTGTTTGTTCCTTATGGCAATATGGACGAATGGGTTACTTGTCATTCTCCTAGAATTCTTCCTAGCAAGGCTTGGATTAGGGTTGGGACGAGAAAACACACCCGTCATGTAATGACCATGGACGAAATGCAAAATAGGCGAAAGGGGAATTAGGCTCGTCGTTCCACTTCCGACAGGAATAGAAGAGGTATGTAACATTCATCAAAATTATATTTCATTCCAATTTTGACTAGCTTACTAAGTAACAAATGCAATGCAGAGGCCAGAAATGCAGCAAATGCAGCAAAAAATGAGCGAGTTATCGCGGAGGCAACTGGGTCACAAGGGTCACGGTGAAGCACAACTACAAGCCATTTAGATGAATATGTTATGTATGCAAAGACAATGAGAGAGACATTTGCCATGGGAGAAGAGGCGGTTGGGGTACAAGGAGAGCCATCTGGTAGCCAACCAAAGAGGTTAACTAGTAGGCGTACAAGGGCATCTGAAAGCCAAGCGAGGGCATCTGGTAGGCAAGCGGTGGCATCTGGAAGCCAAGCAGTGGCATCTGGTAGCCAAGTAGGGGCATCTGGTAGGCTATCTTCTGGAAATGGTCGGTGGTTCGGATTTAATTTTAGGCGTAGTGGGTATTTAAATTAATTTGTATGCATGTTGTGAAATTATTTAATTAGATGCGGCTTTGAGAACTATTTTAGGGGCAAAATAGGTAATTTTCTATTCTAAATAGATGAACTTTCAAAATACATTAAGATTCAGTTACAATGTTACATCCAGCCTACAACAGAAACACTAAATTGATGAAATTAAAACCCTAAAATTTGTTGCAAAGCACTAATAATCCTACTCCTTAGTAGGCAGCATTGGATTAGTGACAGCAGACGAAATGCTAGCCTTACTAGTATAAGTACACGGAACAAACTCATCGTCCGATGTTGGAGGCTCTGGATCAACCCTTTTTTTTAAACCGTAGTCATAGGGGTTTTTCACAAAGTTATCGTCTGAAATTTCAAACCGAATAGGCCGTCTAAGAAATTCCTCCATCTAACATACTTGACAGTTTTTTTTATCACTAAAGCATACTTGACAGTTTTTTTTCCTCATTTCTACCTCGACCACTAATTGACCATCATCTCGATACGCCACGATAGGACGATCTATCTCGGTTGCTATTGTTCATCCTTTTCGCATCCAAAATCGCTATTCTCTTTCTCTCTTTCTCTTTTGGTGAATTTGAGTGAGTGGGATGAGAGAGAAACGGGGTATTTATAAGGTCTGAAACAGAAAAAAAAAAATTCATGACCGGCTATTTTTTGATTGATTTAGACATTTTGAAAAATATCTAAAAAAGATGAGTAGAATTGATAATTTTTATTTTATGTTGGATATTAATAAAAATGTCAGTCAAAAAGACAAATGATCAGAACACGCCAAAATATACCAAAATTTCCTTACCGGGCAGTGAAAACGACCTCAATAGACAATACGGCCTGATCCACCGACAGATCAAGGGTGGTCTCTTTTTGTGTTGCACTGAATCTATAAACGCCTGTGTAGCGGTTTACATCCATCATTTGCTAATAATGCCAAGTTGGTGATTTCTATTAAAATTTTGACGGTATAGCGACATACCATCCAATTTTGTGCACCATTGCAGAGGATGCGAAGTTCTAGTTTGCTACTTTTGCATAATTTCAATTTTATTGTTTCATATTAAATATTTGAGTTCAAATATATTAGATATTAAACATTTAAGTTAAAGTTTCTTGTTTTGATACCAAGTCCTAGGATACAAGGCACCCGTACCTTGTCACA
>JAJGRW010000901.1:860650-1001723 GCA_025461045.1 Carex parvula | reverse complement strand
CTTCAGTAACCTTTTTTTAGTTTCGATCCGAACCGTTCGATCAGAAAGTCAGGTCAATCCGGCCCATAGTGGAATGCGCGGGTCTTTAATATTCGTGTTAGAGCAGAATGGACGGTCCGGATGAAAACTAAAAAGTTGGATTATTTAGGGATCCGAATTCTGAATGTAGTGGATTAGTGGGCTTTGTCGGTAGATCTAGATCTCCTGTGGCAAAATGAAGCTTCCTTCCATCTATTGTTTTTTTAATTCCAAGTTACTAAGAGTCCTGTAGTCTGTAGATCTATGTTACCCGACACTTCAGATATTGCTCCATATCCGTATCGGACACGTATCGGATACGGATATGGATACGATAAGCACCCGATATATAGGGTACTGTCACGTCCCGACAACAAGACATACAACCCGCCGCGCTTATCAGCGCAAGACGATCATATTCTGAATTACAACTATAATAAATAGATTACCAATGATACATAATTGAACCACAATACACACTACAACAAAATAGGACTTCAGCGACCGGCATCAGAGACCGCATAGGACGCCGGTCGCTGAAGACTCGAAAAAAAAACAAAAAATTAAGTGTTTCGGCGACCAATCCTTCAGTGACCGGTGCCTATAGCCTTCAGAGACCGATTTGGCCCGGTCGCTGAAGGGTACCCTAAAAATAACCCCCGCCAATCTTACCACTCCCGCGCGTTAGGTTTAGCCCCAAAAAAAATGACAGCCGACCCCGCTCCCGCGCATTAGGTTTAACCCACTGTCCGCCTCGTCTTTGGCTTCAACTTTCTTCTTCCCCTTTCTTCTTCCTGTTTCCCTGGAGTCCCCCAACTGCCTCGCGGTGTACAGAGAAGGCGGCGCGACTGATCTGATTGCCAGGTGTACATAGAAGGCGGCTTCAACTTTCTTCTTCCCCTTTCTTCTTCCCGTTTCCCGTTTCCCGTTTCACCATCAGCTGCGACTGATCTGATTGCCAGGTCAGACCCTGAAGGACCTCCTCGAAACTTTTATTTTTCTTCATTTTTTGTTAGCTTGATCAAGTATATATTTATCACGAATATTTCTGGGATTTGTTCATCTTTTTTTTTCACCATTCCATTTTATTTTTTTATTTATATGTAGGTCTATTCCATTGGAAGAGCGCTCCAGGGCTGTTGCAATAGTGTTTGGTGGACTCAGTATTGGAAGTGTTTTGGGGTACATTTTTAATTATTATTACTTTTAATTTTTAATTAATTTTACCTAATTTAATATCTTATTTGAATACCAGGAATTTGATATGAATTTTGTCCATATTGTTATGGTTGTAGACTATTGTTAGCTCCCTCAATTATTCAGAATTTCGGTTGGGAATCAGTCTTCTTTTCATTTGGGCTTGTAGGTATTATCTGGTAAGTAAAGGTTAACTTTATTTTCATATTAACTTTTCTCTGAACTCACAAAAAAGGAAGTAAAATATATTCACAAAAAAGGGGCGACAAGAAGGGAGGGTGACTCTTGTCATATGTTTTATCAAATTGAATATCTCATCCCCTGTGCGAATATAAATTTAGGTGCTTGATATTTGAGCTTGTAAAGGAAGGCCAATCAATGGTTAATATAGAAGAGCTATTTAGTAAGTCACAATCCTGGTCTTTTCTTGTAACATTGTAAAATCATGTTATCACATAAAATTTACTATTTTTCCTTTAATTTTTTAACTTTGTGAGCAGAAATCAATGGTGATGTGTCCTTCAAAGAATCTTCAGATACATCTCTAAAAGAAATGGGCAATTCGCTAAAGGTTATCTACATCTTAAATATATAGTTCAGTAAACCAAGTTGCTCTTCTTTTATTTGACTGGGACTGTTGTATGGCTCTTATTTGCAAGTAGCAAACCTCAAACTTTTACTGATTGATTATGCCAATGGCATCAATTTTTTTGGTATACTGTATACATAGAAAATCAGGTTTTTTTTTTTTTGTTTCTCATTTCTGCAGCTTTTTTTGCCCGGATTAGCTTGTAAAAATCTGTGGCACCGTTAATTTATAGTTTGTACTTTGTGGCAAGGTTACAGTAGAGTTACATTAGGAATACTGTGTGATTGACCGGAGGTACAAGGTCAGTTTCCTTTTAGGTCAGACCAAGTTTTTTTTTTTTTTTTTGGGCCAAAGGGAGCAAGGTTTTTTACTGGCTAGTTGCACATGTACTGGTCTGGCTAGGTCTAAATGGGGTATGATAATTTCAGACCATGCTCTCACTTCGGTTCTTTAGTTTAAATTAAATCAAAGACTAAATGTAATTTCAGGTCTAAATGGGTCTAAATGGTACTGGTCTAAATGGGTCTTAATGCGGCACACAAGGTATGTTTACTACATACTCTTATTAACTCTAATTGTACCATAGTTTTTACATTTGAATATAAGAATTAACTGTTTTAAATGCATTGGAGCAGTATCAATATGGGTACCAATATTTTCAATATCAGTACTGGTATTTGCCTCCTAATACTGGTACCAGTAAGGGTATCTATAGATGCAGCAGCAATTGGCCTTTCTTTTGTCATACTAAATTTGTTTCTCTCTTCAGCTGTTAATTTCCCTGCACTGCCAGCCGCCACAGAAATGAAAAATTTGTTTCTCTCTTCAGCTGTTAATTTCTTTTGTCATACTAAATTTGTGCTTCTATATACTTTTTTTTTTTCCTTTTGATATTGTATTTTATTTATATAATTTCATAACTACAGATGTTGACGAATGCAAGGAGAAGAAACTATGTCAATGCCCAGAATGTAGCTGCAAAAACACATATGGTACTTATATGTTTGGTACGGTCACTAATTGGGTCAATATCACAAGACTAAGAAACTTGAGGTTCTATGTCACCTGAGTAATGTTATGTATGTGGGCCTGATTCTAGGAGTATGCGGGGGGTGGCAGGGGGGCGGCAGCCCCCTGCGAGCGGTTTCTGAGGTTACAGGTATCATCTTTCTTTGAATCAATAGATCACTGTTTTCCTATAATAAGTAATCTGAGTCACTAGGTGTTCCTTTTAATCAATAGATCACTGTTTTCCTATAATGTTCGAAACAGAGGAATAGGAAGATACAGGTATCATCTTTCTTTGAAATCAATGACTAATGAAATATGTCTACCAGTAGAAGAAGTTAGAGAGCTTCACGTAAGATTAAATAATTTTATCAATAATCAATTAGGTGGAGATCCCCACTACTTAGAGAGCTTCATGCTTAACAGGTCGGACATATGTGTTTGAGCATTTCCAGCCTGATATTAGCTCCTCTGATCAACTGGTATCGTTTAATGCTGTTAGACATTCGATGAAAGAAAGTGAAGGAGAGAAGAGTCTAGACATTCCTCCTCTGTCCTGTTAGAGGGTAAATTAGTCAATCTGGTTTTCAATACAAGGTTATTAATTGATTAAATAAAGAAAAGGGTATATAAGAAAGGATTTCAAATTTTGATGGGGATATGGATATTTTGATGTTTTAATGGGGATATTGAATATTTTGAAATTTTTTATGGGTACACCGGCAATTAACCCTTTTATATTATACTTCCAACCATTCTAGCTAAGAGAAATTTGAGCTATAGAAAATATTAGCGGAACGTGTTAGGTGGGTCAAAGATAGTGGACAGGTGTCACCATGCATGAAAGTTCGGTACAAAAGAACTCACCTTTTTTGTTTATTTATTTATATATTATTACTGATTTGCACTAAACCCATACTTATTTAGGGAATTAAACTTTAATCATAAAATACTAAGTTTCCAATACATATATATCGTTGAATAAATTTCAAAACATGTTAAACTGAAATGAAACATATATAATCACTTATAATTGTACAAATTAAATTTAAAATAGCTCTTCATATTAATTTGCAAAAATTCAAAAATAATCTCTACATATTATAACGACATATTATAACTACTTTATAATTATTTCTTCAATTACATGTTTCACTTTTAAGTCAAATAAAATTTTCAAATCAAAAGTTGGGATGTTACAATATGCAACAATCATATTTTCTGGTTAAAAATTGTTAAAATGATTGGTCTTTTATGAATCTAGTTTGAAAGTTCTACATAATTATGAGCATGTGCGTAAAATATAATTAATATAGGATTTATGTTGTATTTAAAGACGAGATAGCTTTTTTAAAAACCAGATTAACTCAATCTTACAATGAGAAATATTTATATTTAAAAATTTTAAATCATTTATTGTAAATTATTTGTAGTTTAAAATATTTAGAGAGGAAGAATCAGTCTGTAGTCTACTAGTAAAGGCACATGTCCTCTGACTTAGAAATTTATTAGTTTGAAACCCAGATGAGAAAACTTCTTTGTTGTAATAACATGGGTTTGAAAATAATTTTGGGTGGCTTGTTCCTAACCCTTTTATTAAAAAAATAATATCAGAGGGCTTACAAGAAAAATTAAAAAAAAAAATTCATACAGAAACTGTTAATTCGTAACTCATTCGGAATCAACTCGGATTCAACTCATCATCTGACTCGAGTTGATTGATCCGGTTTACTCATGAGTTGAATTTAAGGGCAACTCAGCTCAATTCAGATTCAACGGTGGTAGGCATTTGCTCTCGGGTACCTCGGGCCGGGCAGGGCAAAATCCGGGACGGGTAGCGGGCACAACGGGCATGGGTACAACGGGTACTCGGGTACAACGGGCACGGGTAGACGGGTTTTTTTTTGAAAAAGTCTGCCCTGCCCGTTTCAAACCCGTGCCCATCTCGGGTAGACGGGTAGGCGGGTAGACGGTTTTCTTTTTCTTTTTCTATTTCTGCCAAAAATTTCTGTTTTTTTTCTGTTTTTTTTTCTTATTTTTTTTACAGTGTCGTACGAATATTATTACGTCACGTGTTTATAATTCGACTTTTAAAATCTGAATAGTTCAATATCAAATATTGTATACTGAAATACGGTAAAAAAAACACTAACACCTAAACGAATATTATTACGTCACGTGTTTTTTTTAGTGACTTTTAAAATCTAATTATGCTGAAATACGGTAAAAAAAACACTAAACTACACAAAATTACGCTATAGTAGACTGATTTTGCTCATCTTTCATGAATCATAAAAAATAGTAAAAAAATTCCAAAAATAGTAAAAATTGGTAATCTGCAAGTTCATTATGTAACTAATTTACTGAGCTACTTGGATTGAATGATAGAAATGAAAATCTTAATCGGAAACTTCAACTCAAGTTTTGAGGCTCTTCCCTTTGTTTTTTGGCGATTTTGAATTTCGAAATCCAGCATAGCGGGCACAGATGCATGCGCATTTTCGCAAGCTTTCCGAAAAGTGGTCATTTGCTGAAATCGGACACTCGAGCGCCGTTTTATGACCGTTTGAAGTTTCGCCGTCGCTTTTTGCCTTTTCAGTGAACATATCGTCCCTATTCATATGTAATTTAGCGTAATTTACCGTATTTTGGCGTAATGTAATGTAATTTAGCGTAATTTAACATAATATAATGTTATTCAACATAATTTCAATTAATCTAGCGTATTTTAGTATAAATATGCTAATTATATATCAAAAGAAGTAATATAACTTTGGATATTAATAAACTTTGGATATTAATATTCAACATAATTAATAATTTGTATTAAACTTTGGATATTAATAAAAATGTCGGCATTCTAATTATATAGTTTCATAATTTATTTATATCTCGAAATTTGTAGTTTACATTTTAAATTGATAATATATTTTGTAAACGTTCATTTTAAATTAATAATATATTTTCTAAACGTTCATTTATTTTAATAGGTTAAATAAATATAAATAAAAATATCTTAAATCAATTACTTTAAAACAATAAAACCTATTCAAATCTAAATTCAAATCTAAATTCAAATCTAAATTCAAATCTAATTAAATATAAATTCAAATCTAAATAGGTTTATATTTGAACCGGTTACTGTAGAACCGGAGGGAAAAAATTTGAAAAAAAGGGGTTCGGGTAAACCCGGGCGGGTACACGGGTCCGGGTACACGGGTGCACGGGTTCGGGTAAACGGGTGCGGGTACACCCGGGGTGGGTTCGGGTACACCCGGGGTGGGTTCGGGTACACCTGGGGCGGGTTCGGGTACACGGGGTAGCGGGCACGGGTACAGCGGGTACGGGTACACCCGGGTTTTTTTCCAAAAATAGGGGCCCTGCCCGTTTAAGACCCGTACCCGTTTACCCGGGTATACCCGGGCACGGGTACGGGTACCCGGGCACCGGGCACGGGCGGACCGGGTTCAGGCAACCCGCCATGGGTAGTGTCAAACCACTAAACGGTGGTATGTAATACATTACATTATTTTTATTTCAATTTCTTTACAAAACATAAATATTGGAAACATGTGAATTCTTTGTCTAAGATATTATATAGGAAACACATTTAGCATCTAAAAATTGATAAAAGAAACAACTACCTATTGTTAAAATAGATAATTATGTTTTACATATTACACATAATAATAAACTTTTTAAATTTTTTATTGTCACGGCATGTAAATATATGAGTAACAATTTTTTTTTCTCTTCACCTTCGGAGTAAATTAGAAATATCATTGGGTAACACTAAAGCAAGCACTAATTAGCACCTTTGTTATCTCTGTACTTTTAAATTTGAAATATCATTGGGTATCACTAAAGTAAGCTCTAATTACCACCTTTGTGTTAAGTAAGCACTAATTGGCAGCTTTAACACAAATAAAAGAAAGGGCTCTGTCGCTTCCTGATTGGACACTGAAAACTAAATTAATTCTCAATTCAGGGAAGTAAAATCATCCACATATTGAAGTAAAATGTTCCATCGTTTCGTTGAATTAGCAAACACATTATACAAAGCCTGACATACTCCAAAAAAAGATTTTGCTTTCAAACAAGAATTTGCCATATCAGAAAGTACTTAATTAAGAGAATGACAACCACATGGCATATAAAAAGCTCTAGAATTTAGGTCAAGCAATCTTTTTTGGACACCTTGATGTTTTTCTCTCATATTAGAACCATTATCATATCCTTGTCCCCTTACATCATTAATATCTAAATCAAGAGAATTAAGAGCAGCTTGTAATTCACCAAAAAGACCCAACCCAGATGTGTTTTCTACATTTAAAAACTCTAAAAAGTATTCTTCTATTTTTATTGGGCAGCTTGCAACATCAACACATCTAATTACCAAAGTCATTTGTTCTGTGTGACTAGCATCAGGAGTGCAATCAAGAATCACAGAAAAATATTTAGCTTATTTTATTTTATTTATTATTGCATTCCTGACACTTGATGCCAACATGGCAATTAATTCATTTTGTATTTTATGACTAAGATAATGATAATGAATCTCTTTATCTTGAATGAGTCGAAAATGATGTTTCATTGTTTGATCAAACTCAGCAATTGATTCTAGAAAGCCTAAAAAATTTTCATTAGAACCCTCATTAATTTTTTCATTTGTTCCACAAATGCCAGATTATTCATTGCAAGACGCTTAACAGCAGAAATTATTCTAATCATAACTTGTTTCCAATGTTCTGTATCTTTCTTGATTTGTTCTTGTAATTCTTTATCAATAGTTTGATTTGTTCCTAATCTAACTCTTAGTTCAGCCCAAGCTTTAAGATTGCTAAAATATTCACTACTATCTTCATGTAGTTTAATTTTTTCACTTAGATGTTTCCAATCATCAACACCTGTAGTTGCTATTTGACTTTTAGAACGGACATGTCTTACAACTTTACAACAAAAACAAAATATTTTATTTAAATCTTTTGAGTAAACCAACCATTTCCTATCAATAAGTTCTCCATTTCATAATTTTTGATCAAATAATATGTGGAGAACCCCCTATGTAATTATCCTTAGGAAAATTAATATTATAATCTCTAATAGGACCGTTCTCAATGAGCAAATCTCTCAGTTTTGAATCTAAACCATCCCACACTCTAGGATCATATATATTTATAGATAACGAAGAATCTAAGCACTCAGACACAGATTAATTTCTTCAATATTTTCACTAGTCTCATTTTCAAGCACATTTGTTATTTCTTCAATTGACCCTCATTTTCATTTTCAGAACATTGTTGTTTGTTCGTGCACCTGACTTTCACCTTGATTTTCCAAAGACTCATTTTGCGGTTTAATTTTCTTCCAAAGCTTTTGAATAGAACCTTTTTGAGGTTTTAATTTTTCTTCTCCCTCTCTTTTTCTATTTCTTTTTTCGCTACATGATGCATATTTTCTAGGAAACATTGTTTTAACTTAAAAACAAAAACAAAGTATAGAACCTGAGTAATGAGGCATAGAGGATCCAACTATGAGTTACTCAAATCTGCCGCAAAATCTAAGTTAAAATTACCTCTGTGCAGTAAAATTCATCTCCAATTTGCATCTGTGAATATGGGAAAATGATTTCAGTATTGAAATAAATTGTACAAAATTGTTGGTACGAATTGCATATCCAATAAAATATAGTAAGCAATGTTTCTCAAAATTCAAAAATATGAATTTGGGAATGAAATCTCATTTTATGGCCAAATATTAGTGGTTCAGCGCCTACCGGTTGAAAAGCCCAATTCTGAGACCAATAAAATATAGTAAGCACTAAGTGCAATGATTAAATTATATATTTATATTCTCCAATCTTAGGCGGTTAGGCCTCTGCCCTTTGACTTCCCCCAATAGTCAAACACATATATGAATGGATTGGCGGAGATCAATGTTTTGACCATAGAAAACTTACAAATTAAAAGAACAGAGAATGGATTGGCGGAAACCGCTAGAGGCGGAGATCAATATTTAGGCGGACTGGCGGAGCCGCTAGAGAGTAGAGGCGGAGATCAAGGTTGGAGAATCGGAGATCTGAAAGACTGGAAGCGGAGAATCAGAGAATCATAAATCTGGAAGCGATATAATCATATAAATTGTCTTTGGAAAGAATTAGAAACGACACTGCTGGATTTTTTGGAAATTAAAAGCGGAGATCAAGGTTTTACCATATACAATAATTTTTTTTGGTCCCCTGAATTTTTGGGCCCGGGGCCATCGCCCTGGGTACCCTGGGCCAGGGCCAGCCCTGCTTCCTGATTGGACGCTGAAAACTAAATTAATTCTCAATTCAGGGATGGGCCATGGGCTATTAACAACTGCTCTATTAAGAACACTATGTTTTGGGTTTTGTGAGAAACCCACTTCCCAATCCAAAAAAGTTTCTCTCTTCTTCTATAAAATTTCATTGTTTATATTAAAGTAATTTGAGTTTGTGACAGCAAGTGATGTATAAGTTCAACCAAAACGTCCTTTTCGGATGCTATATGTATATTAGAAAAAGGACGGATTGCAGAGTAGGTAACCGTATCACATAAAATAACAGTGTGGCGGGTCACTGACCAGGGCCGGCCCTGGCCCAGGGTACCCAGGGCGATGGCCCTCGGCCCAAAAATCCTGGGGGCCCCAAAAAAAAAAATTTTAATTTATATATGTATTAAAAATTGGGCCGTATGCAACCTTTGACCTCTAGCGGCAGCCCAAAATCTGTCTCCTAGTTATCATGGTTAAAAATTGGGCCGTATGCAACCCTATTATCATGGTTAAAAATTGATAATAGGGATTGTCTCCGCTGAAACCTTACCTTTGTCTCCGCTGAGCGCAGAGCGAAACCCTCGATTCAATAAAAAAGAAACCCTCTCCGCGACCTTTGTCTCCTCTCCGCTGCGCATCCAATAAAAAAAGAAACCATTTTTTATTTAACCCACTTTTGTCTCCGCGACTCCGCCGATCGAAACCCTCGATTCACTTCCCAAAAAAATCTGTCTTTCGCGGCAGCCAAAAAACTCTCTCCGCGGCTTCCAAAAAAAACCTGTGTCCGCGCCCTCCGCCTCTAGCGGCTCTGTCTCCAGGCTAGGCTTGATTTGAGTAACTCATAATTGGATCAGATTTGATATTGAAATAATTTACTGCACAAAGGTAATTTTAACTTAGATTTTGCGACAGATTTGAGTAACTCATAGTCATAGTTGGATCTTCTGTGCCTCATCACTCAGGTTCTATACTTTATTTTTATTTTAATTTAAAACAATGTTTCCTAGAAAATATGCATCAGGTAGCGAAAAAAGAAATAGAAAAGAGAGGGAGAAGAGAACTAAAATCTCAAAAAGGTCTATTCAAAAGCTTTGGAAGAAAATTGAACCGCAAAATGAGTCTTTGGAAAACCAAATTGAAAGTCAGGTGCACGAACAAACAACAAATGTGTCTGAAAATGAAAATGAGGTAAATGAAGAAGTAACAAATATGCTTGAAAATGAGACTAGTGAAAATATTGAAGAAATTAATCATGTGTCTGAGTGCTTAGATTCTTCGTTATCTATAAATATATATGATCCTAGAGTGTGGGATGGTTTAGATTCAAACTGAGAGATTTGCTTATCGAGAACGGTCCTATTAGAGATTCTAATATTAATTTTCCTAAGGATAATTACAATAGGGGGTTTTCCACATATTATTTTGATCAAAAATTAAGAAATGGAGAACTTATTGATAGGAAATGGTTGGTTTACTCAAAAGATTTAAATAAAGTATTTTGTTTTTGTTGTAAAGTTGTAAGACATGTCCGTTCTAAAAGTCAAATAGCAACTATAGGTGTTGATGATTGGAAACATCTAAGTGAAAAAATTAAACTACATGAAGATAGTAGTGAACATTTTACCAATCTTAAAGCTTGGGCTGAACTACGAGTTAGATTAGGAACAAATCAAACTATTGATAAAGAATTACAAGAACAAATCAAGAAAGATACAGAACATTGGAAACAAGTTATGATTAGAATAATTTCCGTTGTTAAGCGTCTTGCAATGAATAATCTGGCATTTCGTGGAACAAATGAAAAAATTAATGAGGGTTCTAATGGAAATTTTTTAGGCTTTCTAGAATCAATTGCTGAGTTTGATCAAACAATGAAACATCATTTTCGACTCATTCAAGATAAAGAGATTCATTATCATTATCTTAGTCATAAAATACAAAATGAATTAATTGCCATGTTGGCATCAAGTGTCAGGAATGCAATAATAAATAAAATAAAAGAAGCTAAATATTTTTCTGTGATTCTTGATTGCACTCCTGATGCTAGTCACACAGAACAAATGACTTTGGTAATTAGATGTGTTGATGTTGCAAGCTGTCCAATAAAAATAGAAGAGTACTTTTTAGAATTTTTAAATGTAGAAAACACATCTGGGTTGGGTCTTTTTGGTGAATTACAAGCTGCTCTTAATTCTCTTGATTTAGATATTAATGATGTAAGGGGACAAGGATATGATAATGGTTCTAATATGAGAGGAAAACATCAAGGTGTCCAAAAAAGATTACTTGACCTAAATCCTAGAGCTTTTTATATGCCATGTGGTTGTCATTCTCTTAATTTAGTACTTTCTGATATGGCAAATTCTTGTTTGAAAGCAAAATCATTTTTTGGAGCATGTCAGGCTTTGTATAATGTGTTTGCTAATTCAACAAAACGATGGAACATTTTACTTCAATATGTGGATGATTTAACTTTGAAGTCTTTGTGTGTAACAAGATGGGAAAGTCGTATAGAAAGTGTAAAAGCAATAAAATATCAAGCTCCCAAAATAAAAAAGGCTTTAATAAAATTAGCTGAAGTTTCTGATGATCCAAAAATTAGTTGGGATGCTGAAAAATTAGTATCAAGTGAATTGTCCAACTTTGAATTTATTTTGAGTTTGGTTATTTGGCATGAAATATTGTTCAAAATAAACTTGGTGAGCAAAAACTTACAATCTGAAGATATGCATCTTGATGTAGCTATTGAAAGTCTGAAAGGGTTAGTTTCTTTTTTTGAAAAATATAGAGAAAATGGGTTTACTTCTGCTATGATTGATGCTAAAGAGATTGCTGATGAAATGGAAATTGAACCAGTGTTTCAGGTAAAACGTAGGGCTATAAGAAAGAAACATTTTGATGAAAATCCTGATACAGATAGAGAGCAACAATCTGCTCAAGAAAATTTTAGAACAGACTATTTTCTTGTTTTAGTTGATATGGCAATTTCTCAATTGAAAATCAGATTTGAACAAATTGAACTTTTTGAATCTATATTTGGTTTCTTGTTTGATGCATCACGGTTAATTTCATTAGATGATGAAGGAATGAAAAATTATTGTTTGAAACTTGAAAATGCTTTGACACATGGTGAGAATTGTGATATTGATGCACAACGTTTATTTGCAGAATTACAAATATTGCAGGTAATGCTACCAAATGAAGCGAGTCAAGATGGAAATGCATGGAACTCCATTAAAATTATGGAGTTTGTAAAAAAGATGGACATGTTTCCGAATATTTTAGTTGCTTACAGAATTTTACTAACTGTACCTATTACTGTGGCATCAGCAGAAAGAAGTTTTTCAAAATTAAAGTTGATAAAATCTTATTTACGGACAACTATGACTCAAGATAGGTTGAATGGATTAACAATATTAAGTATTGAAAAAAATATGTTGAAAAATATTGATGTTGAACATATAATTGGTGATTTTGCTTCTAAAAATGCAAGAAGGAGTCATTTCAGATGAGATGTGATTTAGATGTGTTTTTTGTGCAGGTACAACATGTGTTCAAAATTAATTTATCAAGAAGCAAGCAAGAAGCATGGTGTGGGTATGTTCATCATTATATATGTTTTATTTTGAGGGTTATTGGTTTTATGTCCCCCCTATTTTGTATGATATGGCATATTAATAAAAAAAATTGTTTACATAAAAGGTTCAAAAAATTTTCCCGCCCCGGGCCCCAAAATCCTCAGGACCGGCCCTGTCACTGACTAGTGCGTTCTATTCACCTGCCGGGATTTCTACTCTGTGAATGCCACATAGCATCTGTTATTCTACAATGCAATCTATTAACCTTTTACAATAATGCAGAAGACTTGGGATTTTGTAGTCAACCTTTTACAATAGTGCGTTCTATTAACCTTTTACACAACTAAATTCAATCCCCATCTATCTCTGTTACTGCATACAATCTCGATTCAATCTATCTTGCAATCTCTGTTTCCGACTCTCTGATCTCTTGCCGTAGGGTACGTGTCCAAATCTCTGTTTCTCATCTCAGCCGTCGGGTACGCCGTATCTCTTTCCAAAATCTCTATTTCTAATCTCTCTTGCTTATTAACCAACCAATCACTGCCTTTTGAGCTATCTTCATTCTCAATCTGTTCTCTCAATCACCAATTTGGTACGTGTTTACAAAAAAAAATACATTTTGCTACTTGTTATTTGTCATTTCTCCAATACCAACGAAAAAAACAAAAATTGAAAAAAAATAGAGAAAAAAACTAGCGGCTTTGAGGAAGCTGCCGCAGTAGAAGAAAGAAGAAACTTCAAGATGGCTCTTTCAACCGCTGCCTGGAAAATTGTTGAGTGGGCGGGGTCCGCTGTTGTCGGAAAACTTATCAGCACGGGTTTTACATACTTACGTGACCATGCGCTGCCAGCCGACAGCAAAGCCGAGCTAAAGAGGCTACAGGCAGCTCTTCCCCAGATCACAGCTGTCATGGGCATTGCTGAAGCACTCAAGATGAAGCACCCGGATGCTGCCCAATGGGTCGAGCAGTTTAGGGACGCTATTGAAGCATCTGAAGACGTGCTTGATGAGTTGGAGTACAAAAAACTGGAGGATATGGTGAAAGGCCGAGATGAGGCAGGTGGATCTGCTTCTAGTTCAAAGAAGAGAAAACCATCTACTATCAATGATGATACTTTGGAGAGGTTGAAGGAGGCTGTAGCAATGTTGGATCAGGCTGCTAACGGTGTGGAGAATCTCCTTCAAGCTGCCACAGTGCTAGGTATTCATGATCTTTCTGAATCACGACAACAAGCAGGTAAAGTTTTAAGTCGTGAAACTACTTCTTTTATAGTTGAAAGAGAGTTGTTTGGCCGGGAAGTTGAAAAGCACAAGATAATTCATTGGCTAAAGCGGCCAACTGACGTCCGCCTCTCTTCGTTAGGCATTGTCGGGGTGGGTGGACTAGGAAAGACCACCCTTGTACGATTTGCATATCAAGAGATGCGCGGGTCAAATCATTTCAACAAAACAATTTGGGTTTGTGTTTCTACTAACTTCAGTGTTGAAGATATAACGAGAAAGATGCTTGGTGAACTAGGAGAAAATAATTGTTATAATAAACCATTAAATGCCCTTCAAGAGACCTTGAAAGAAAATATACATTTAAAGAAAATTCTTCTAGTTTTAGATGATATATGGGATGATGAGAAAAGGAGCCACTGGGACCAACTGATTGCTCCTTTGAGATTTGTACAAGAAGGTAGTAAAATATTATTTACTACTAGAATGAAATCAGTGGCAGACTTGCTTGCAAGTGTGATAAGTACAGAGCATGAATCTCTATCATTACAAGGCTTAGGAGAGCAAGAGTTGCGATTGCTCTTTCAGAGCTATGCATTTCGTGGTTTTAACCTTGACAATCATATAGATTTGCAAGCAATTGGAGATCAAATGCTAAAAATGCTCCGAGGTAGTCCATTAGCAACAAAGGTGATCGGAAGCTTGCTGAATTCACATATGGACCACCAGTATTGGAGAAGAGTTTTGAATCACGGGTCTCTATTTAACTTAGAGCAAGCAAAGGATGTGGTGGAGGTTTTGAAATTGAGCTACTACCATTTACCAGCAAATTTGCAGGTATGCTTTAGATTTTGTAGCATATTTCCTCAAGATTATCAGTTTGATAAAGATGACTTGATCAAAATGTGGATCTGTTCCGGATTCGTCCGGCAACAATCAAGTCAAGAAGAAAGGCCAGAAGATATTGGAGAAGATTATTTCAATCTTCTTTTAAGAAAGTCATTCTTTGAATATGTTGAATCATGGGAAGGTGAATTTGATTTGGATTATCATGTGAGATATGTTATGCATGATCTGGTGCATGAGTTGGCCCAAAACGTTTCCTATGGAGAATGTTGTAGAATAGAATCTAATGATAAATCAATTACCATACCTAGCACTGTACGACATGTTTATGTACATGAACGTGAAATGGAAAAGGTCTCCCATCTTGAAAATTTACGCAGCTTGGTTGTAACCACTTATTCGTCTCCATTTGTTCTTCCAAATATTTTAATTAAGAAAAGTTTACGTTTATTGAAAATATGTGGATCCATAATGACCAGTAACAGTGAAATGCCCAAAGAGATAAGCTGTTTGGTACACCTTCGTTACCTGTCCGCAAAGTACTTGCCCCTTGCTTCAGTTCACAAACTTTATCATTTGCAAGTACTAGAAATTCAACGAGATAATAGGTTTGCGATCTATTCAGCAATGGAAACAACTGGAGTGACCAATCTACTTAGGTTGCGTTATATGAGGCTTCCAAAGAAGGTAATGCAAACCATTCATGGAGTCCACAAGCTGACATCTCTCCAAGAGTTAACCTTTTTTGTTGGACAAGAGAGTGGTCAACGTATAAATGAACTGGGCACACTAAAGAACCTCCGACATCTGTCTATTGAAAACATTGAGAATATAGGGGATCATAC
This sequence comes from Carex parvula, assembly GCA_025461045.1. Lineage (NCBI taxonomy): Eukaryota > Viridiplantae > Streptophyta > Magnoliopsida > Poales > Cyperaceae > Carex > Carex parvula. The sequence goes on along the minus strand of JAJGRW010000901.1, from coordinate 986,120 downwards.
TGAAGCAAAGAGTGCCAACCTATTAGGGAAGAATAATCTCTTGTCGCTCTCCCTGAAATGGACCTCAGAGAGCAATCCTGTTCTCCCTGAGAAAATCATTGATTACCTTCAACCCCCTCCCAGTCTCATGGAATTGACAATTAAGAATTATAATGGTCAAAGATCTCCTAATTGGATGGAGGATTCACCACCTTTAAACCTATCATCCCTCAAATTACTTGATTGTCCTCTTTGGAAAAACCAATTATTTTCTGGGGAAATACCATCTTTGAAAATTCTTAATATACATGATTGTGAAAATCTGGACAAGTTACCTGATATGCCACTTTCTTTAATTGAATTTCGAATTAGTAATGTGGGTTTGACTTCTCTTCCATCTTTGTACCAAAATTCTGGTAATAACACTCTTGTACCATTATCCCTAAAATCATCACTAAGAGTAGTGGAGATAGAAATGTGCCCCAACTTAATATCCTTGCATGGATTTCTGCAGCAAGACAACCTAGATTTGCAAGCTATCGAGGAAATATTAGTCAGAAGTTGTGAGAATCTCGTGCATTTGGGAAATTTGTATCGCTACAGAATTTAACAATAAGTGATTACCCAATGCTAATGGCAGTTGATGAACAGAGCAGCCTCCTTCCCATGGCACTCAAATACCTTTTAATAAAAAACTGCGGTAAAGTTGATGAGCCACTGCTGGAATCAGCATCAAGCCTTTCTACTCTCACCGAACTTTGGATTTTTAATTGTGCAAATATTTCTCGTATTCCCTCAGAAAATGCATTCGGATCTCTCAATGTGCTACATATATCAGGATGCAAGAAGCTCGTTGAACATTCATCTAGGGAACAAGCACATGGTGCCGACCGAGGAAGTAGCTTGGCTTCTTTAAAGATCAAGGACCTTCACATTGATAACCTCTCTCTCCTTCTCATCGAACCACTAAGAAGCCTAAGCTTTGTTAGCTCCCTACATGTTTCCGATTGTTCATGGATGGAGGCTTTGCTGGAGCAATGGATTCTGCAAAACAGCAGTACCCTCAAGTGGTTGAGTCTCAAGCGTGTGAGAAATCTCAATACATTGCCTGCTACAATGGGGAGACTCACTGTGCTTGAAAGGCTAACAATCTATGATGCTGATTTGCTGGAGGAGTTTCCAGATTTACCTGCTTCCCTAAGGTTGTTACATATCTCGGGTGCAAGGTCTTTGAAGTCATTGCCTGCTACAATGGCGAGACTCACTGCCCTAGAAAGTCTAACAATTTCAGAAGCTGATTTACTTGAGGAGCTCCCGGAGTTACCTGCTTCTCTGAAAGAAAAGATAATTGAAGGCCGTGGTGACACTCTACTTCTATAACAGATCCCCAACTCATGTTGAAAAAACAAAACCATCTAGAAATCAGGAAAGTTGATTTGCTGGAGGAGCTCCCGGGGTTACGTGTTTCTCTCAAAAATAAGTCCATTAAAAACCGTGGTGGCAGGTGGCTTCTTTGAAACACTCTGCTTTACCAACCCCGTATTAATAAGGTACTTTCTTTTCCAATTTATTGAATAAATTAAAAGGCTCTTGCAATAGATTTTTTCTCTAAAAAAATAAGTCCATTAAAGGCCGTGGTGGCAGGTGGCAGGTGGCTTCTCTGAAACACTCTGCTTTCATAACAGAAAGAAATCAGATACATGCGGCAGGAAAATGCTTCATAACTTACCAACCCCGTATTAATAAGGTACTTTCTTTTCCAATTTTTTTGAATAAATTAAAGGATCTTGCAATAGATTTGTCTTTTCTCTTTTTATCAGTAAGATATTCTTATTATCAGAGTAGCTGGTCCTAAGCCCGGTTGCAAAAAGAACTGAAATAACTAAAACTGTACAACAAAAGGAAGGTTTATTTTGATAAAAAGCGAAAGTTCTTATTTAAAAGAACATGCACAAAATTCACAAAGCGTCCAAACTTCATTTCTAACAAGTTCCACTTTATTGGGACTAGTTTGCCTAAATTCCCTGTTGAAGTGTCTGATGTTGTTAGCTCAAATTATTTTTAGCTGTTCTTTCCTTTTGCTTTTTCTTATTTGATCAATTTTTAAAGTGGTGCTGGCCAGCAGTACCTGTTTTGGTTTTCATACCACTAGTGTATCTTTGCCTTTAATTGGTACCTGTTGAGGCAGATTTATGTTGAATAAGAAAGTATGTTGTCTTGATTTGAACTAATCTGCATCAATAACAATCTTGATTATAATGTGAGGAGGTTTCAATGTGATTATAATGTGATTTGAACTAATCTGCATCACCTGATGGGGCTAGATTCCAACTCTCTCACCTGATGATTGGGTTTCAATTATAGGTATCCTTCACTAATTCTTTACCAAACTTGCATATTGGATACAGGTGATGACCGGTTGAAACAGTCCTCGAACTGCAGCTGGAAGTGCAAAATCAAAGCAGAGGGGCTGCAGCACAATCTTACCAAGTTCAAAGGAAAGAAGTCCAAAATTGCCAGAGGGGCCGCAGTGCAATTTTAATCTAGCTGAGGAGATGAATGAGGTTAGACTAGCAAATCAAAAAAAAAAATATATTATTAGTCATATCTCTAATTCATTAGTACAGCCCTATTTGCCACAGGAGATACTTGCTAACAAGTATAATAAACAATATCAAGCAGCAATCAAGCCTAATTGGATATGTATAGTTATGGCATGAGATTTTGGACAGAATACTGGTTATGTGAAAATGGCATTAGTGTGCAAATTACACAAAAAACCGAACACGTTGGGAACAAATATGATAATTGAATGTATATACACATTGAAAATCATTTGACAGCGCAATAAAATCATTTTACAATTTTGCGCTGTCTTACAAGAGGCAGAAAATTGTGAAAGAGATTTATTTTAAGGGGTAAGCATGCAAACTTTTCGTTGCTTATTGAATAGTTAACAACAATGACCCAATCCTCATTGACAATTTTATCCCCAAAATAAATTTGAAAAAAAAAGACATGATTTTTGCTACATGTTAATCTCTTGAAAGAAAAAAGCCATGATTATAGATAGAATCTAGCATTCATTAACTTCCTACAGAGGTACTGGATCTTCATTAACTTGTTTCATTTTCTGATTAATACTCTGATTAGAGATTAGGGAAGCAATGGTGGGAATGCTATGTGATTTTGTACTGAAATCATGATTCACTGGTACAGCTTCTCTAGCAGAAGTTTATTTTGGTGGCAATGATTCATGTAAACCGCATCCCTATGGGCTGAGTCTGTATGTGCCTCTGTCGGAGCACAAGGACAACGGTCGAAAAATCGGGCTTTTCATCAGGTTACTTCTCACTTGATTTATCTATTCTCTCTTTTTTTTCTTGTTTTCTTTTTTTTTTAAATTCATGGTAGACACTACCAAGTTTGAAATAAATAATTGATTAACAACAACGTTGATACTCTCTACACTACCAAGTTTTAAATGCTTGGTAGACACTACCAAGTTTGAAATAAATAAATGCTTGGTAGACACTTGATTTATCTATTCTCAGTCTTCATTTTCTTTTGAAGAAATTTTTGTTCCTTATTTATAAGAGCGCCATATTGTTTTTGAACTAGGTGTTTGTTACCTGTCATTTGTTGCAATATCCTGGTTATTGTACCAGACAGGGTTTGGTTGGTACCAGTATTAGTTGGAAACTTGGGAATACCTGATTGGTGGTTTGCAGAATTTTAGTCCAAACTGAGACTTGACTGAATATCCAAAATTAGGAATGGCATAGTATAATTAGACAAAATATTTGTTTGACAAAACGGTACCAGCATATTTGTTTGACAAAATATTTTTTTGTAACTTTTTTCCTATGTTTTGAACATAAAACAAGTTTTATGATTAACTTACTGATTCCTCTTCCGATTCCAATTTTCATAGCAATGGCTGATACATACTTCATGTAAATTCACAAACACTTTCCCTCAGGTTTAAAAAACTAAACAGCTGCGCTAATGTTGATAATTGTTAAAAAAATTATAGTGGCAGCAGAGATATTGAAGGCAATATGCAGTGCTAAAATCCAAATCACAAGTATATAAATTGATGTTCTCTAAGCGGCTCTTGAATTGAGAAATAATTAGTAAACAATACAAAAAATGAGAATTTGTAAAATTTATTTGGTAGACATCCTTTTTACACTATAATCAACATATATGATATATGCATTGCCATTTTCCTAACTTATTAGTTACATCGCATACATATACATAGATGACACGTGTAACTTTGCAGTCTAGCTGGTACCGGCAACACCGAGATCGGGTTTACCGTCATCTGCTCCGGCACCAAAGACGGGGCCCACCCAAGCCTGCCGCATCCTTGATATTATCCTCCAACATGTTGACCGGCACCCCCGGCTCGTCCTTGTCAGACCTTATGGCCATCGTCGGTGGATCTTCTGTGACATCACCGGGTGCAGTGTGGTTGGTGGTGGCGGTGGAAGACCCCTTTGGTTGTGCTCCTTGCGCGCCTGACATTGATCTTTTCTTTTTATTGGAAAACTAATACTGATGGAAAAATAGAAATAGCAATTAGTACTGCAACCTGAACTGAACTAGAACTAGAGTGTGGTTTTGTAGAAATCGAACGAAAGAAAGAAAGAGTGGGGAAAAGATTATTTGGGGTGGGGGTGGGGGAGCAACCCGACACGTAGGAGAGTTGACTGACACGTGTCAGGAATATTGGATCGAGGGACGCGTGTTATTGTAATTGTAATTGAACAGCACTCTATCTGGGGCTTCAGCTTCACGCTTCATATTGAGCCTAAAACATTTGTGATGCCCGCGGTACAGGTACAGCAGATAAGACTTCAAAGAGATACACAAGCTTTCATCTGATTAATTACGAGATATTGATTTGTCCATCTGTTGAGGGATTTAATTTCTTTTTAAACTATTCTTATCCGTCTAATCTTAATCAGATGGCTGAGAGGTTTTGCTGAAAATTAAAATATTATATTTCTACATTTTGAATCTCATTATGAGATGCTGCTACAAGTAAAAACTGCAATCATCTTATTTTCAATATTAGTGAACCTGAACTGAACTAGAGTAAGATTTTAGATTTGGTTTGTAGAAAACTAGAAATGGAACGAAAGAAAAAAGAATTGGGAAAAGATTGATATACTAGCTAAGGGATAAATTTGGGGGGGCAACCCGACACATAGGAGAGTTGACTGCCATGTGTCAGGAAGATTTAAGGAACGTGTAATTGTAATTGCAAAGCATTCTGTTTGGCTGGGCCTTGACGCTTCATCTTGGGCCTATAATAAAAATTGCATTTTGTTTCAATTCTAAAAATTGAGGGCCGATCGACAACGGATCCAAAAGAATTTGTGATGATCGTTCTACAGCTAAGAGAGAGTTTGTTATATAGCTCCATCTGATGAATCCCAGACCATATATATATACACGTCCTTGGTTTTAAGAAGAGGTGTTTGAAATTTGCTTTTGTGTAAATCTCCAAGGAAATAAGGGGTTCTAAGTATGCACGTGACACATCCTACACAAGAGAGGTAACAAAATCACTCGTTACCAGTGCACCTGCTAATAACAAGTATATAGAAAAAATAACAGTCAAGGGATATGATCAACAAAATACTATGATGAAAAATAAAAGTGAAACCAGTCTTACCAACATGTTGAGAATTTGAGAGTAATTTACAAAAAAAATTCAATATAATTTACGAGATGCTCTGTCATGTCTTTTTTTACAAAAAAATTTAATAGTTGCCTAAAAAAATCTAATTTAGGCTAAGTAAAGATACAATATTTAAAAATAGAAAAAGGATGGAGGTACTTGTTACTCGTCTTTATTCTAAAAATCACCCATGAAAAATTAAAAGCCCTAACAATCAAAGGCAAATCGGATCCTACTTTTCTTTATTTGTAAACACAACAAAATTTCATATTGCGGCTCTTTATATTTTGTTTCCTTCAAAATCTAAATTATTTCAATACATTGTAATAAAAAATTGAACAAGAAGAAAACAAATTTTGATATCAATAATAATCACGGCATAAGACCATACATACACGTGTATATATAACACATCAAGCACAAGAAAAATTGAAAAATTTGAATTAAATGGAAAATGAAGAAATTTGGAGGTAGCCAAAATCCATTCTTTGACCTACATTAAATTCTATGAATGTATTAAAGGCAGTGTTAATGTTTCGTGCCATTCTAAAATAATTCAAATTCTTCAATTTTTATCCTATATATATATACACATATGTATGTATGGTTTTATTGTGTGATAATTATCGAAATAAAAAATTGTGTTTCTATTTGTTCAATTTTCGTGCCATTCTTATTTGATTGTTTTATGCAACCAATGTGCCTCCCAAGAAAATTTGAAACAGCAAATTAGATAAAGCTTAGTTGTAATTTTTTTATTTCTTTGTCATACTTTTTTTTAATTTTTCAACTTTTGTTTCCTATAATTTGGAGGCTTTTCTGATAAGAAATTTGCAAAAGGAAACTTTGCTAAAATGCAACATAACTCAATTCAAACAAATTCAAATTCAAATGCAAATGCATGTGGCGTAGTTGCTCTCCCTTTCCTTTTTTTTCATAAAAAACCTCCAATTTCATTTATTTTGTATCAAATCAATCAATATCTTGCTTTAACATGTCAAGCATGAATCAATTTCTTCCTTTTACCTTGCTTTGGTACATTTTTGTAGTGACTATGTTTTATAGATGGACACCACTATACTTTGTTGAATATCTAATTCTCTTATTATAATTTAATTGATTTATTACTAAACATAACACAAGGGATTATATGTTTTTTCCCATCATGCCCATATTTTATCTGATGGTTCAAAAACAATGTACCGGAGCAATTAACAAAAAAATAAAATGATTGTGGATAAATAATAAGGAAATTGCAATTTTCATTTTGTATCTTGATTTTCGTAAAACAAATATTACTCTAATCTAATCTTAAACTTTGGATGAGTTAGCGATCCTCTGTTTTGTGTAATGTACAATTATTCATGACCCCATGTGTAAAGTCATTGATAGGCTCTTATAGCTTTGCAGGTGCATTATTGTTTGGGCACATGTTGTGTTTCCTTGTGTTTCAATCTAATAAAAATTCTAATAAAAACAAATGTGAATATTAGAAAAAGGACGGATTGCAGAGTAGTGTCCTCTCTCTTCACATGAATAAAGTGCTTTGACAGTCACATGACAAAAGTAATTGAAGCAATAAGTGTTCCACCAACAAAGTGTTTCTCAGAAAATCCAATACTGCATTTACTGACAGTGTGGCGGGTCACTGACTAGTGCTTTCTATTCACCTGCCGGGATTGTAACTCTGTGAATGCCACATAGCATCTGTCATTCTCCAATAATGCAGAAGACTTGAGGTTTTCAAGTCAAGCTGTAGCTATATGCGTTGTATTCACTTACACGTTATCTCTTTCCAAAATCTCTAATTCTTATCTCTCTTGCTTATTAACCAACCAATCTCTGCCTCTTGCTATCTATATTATCAATCTGTTCTCTCACCTTTTACACAACTAGATTCAATCTATTACTGCATTCAATCTCTATTCATCTCCTCTCTTTTGCAACTCATTCAATCTATCTTACAATCTCTGTTTCCGACTCTCTGATCTCTTGCTGTAGGGTACGCTTCCAAATCTCTATTTCTCATCTCAGCCCTCTGCTCGATCTCTTGCCATCGGATACACGGTATCTCTCTCCAAAATCTCTTTTTTTTTGATAATCTGATAGAGGCTATCAGAATTACATGTATTACATCAAAACAAAATTACTTAAGCAGTACATCCTATCTTTCGCAATACTATGTCAGCAATGCTTGGACCAAAGCAAGCTCTCCTGAACTGCCCTCTGGGCCAGTAGACCCGGCGGTTTACCCTTGCCTTCAAAAATCCTGGAGTTGCGTTCTTTCCATAACAGCCAGCATGATGCCCAGAAAGAAACTTCCCAGATTTTCCTCCGCATGCCACCTCTGTTGTTTGCTGAGTAGGTATATGTGTTTAATACTGAGTCCCTTTGCCTCATTAGAGTAGCCCCCCATATACCTGAAATTGCGTTCCAATAAGATACTGCGAAAGGGCATCTGAAGAACAGATGCATTGCGGTTTCCAGCCCGCGCTGTGAACACAGTGCACAGTTCGGTTCAATTGTGAATCCCCTTCGCATCATAACCTCCTGAGTCAGGATTTTGTTCTTGAGCAGTAAGAATGCGAAGATCCTAACTGTCGGGGGCATCTTAATGGACCAAGTGGAATTGTGACGCCACTTGAGCTTACCAGCTGTTGACAGTATTTGATAAAGTGATTTTGCTGAATAGACCCCAGATGATTCCCACCTCCACAAAATAGAATCCATTTGAGCCCCCAGTAATATTCCAGCTGTAGCAGGGAAACCGTGCAGTGTTGCTTCCCTTAGGGAGATGCCTCTGTGTTGAATGCCCCAAGTTGTTATGGCTAGCGGGGGGAACCTCCATGAATCCATCCAGTATGAGATGCTGTTTGCATTGCCAATGCGCCACGTTGTGCTCCATAAAAAGATTTGTTTGATCTTGTGTAAATCAGTCCAGAAGAAGGATCCCTGGGTTGACCACACCTTGGGGCCATTTATTTCAGTTGTTAAACATCGAAGTGCTGTCACAGTCCTTGACCAAAGTGATTCATGCTGTATATACAGTTTCCACCACCAACGAATCAAAATCGCCCAATTCGTGAGTTTGAGGTCAGCAGCTCCCATTCCTCCATTTTCTTTAGGTATACAAACTGCTGCCCAATTAATTAGAGAGATTCCCCTAGATTACCAGTTTTGCTCCATAAAAAGGCCCTTCGTATTCTGTCCAATCGGTCTATTACCCATTTTGGCAGCAAGAATGAGGACATGAAGTAGATGGGAACTGATGTAAGCACGGAGTTCATTAGCTGTAGGCGACCTCCTCTGGATATGAATTTGCCCTTCCACCCCTCCAATTTAGATTCTATCTTTTCAATAAGCGGGAGGAATAGTGCTCGATGAGGTTTTTTGAGTGTCAACGGCAGACCTAGGTAAGTGACAGGGAATTGCGATGCCTGGCACCCCAAGATGGCCGAGATTATGGTTGTTGTAGGTGGGTGTATGTTCAGCGGAATCCATGTGCTCTTTTGGAAGTTTATATCTAGCCCAGACATTTTTGAGAATAGGCGTAATATAAGCTTCAGTGTCACCACTGTGGACAAGTCTGCTGCCGCAATAAATGCCGTGTCGTCGGCGTACTGGTGAGCTAGTATAGCCTTGTCAATCCTGTTGGATAATCGACCTTGTAGTGTGCCATTAGCCACTGTGATCAGTGATTGCAAAACATCCACTGCTAGGTCAAATAACATGGGGGACAAAGGGTCCCCCTGCCTCAACCCTTTCTTGTGAAAGAAAAATTCAGAACTGCCCCCATTCATGATTATCCTTGACGAAGATGATCTGAGAAGTTGGTCAATCCATAGTATCCAACGGCTCGGAAAGCCTCGGGCAGTCATAACACGGTGCAAAAAGGACCAGCTTACGGAGTCAAACGCCTTGGCGAAATCTACCTTGACAAACATAGCCGGCTTACCGGCCTTGGACAGGTACTGCAGAATTTCGCGGGTTGAGTTGAAATTTTCAGAGATCTGTCGACCCCTAATAAAGGCCGTCTGATTCGGGCTAATCAGTTCCGGAAGAAACGAACGAAGTCTGTTGGCCAGAATTTTTGCCAGGAGCTTTGGGATGACATTTAAGACACTAATTGGGCGGTAGTCTGCGATGCCCTGAGGTGCTTCCTTTTTTTGAATCATGATTATATTAGCTCTGTTAGCCGCAGCCAAGTTGACTCTATGGTGATAGAATCCTTGCACGATATCACATATTTCTTCTTTGATTACCGGCCACTGTGATTGGAGGAATTCGTTGGGAAGTCCGTCAGGCCCGGAGGCCTTGTTTCGGGCTAGCTGTCGAATGGCAACCTCTATTTCGATTTGTGTGAAGGGTTCCTGCAGTGGTGAAAGGTCCGGGTTTGAGGGGTATAAAGATCTTGGTTCAAAATGAATGACATTATTCTCAGTTCCCAGCAAGTTTTTAAGGTTCTGTAAGAATGCATTTCGGATTAGGTTCTCATCTGAAATTTGGATCCCATTGCATGTGAGGTTTGAGATGCTATTCCTTCTACTTCGAGCGGAGCAGACGGCATGAAAGTACCGTGTGTTCTTGTCTCCCTCCCGCAACCATCGACATCTGGACCTGTGATGCCATTTGGACTCAATTAGACCGGCTAGCATGTAGGCCCTCTCTCGGACCTTATTCCTGAGTCTGAATTCGGCCTGCGGCAGCTGCCTTTTTTCCTCGATCCGGTCAAAGAAGAGGATAGTTTGTTTGCAGAAGTTTAGCTGCTTCTCCATTTCACCAAAGTTCTGACAATGCCATGCTCGAAGTCTCTCATGCATTGACTTGATTTTTTCTTGAAAGAAATGCAGCCCCTGCCCCTGTACTAGATGAGAAGCACTCCATGTATCTTTAATAATTGCAATAGATTGAGAATTAGCAAGCCAAAACATTTCTAATTTATGATCTCTTTTTTGTTGAGGTTCATTTTTACATGATAATAGGAGGGGGGCATGATCTGACACCAACACCTCCAGTGCATGTAATTGGATCTTTTTAAAGTAAAGTGATAGTTCTGGTGATACAAAAATTCTATCAATTCTTGAGTGTGTGGGAGAGGGTCTTTTATTTGACCAAGTAAATAACCTATTTTTGAGTGGTACATCAACTAGTTGAATATCTCTAATGACATCATTAAAAGAACTCATGAGGTTGAAGTTTCGAAAATCACCCGATCGGTCGATTAACCATCGAACAAGGTTGAAATCGCCCCCCAAGATCCATGGGTAGTTTGTCATTCTCGAAAGGCTTCTTATCTCTTCTAGGAATATCAGCTTGTGTTCATCAGTGGTTGGGCCGTACACATTGCTGACGAGAAAAACTGCACCCGAGGTTGTTTGTTGTAGCAAGGCCGACACCGAGTATCTTGTTGACCATGAGTTGAGCAGCCTGTAGTTCCTTTTCCACGAAATCAACATTCCACCTGATGTGTGTATGGCTTGTACTGTTGCGCACTGTCTTTCAAAAAAATTAGGAAGAACACGAGAATAATATCTCAAATTGTATTCATCCCACTTTGTCTCTTGCAAAATACATATGTCAGCCCTTGAGTGCCTAATTATATTGCGCACCACGTCGCATTTTTCCTCATTCCCCAGCCCTCTACAGTTCCAACTCAATAATTTGAACTTTTAAGCTTAATCGACATAATTAACCTAATTACATCTTCTCTCAAGAGCCCTATTGGGACTATTCCTCCTCAGAGGTCAACTCATCATTGGGGTCCGGGTCAAACCTGGAGAGATCATATTCCAAATCCATTCTGCTAGTATCATCGGCATTGGGGTTCTCCAAGTGTTGCTGCTGGGTAGCCTGGTCTCTCCTCTGTGCATTATCTTGTGCAATTTCTGTGTGCAGCTGCTCCTCCGTGAGGCCACATCCCTTTGCCAAAGCCGTGATTTGACTAGTGGGAACATGGGCTTCGTAAAAACCCTCTGGGTTGAAAGTGACACAAGCTACTTCATTTCTTTTTGCAGGCTCGGATGTTTCCCCATTGGATGGTTTTCTTTTTCTGCGGGCCTCTGTTTGTAATGCACGTAGAGTTTGGTCAAGTGAGTTCGGCCCATTATCATTATCAGCCCAACTATGTTCTCCATTTCTTGATAAAATTCGAACAGGAGTCTGCGACACGTGCCCCTCCCTCTGTCCTCTCGGCAGAGCTGTCCCCCTGAATTGTGCAGCCGACACGCGGCCTCCTCTGTATTGCGTCAGTCGTGACCTGCTTCCAGAAGAATCTCCATGTGGAGGCTCAGTAGTGTGCCGAAGAACTGCTGTGTTGTTGTGGTGTGGCCTGTGGTGTGGCGGTTTGTGGGTAAGTGGTGTCGCATCCGCCTCATTCATTTTTTCTTTTCCTTTCACTTTATCAGTGCTGATTGGTACAGCCTTCGCACGTGGTTCTCTACTCGGTTGTGGCCGAAACGCAGTCATTGTGTGAGTTGGGCTTGCCTCACGGGTCGGATTGATTTGGTTTGGAATAGTCACCACAGGCAATTCATTTTGAGGTAGCAACAACTGATCTGCGGTCAGAGATATTTCCTGCGACCCTGGAAATTCTGTGCACTGTGGCTCCTGATTTTTGTCAGCCGGATCTCGTGTGGCAGGAGGCAATGTGTGCCTGTGTGGGTCTTCCATGGGAATGATGTCCAGGGTGGCGAACTGGCGGAGCTCCGGTGGGAGGGAGGCTGCGGTTTTTCCTCTGCATAGCTCTCTGAGCAGCCTGCGACTCATTACCACCGGTTCATTATCCATTTGAGCATTTTCGCCGTCCGATGATGAAGAAGACGGAGGTGGCTGTGGTCTTGTGTATCGCTTGGGTTCTTTGGGTATCTCAGATGTCAGATAGAGAGGTGTTCTCTTCCAGGCCAATGTGTTAACCACAACGGGGTGAACCAGACCACCTATGTGCATGGCAATTTGGAGAGGCACTAATGATAGGTCATCAACTGCTACAGCCGCAATCCAAGAGGTGAGCTTTGCCGGATCTTCCGGTGTAACTGAGCCCAAGTAGAGACCGAATCTGTTCAACGCTTGCATGACCCTGTCTTCCCGCCACAGATGTGGGGGTATGCCGGTTAGCCCCACAAGGACCTTGTAGGCCGGGATGCTTATAGCAGCTTCATCAAGCGGCGACCAATGCTGAAAGGTGATACCTTCATCCCATGCCGCCTGCGGGGTTGCATTTATGAACGTGTCGGGGTCGACATCCTTGGGGAGGATGATGAGGAATCGAGAGCCCGAAATTTCGCAGACCTGAATCTCTTCCCTTGACACAAGGCCGGTTCTGACGGCATAGTCCCCGGCATTATCCGGGCCTAAGTCCCACTCAAAGTTGCGCGTGTGCATTACCACTGCTTGCTTAAGGCGGTTGAGCTCGGCATAGTGTCTATCATCTCGCTCGAAGAAGGTGTGGAGACATAATGGCCTTTCAGAAGGCATCTCTGGTGAGGTGTATGGGAAAGAGCCAGATAATAATTCGTCAAAGCTTGGTTCACCAGTTAGGCGTTGTGAGCGGCGGTGGCTGTAATTGTGAGGGAGCGGTGGTGGAATTATGGCCTGGGTGCAGCGAGAGCCTATGTGTCCGTTTGACCAGCACCGGCCGCATTTCTTGGGGTTACGGCAGTTTGCAGCAATGTGGCCGGTTCTTGTGCATTTGAAGCACTGACCTCTCCATTCCACAAAGGAAGGAGATGGAGGGAAGCGAAGGCGGGTTGGACTGTGGGGGGAGACGTAGTAGGTGGTTGTGGGTGATTTGGTTGGTGAGTTGGGGTGTGAAGAGTTGCTGGAGGTTTTATCAACCAATCTCTCCAAAATCTCTATTTCTCATATCTCTTGCTTATTATTAACCAACCAATCTCTGCCTTTTGCTATCTTCATTCTCAATCGATCTGTTCTCTCAATCACCAATTTAGTACGTGTTTGAAAAAAAAAAAATACATTTTGCTACTTGTTATTTCTCATTCCCAAGCAACACTAGCAAGGAAAAAACAAAAATCCAAAAAAAAAACAGCGGCTTTGAGGAAGCTGCCGCAGTAGAAGAAAGAAGAAACTTCAAGATGGCTCTTCCAACCGCTGCCTGGACCATTGCTGAGTGGGCGGGGTCCGCTGTTGTTGGAGAACTTATCAGCATCGGTTTTTCGCGTGGCCATGAGCTGCCAGCCGATAGCAAAGCTGAGCTAAAGAGGCTACAGGCAGCTCTTCCCCAGATCACAGCTGTCATGAGCATTGCCGAAGCTCTGAAGATGAAGGACCCGAGTGTTCGCCAATGGATTGAGCAGTTTAGGCAGGCTGTTGAAGCATCCGAAGACGTGCTTGATGAGTTTGAGTACCAAAAACTGGAGGATATGGTGAAAGACCGAGATGAGGCGGGTGGATCCGCTTCTAGTTCAAAGAAGAGAAAACCATGTACTATCAATGATGATACTTTGGAGAGGTTGAAGAAGGCAGTAAGACTGTTGGATCAGGCTGCTAACGGTGTGGAGCATCTCCTTCAAGCTGCCACTGTGCTAGGTATTCGTGATCTTTCCGAATCACGACAACAAGAAACCTATAAAGTTTTAAGTCGTGAAACTACTTCTTTTATAGTTGAAAGAGAGTTGTTCGGCCGGGAAATTGAGAAGCACAAGATAATTAATTGGCTAAAGCGGCCAACTGATGCTCGCCTCTCTTCATTTGGTGTTGTAGGGGTGGGTGGACTAGGAAAGACCACCCTTGTACAATTTGCATATCAAGAAATGCGCGGGTCGAATCATTTCGACAAAACAATTTGGCTTTGTGTTTCTACTAACTTCAATGTTGAAGATATAACGAGAAAGATGCTTGGTGAACTAGGAGAAAATAATTGTTATAATAAACCATTAAATGCGCTTCAAGAGACCTTGAAAGAAAATATACATTTAAAGAAAATTCTTCTCGTTTTAGATGATATATGGGATGATGAGAAAAGGAGTAACTGGGAGCAACTGGTTGCTCCTTTGAGGTTTGTACAAGAAGGTAGTAAAATCATATTTACTACTAGAATGAAATCAGTGGCAGACTTGCTTGCAAGTGTGATAAGTACAGAGCATGAATCTCTATCATTACAAGGCTTAGGAGAGCAAGAGTTGCGATTGCTCTTTCAGAGCTATGCATTTCGTGGTTTAAACCTTGAAAATCATAGAGATTTGGAAGCAATTGGAGATCAAATACTAAAAATGCTCCGAGGTAGTCCATTAGCAGCAAAGGTGATCGGAAGCTTGCTGAATTCACGTATGGACCACCAGTATTGGAGAAGAGTTTTGAATCACGGGTCTCTATTTAACTTAGAGCAAGCAAAGGATGTGGTGGAGGTTTTGAAATTGAGCTACTACCATTTACCCGCAAATTTGCAGGTATGCTTTAGATTTTGTAGCATATTTCCTCAAGATCATCAGTTTGATAAAGATGACTTGATCAAAATGTGGATCTGTTCTGGATTTGTCCGGCAACAATCAAGTCAAGAAGAAAGGCCAGAAGATATTGGAGAAGATTACTTCAATCTTCTTTTAAGGAAGTCATTCTTTGAATATGGTAAATTATGGAATGGTAAAAGGAGATATGTTATGCATGATTTGGTGCATGAGTTGGCCCAAAACGTTTCCCATGGAGAATGTTGTAGAATAGAACCTAATGATAAATCAATTACCATACCTACCACTGTACGACATGTTTATGTACATGAACGTGAAATGGAAAAGGTCTCCCATCTTGAAAATTTACGCAGCTTGGTTGTAACCACTAATTCGGATTCATTTGTTCTTCCGAATAATTTAATTAAGAAAAGTTTACGTTTATTGAAAATATGTGGATCCAGAAGATCCGGAAACAGTGAAATGCCCAAAGAGATAAGCCGTTTGGTACACCTTCGCTACCTGTCCGCACAGGGAGTTGGACCTTATTATGTCATTGATGAAACGTTCAAGTACTTGCTCCTTGCTTCGGTTTACAAACTTTATCATTTGCAAGTACTAGAAATTCAAGGAGATACTAAAGTTACGATGTATTCAGCAATGGAAACAACTGGAGTGACCAATCTACTTAGGTTGCGTTATATGAGGCTTCCAAAGGAGATAATGCAAACCATTCATGGAGTCCACAAGCTGACGTCTCTCCAAGAGTTAACCTTTTTTGTTGGACAAGAGAGTGGTCAACGTATAAATGAACTGGGCACACTAAAGAACCTCCGACATTTGTTTATTGAAAACATTGAGAATATAGGGGATCATACTAAAGCTAAGAGTGCCAACCTATTAGGGAAGAATAATCTCATGTCGCTCTCCCTGAAATGGACCTCAGAGAGCAATCCTATTCTCCCTGAGAAAATCATTGATTACCTCCAACCCCCTCCCAGTCTCATGGAATTGACAATTAACAATTATAATGGTCAAAGATCTCCTAATTGGATGGAGGATTCACCGCCTTTAAACCTATCATCCCTCAAATTACTTAATTGTCCTCATTGGAAAAACCAATTATTTTTTTGGAATATACCGTACTTGAAAATTCTTGTTATACATGAGTGTCCAAATCTGGACAAGTTACCTGATGTGCCACTTTCTCTTGTTGAATTCCGAATTAGTTATGTGGGCTTGACTTCTCTTCCAGCTTTGTACCAAAATTCTGGCAATAACACTCCTGCGCCATTATCCCTAAAATCATCACTAAGAGTAGTGACGATAGAAGGGTGCCCCAACTTAATATCCTTGCATGGATTTCTGGAGCAAGACAACCTAGATTTGCAAGCTATCGAGGAGATAAAAGTCAGAGGTTGTAAGAATCTCGTACATCTACCAATGGGTGCATTTCGGAAATTTGTATCGCTACACAAATTAGAAATATTGTATTGCCCAATGCTAATGGCAGTTGATAACCAGAGCACCCTCCTTCCCATGGCACTGAAATACCTTGCATTACAAAACTGCGGTAAAGTTGATGAGCCACTGCTGGAATCAGCATCAAGCCTTCCTACTTTCACTGATCTTCAGATTGATCAATGTGCAAATATTTCTCGTATTCCCTCCTCAGAAAATGCATTCAGATCTCTCAATGTGCTACATATATCAGAATGCAAGAAGCTCGATGAACATTCATCTAGGGAACAAGCACATGGCGCCGACCGAGGAAGTAGCTTGGCTTCTTTAAAGATCAAGGAGCTTTGGATTGATAACCTCTCTCTCCTTCTCATCGAACCACTAAGAAGCCTAAGCTTTGTTAGCACCCTAAATGTTTCCGTTTGTTCATGGATGGAGGCTTTGCTAGAGCAATGGTTTCTGCAAAACAGCAGTACCCTCAAAGAGGTTGACTCTCTCGGGTGTGAGAAATCTCAATACATTCCCTGCTACAATGGGGAGACTCACTGTGCTTGAAATGCTGACAATCCATGGGGCTGATTTGCTGGAGGAGCTTCCGGAGTTACCTGCTTCTCTAAGGGACTTACAGATCTCGGGTGCAAGATCTCTGAAGTCATTGCCTGCTACAATGGGGAGACTCACTGCCCTACAAAGGATAACAATTTCGAAAGCCGAATTGCTTGAAGGCCGTGGTGGCCGATTGCTCTGAAACGTAAGGAGGGTCTACTTTTATAATAGACCCCCAACTCATGTTGAAAAAACAAAACCATCTAGAAATAAAGAAAGTTGATTTGCTGGAGGAGCATCCGGGGTTACGTGTTTCTCTAAAAAATAAGTCCATTAAAAGCCGGGGTGGCAGGTGGCTTCTTTGAAACACTCTGCTTTACCAACCCCGTATTAATAAGGTACTTTCTTTTCAAATTTATTGAATAAATTAAAGGCTCTTGCAATAGAATTCGTTTTTTTCTTTATCAGTAAGATATTCTTATTTGTGACTCATTCCTGCACAGACAAGTCCATTAAAGGCCGTGGTGGCAGGTGGCAGGTGGCAGGTGGCTTTTCTGAAACACTCTGCTTTCATAACAGAAATAAATCAGATACATGTGGCAGGATAATGCTTCATAAGTTACCAACTTTTTTTTTGAATAAATTAAAGGATCTTGCAATAGATTTGTCTTTTCTCTTTTTATCAGTAAGATATTCTTATTATCAGAGGAATGGAGAAGGACAGTAGCTGGTCCTAAGCCCAGTTGAAACTACTACAGTACCTTCCCAGCAGGTATATATCTGACCTTGTTTCTTTATTTAAATTTGAGGGAAACTAACATATTTCAAATTTTAACTCTCCCTATGTCTAAATGATATAGCCCGGATAAAAGGAGGGGGGTTAACAATAAAATATTGAACGATATAGCAGTACCTGTTTGGTTTTCATACCACTAGTGTTTCTTTGCCTTTAATTGGTACCTGTTGTTTGGTTTACATACACTAATTATTTACCAAACTTGCATACTGAACCTCTTTGAGGGCTCTTAACTAATATTTTCCTTTCACGGATACAGGTGATGACCGGTTGAAACAGTCATCGAACTGCAGCTGGAAGTGCAAAATCAAAGCAGAGGGGCTGCAGCTCAATTTAATTAAGTTCAAAGGAAAGTAGTCCAAAATTGCCACAGAGGGGCTGCAGCGCAATTTTAATCCAGCTGAGGAGATGAATGAGGTTAGACTATCAAATGAAAAAAAAAAAAAAAACAATATCAAGCAGCAATCAAGCCTAATTGGATATGTATCATTATGGCATAGATTTTGGACATAATACTGGTTATGTGCAAATTCAATTGTTTACACAAAAAACCGAACAAGTTGAGAAGACAGTTTTGCACTGTCTTACAAGAGCAGAAAATTGATAACGCTTGTGAAAGATATTTATGGAATTTTAAGGGGTAAGCATGCAAACTTTTCGTTGCTGATTGAATAGTTAACAACAATGTAATTTTATTCCTAAAATAAAAAAAAAGACATGATTTTGCTGCATGGCAATCTATTGAATGAAAAAAAGCCATGTTTATAGGAATCTAGCATTCATTAAATACCTACAGAGGTACTGGATTTTCATTAACTTGTTTCATTTTCAGATTAATATTCTGATTAGAGATTAGGGAAGCAATGGGGGAAATGCTATGTGATTTTGTACTGGAATCATGATTCATTGGTACAGCCTTCTCTAGCAGAAGTTTATTTTGGTGGCAATGATTCTGGTAAACCGCATCCTTATGGCCTGAGTCTGTCGGAGTACAAGGACAACATGTGAGAAATCAGGCTTTTACATCAGGTTAAATTTGAACCCAATTTCAGTTCCAAATTGTATACTGAAGCGGTTAAATTTGGTGAGCCCAAGGCCTGAATAAAGGTTTCAATTAAATTGGCCCACAAGATTAATTTTGGTTAAATATATATTAATATTTAATAACACTGGCACTGGCGTATGCTTCTAATGCCGTTGAGAAATAAGTAAACAAAAATAATACAAGGCATACATTGCCTTCTTCCTATCTGTTTGGTACACCTCTTTTTTACTCTATAATCAACATATATATAAATATCCGTTGCCTTCTTCCTATCTGATTACATTGCATACATAGCTGACACGTGTAACTTTGCCGTCTAGCCGGTACCAGCAACACCGAGATCGGGTTTACCATCATCTGCTCCAGCACCAAAGACAGGCCCACCCAAGCCAGCCGCATCCAACTTGTTGACCGGCACCGCCGGCTCGTCCTTGTCAGACCGTATGGCCATCTTCGGTGGGTCTTCTGTGGCAGAACCCGGTGCAGTGTGGTAGGTAGTGGCCGTGAAAGACCCCTTGGGTTGTGCTCCTTGTGCACCTGACATTGATCTTTTTTTTTTATTAACTGCAAACTGATACCGTTGGAAAATAGAAATAGCAAGTACTGAAACCTGAACTGAACTAGAGTGAGATTTGGTTTGTAGAAATCGAACGAAAGAAAGAGAAATGGGGAAAATATTTATATGAAGAAGCTACTAGCTAATCGATGAATTTAGGGGCAACCTGACACGTAGGAGAGTTGACTGACACATGTCAGGTAGATTTATATGAAGAAGCTTCTTGGGTTATTCCCTAATATGAATTTGCTATTGACATTTGCTATTAGTCCCTAATATGAAGAAGATTTATATGAATTTGCTATTGACATTTTAGATCCTTCTTGGGTTAGTCCGTAAAAGAAATTTGTTCCAGAAATTATAGTAGATTATCACGTATGATATTTAAACTTTGGTACTCATGTTCCTTAATATCTTGGTCAATATTGCTGATTTTTTTTTACTGGTAGTCCCTACGGTTTCTTGCCAAGTGCAATTTTTTAAATTCAAATTGTATTTATTGCAATTGACGAGATATTTTCTCTTTTACAGATTCAGACTCAAGTAGTTCCTCACGAAGTGGTTCAAATGCCAAAGCCTCAAGCCCTCAACACTGCATGAAAACAAGGTACATTTATTGTGATTGTATTTGTTAGGGCTACTAAGCATATACTCGATGATAAAAAATTTACTGGTATATTATCTGATAGACATTTTTTCACACTTGAATCTGCAGGAAAAAGCTTCTGAGCCTGCTTCGGATCGTGAAAAAAGTAACATAACTTTGACTGTTTTATAGCTTACCAGTATAGACTGGTAATATAAAATTGCTCTGGGACTATCCTTTCTGGTGACCATTGGCGAAGAAACCAAAACAATTAAAACAAGGGAAATACCCATGACCAATTGTTTTGTTGTAAGAGTAATAACTCGGTGTACTGTGCTGTCTGTGCATCTTAGTTAGTCTCTTCTCAACATGTCTAAATTTGTCTTGCCTTTCATATTGCAATGAGATGAGATGATAAAATTATTTACCTAATAACCATTTTATTCTTGTTATGCATACAGAATCATCTAACGGGTCGAAACAATTAGATGTGGATGACCTGTTAAACCTAGCCAATCCTATGCTCAAATGGATGGTAAGTTTCCTCAAAAGAAAGAAAAACAAATGAAAGTCAGCCTTCCTATGTGATATAAATCTGAGAGGATACTAAGTGTTATCATATCCTGCATGAAATAATATAGGGGACAGTGATTCTGCCAAAAAGCCAGAACCTCACAAACAATACCGAGCTGCACTCTTGCGGGGCCGCTTTGCTGAAACTATTTTGAAAGCTCATGAAAAGACTCTTGACCAGGTTTTCAATTGTTGCCTTTCTATTGTTGATGACAACCTTTGTAGGGCTTTAAAGTACTACCAGCTGGGTTGATGCATAGCGCACAGTGGTCCGTACTATGGATCCATATCTCTATTTTCGAAGTCCAAACAGACGATCTGAACTGCTTTATATGATCTTCATATAAAGATGTACTTGATTGCCAAATTTTACATGCATTTTGTAGAATTTTTTACTATTTTTTTAGATAGGTAGCAAATAACTTGATCTAAAGATTATGGATCATGTGCTACAAGCAGAGGCAAAAGCAGCTGAGGAAGCAAGGGAGCGGGCCGAAGCCGAGGAGGCAAAGCGCAGGATAGCCCAAGAGAGAGAGGCAGCCCGTCAAGCCCTGCAACAAGTAATCTTTCCTTGTAATTTGAGACCTTTATTTTAATCAAATTAGCAGGTTTGTGTGTATGTCTATTTAAAATTTCAAAAAAATTGCATGTGCTCTGTCAATTGCAAAATGAAATATCATGTGTATATCCTCCCAGAATTAGAATTTCATATAAAAAATATCAAAATTAGTCCTCTATATCTCAGTATAACTTATCAAAAATATCAAAATTAGTCCTCCAAGCATTTGATGCTCTTTGGGCAAATATTGCTCCTAATTGTAATCCTTGGTTCATATTTTAGATTCTTTCTTGACATCTCTGTGCTAAATAAGAGATTTCATATCATACTTGCAAATGCTCATAGTCCTTTTTATACCATATATTTGAAATAGAGTGAGGCTATGGTACTACGCATACCGCAGATTGGTTTCAACTACGGATCAATATTTTTGTTTTCTGAGTTAAAAAATGTTCAACATGATCTCCTAATGAAAATGTACTAAATTTTACATTTTTTAGATTTGTTTTACTATTTTTTAGATAGGTAGAAATCACTACTTTTGAATGGTCTAGAATCTTTATATCAAGTGATTTTCTACCTATCTAAACAAATTATAATTTTTTTTTAAAAATATTGGAAAATTTGATCTACAAGTACATTTTCATATGGAGATCATGTTGAATGGTTCAAATAAATTGTTTCCACTTTGAAAAATGTGATATTGATCTATAGTACAGACCAATCTGTGCTATGCATAGTACCATTGCCTCACTCTTTGAAATATTACAAGACTATATATATTAACTTCTCTCATTATCAGATGGAGAACTGTAGAAATTGACAAAGGAAATCTATTCACGAGAGATCTCGAGATGCTGAGAACAGCCCCAAAGCATATAGCTAGTTCAGTTAGTGAGAACAGTCCAATGGATTGCCAAGAGGGAATCAGAACGGGTTTCAGACCCAGTACAAACCCGCTAGAGCAACTGGAGCTATTCCAAGTGTTGACAGAAATAGTTTTGGGTCCTATCTGATCCAGGGAATTGTTGTTAGTACAACTTAGTTTCATTAGTCTTCTACTGTGCTTGTTTATTTGCTGAATTGTTGTCTAATATTATCAAGGTATCTGATATTAAACATGATACTGCAAAAGAAAACTATTTATAATTTGTAACTGGGTTTTTCGTTGCTACAATTTGCAATGAAAAAGGCAGAAACTGGTGCACCATTCATTTTCTTTGGAGATAACACTAGATTAAACTTGAAATTTGCTTCTTACTCCAGTTTTCAAAGTTTTTACTATAATGGGATTTAGTTTCTCTCAACTGAATTTGGGAACATTTTTTAGTAAAAGATTCATAACAAACACAAATAAAAAAATAAATATGTACAACATTTCATATTTTTAGCTTAAACCTACATTCAAATGCCAATTATTATGTGTCATACAACTAATATTAAATTCCACACTGCAATTTTACCTTTAATATTCCATAAGAAAACAAACTTTTTGAATTTATGTATAAAAAAATGCTCTGTTTTTTTAAATAACATGTCTCAAAAATTAATTAGCTTCACTAAAAAACCAATTATTCATATTTTCTATAACTAATTTCACTACTAGAATTTCCGCTTTTTCCATGCGTAGCAATGTTATTTTCAAGGGGAGGAAGGGCTCTTGGAAAAGAAATCGACTTTTCTGACACACTTAACCATTTCCAACGGCTGTCCCATGGAAATAGTAGCGCATGGAAATCCCTGATGTCTGCCTTTGGAAATGTTTCCTATCCGTCGTTGGAAATATTTTTGCATGACTCATGACCCGCCAAACAGACCGAATACTATATTTTATTGATAGCCCATGGAAATACCTCATGAGTTACCCTTGGAAATAACATGGAAGTAGTGAGACATATTATTTCCATGAGCTACCATTAGAAATGTTTGGTTAGTTTGTTTATATTATATTATAGTGGAGGTTCATGAGCTATCCTTCCAAATTTTGGTTGCAATTAATAAAATCTAATGCAACCTTAATTATTTTAATGCAACGAAATTGGTATACATATGTCATTCTAATATTCGTTGTAATTATTTATTCTGATGCTGGAGAACGAGATCAGCTATCAAGAACGGCTATTACTAAACAGCCAATCTTGATTGTATTTTTTTTTTTAAATAATATATTTTGATGCTGCCAACCAGTGGCGGATCATAGTAGTGTCTGGGGGGTGCTAAGCCACCCTAAGTTTTTAAAATTTTATTACTAAGTATATAAAAATCATACTAATTTGTTTCTTTTATATGTATAAGCCCCCCCTATAATAATATAACAAAGTTAATGGGTTTCAATGTAAAAAACAAAAATTACAGACCGGCTGTCTGGCTTCATTTCTATTTGAGTAATTGGGCCGTGTGTGTGCAGTGGAAAAAAAAGTAAAGAATCCTATCTAAATTGGAAAGGTCATACTAAAGAATTAATGATAGCTTTTTTTGTTGAGATAAAAGTCTGTGGGCATTGAAATTTCATTAAGCTAACAAATGTAAAATTACATGCTAAGTTCCTACCAGCCAACTAATTTACTAGTATCTATGTGGATTACAAAGTTCAAATAAGAAAACAATGAAAGATAGTACAAAACCAAATACAAGTTTGAGCTAAGGAAATATAAGGCTCTAACTAAGCAATTATTCGAAAAAAACCAAATTAATGATAGCTAATCCTCTGAGATATCTCAACTTTTGCGTAACAGACGTGTACGGTGCCTTTCGGGGATAGCGCAGGGCAGTATTATTTGTGCTTTGAGATTCGTGCAGAACGTATTTGAACGGTTAAGATATTTTAAAAAAACACTCAAAGTTTGAGATATCTTAGAGGATGTGAATTCTTATTTAGCCCCTCCTATACTCGAATCCTGGTTCCGCCCCTGCTGCCAACCCCCACCAAATTTGTTGGTCAATAATTAATATGCCACAATCACAAACAAAAGACACCAAACAAGTTAATTGCCATAAAAAATGATCCAAATTACATGTTATCCAAATTACATGTCATATATCCACAAAACACACAAAAAACACCAAATTATCCCAGTTAATTGCCATAAAAAATCTATTTACTTGACTTAAATAAAAAATGCTTCTCTTTCTTGCAACCTATAACTAGTATAAAGGATAGTACCATCCGAGAAGAGATGACATTCAATTTACGAGACCTATTCAACGTAATCAACCTCACATTGCCACTTCACCTAGCAAACGTGAGTTCAAAAAAAATCAGCATAGTTGATAAAATATAATTGCACAGCATACCTCAGTTTTAAGAATATTAAAGGTCTCTTGAAATTTCTGTAGTATAACTTACCATGCTGTGTATTACCTACCCATTTATGGTTTTTCCCACATTCTGTGACATTTACTTTGTTAATTTTCACTTAAACTTAGTCAGCAGCTGACAGTTTATCGGTTTCTGGTAAGACTGATTTCAGGAGTCATTTCCCAGAGATTGGCTACATCAAATTTGCATTTCTTTTTATGAACATGCATGTGAAGGTGTCTATTACATGCTCGAGAATTTTCAGATCCATTGAAGGTCCAGAGCTATTTCAAATAAGTGATTTTATAAGAGGGTATTTGCTGGTATTTGCTGGTATTTTCTGAGTTTAGCTGCTGTCAGCCAATCTTTAAAAATTCATTCTGGACTATTTTGTTCTTTTTATGGAAATGTAAAGGAAAGTCTAAACTACAGGCTTGCTAAGTTTCAGGATTTTTGTAATTTTCTAACTATTATTAACAGATGCTTGAATGCAGGGGCAGATTGGTAAAAGATGCAGAAAACAACATTTTTTTTTGTATTTTCAGAAAGCAAACTTTAGAAAGCAAACTTTAAAAATAGCTAGTAAATCATAGAAAAATGCTATGAACTTAAAATTTGGGTCTAAAGTGTGTGCTTTAGAGTCCTCTATCTGACTGTTCAAATGGATTTTTGGTTTGGACTTCTGATCAGCCTGCACTGACTGATCTGTCACAGAAGGTCATTTGGGGTTTTTGAGGTACCAGTAGGGGCTTACATAGGTTAAGCTTAGTTCCTATGCTGGTACAAGCATGGGTTTGATTTGTTTGGCTTAGTGACATGTCTTTTACCATACTATAATCTACATGCATGATTTTTTTGGAATTTTCTTAATTATTTGGTTGAGTCCAGGGACTCATTGCAGGAACTCGGGTTAATTAGCCTAACTTAGGCTTATGAACTAATTTATGCAGAATATTACCTAGATATAGATCTATGCAGATTTTCTTTAAAGCCAAGCCAGAATATAGCACAAGGTTGAGTCAACAGAGCACAGTGCAACAATGAGCACAGTTAAAGGATCCATATACCATCCTTTGAAAGCTACACCATTCGATGTACTTCAATTGACTAGGCTGTTCAGCCAAAAACTGAAAAAATTATCTCAAGCACCTACAATTCACAGTCAATTTCAAGTAAGAATTTACCACAATTGCCATTTAATGAAAAAATTGACACTGATAACAATTCACACTAATTGCCATTTAAAGTATATACTTGGGTATCAGCTGCTTGAAAGATAAATAATTACATTATATTAAAACAAGTAAAAAAGAACCTAATGTATTGTTATCAAAGTTCTCCAGCCATTAGACCAACTTCTAATCAATCTAATTCAGTTAACCTTCAATTGTGCATTCAAGCCTTGAGATGTATTTATAAAATTGACTCATAGTTTAGCATAATTTTGCGTAATTACCACAAACTGAAGCAATTAGTCAAAACATAGTACCAAAAAGCCATGAAGCTCAGTACTTTGTACTATCAACACTGTTATAGTGTATAACTGAAAATTCTAAAAATTAAATTTTGTATGCAATAGAAAAAACCCAAATAATGGAAAACAAAGAAAAGATGTGCAATGGTCCTTTGTGGGCTCACATAACTAAACCCTAAACCCACCTAAATACCATGTAATTTATCTCTATCCATATTTACAGCACGCACCAACCTTAACAGCCAGCCAAAAATTAGGACATTTTGGTAAAAGCATGATGTTTTCTTCTTCTCTGCCTTTGCTTTCTATTAAACTCCTTTTTAATTCTTTAAAAAATAGTCAAATGGTGAAGATGTAGCTGTTGAGCCTACTGATCTCCAAAACCTATTCACCAATTACAATTGGTATTGGTCAAAACCTGATTGAGACATAAATCTAGTCAAATTTTAAATCAGTATGGGTAGATATTCGATCTGGGGGAATGATGAATCAAGTCAAATTTGATGACACTCTAAAAGATAATTGGACATAATTTCTATAGGAAGGGGACAACTATTAGATTATTTTTGCTGAAAAAGCACTTGAATTGGTTTTTATGGAGAAACAAAATTAATTCTTTCAGGCAAATTAAGGACCTACACAGATAGCACCATAGAAAAAGATAATTAGGGGAAAAAAGAGAGGAGAGATACCTTTTAGAGCTAGAAAGAAATTAGGCAAGATTGATCACTTCCCAGAACCAGAAGAAGGAATCACCAATAGATTTCCAAGGAAAAACCAAACTAATAAATGGTCTCTAGTCCTTGCTCTTTACTGCTCTAGTACTCAATTAAGCCGGCTAGCTATATCTATCTATTCCGTTTTTGTACCTTTCTCAATTCTCTTCCCTTTTTGACTTTTCTATTATTTTCAATTTGTAAAGATATTCTAATGGGTACTCGATTATCTTCCCTGGTACGGACATAACACAAAGGGTTAGCCCTGCTGGCACTGGTACTGCTGGTACCGGTAAACCATTGCTGGTACCGGTGCTGGCCTGATGGTGACCACAACAGCCGCCTTAGGCGGTGCGCGCCAGTTGGACGGTCAAAGCCTTAGTTGGAGCGGCGGAAAAAAAATCGAGTGAGAGCAGAGAGAGATAAACCTAGGAACGACGGACGGAGCGTGTGAAATTTTTGTTTTGTTTTGCGTTTTGGCTTCACGTCCAAACAACGCCGAATGATTTGAGGAGAGCGGGAGAGGAATATTAGTGAAATTTCGGGAGGGAAACTAAGGAGGGAAACGAAATTTAGGGGTTTTGGCACGCGCGATCATTCATCTCTGATTTGGTTTTGGAAGAAAAATACCAAGTCCCAACGAGTGAACAAGGACCTCTTTAAGTGTCAGAGAGCATTTGTGATGGATACACATGCCCACGATTTTAAATCACCTGAGGTAACATAATATTTATGTTTAGATCGGGACCGTATGATCAGAATTAGCACGGTTACTAAAGAATTCAGATGATTTCATCTAAGATGGATCTAAACAGAAATATTATGTCACCTCAGTGAAATAGCCCTCATGCCCATAGCCTCTGTAATGGAGACATCCATTGGTAATCATGACCCTTCATCACTCATCAGACGGCTCATATCAACATATGATAAAATTAGTGATTTTTCCACAACAAATAATATGAATAAATTCCTAAAAAAATATTTTATACATTTATACATGCCCTGTGACCAAATAATGCTTATAATTGTTAATTTCATATAATTTCATCAATATTTGCCCCTTAAAATTGAGCCAATAATTACGGACCGTTCATTTCTGAATGAGTAATCAACGGTCGATCTGCAGTGAAATAATTTCAAATTAGTTTTTAAATGATCAGGGGACAACATTGAACGCAACCAACAAAAAAAAATTGAAGTTTCGATATGTCGAAGCTTCGATCCGACGTGAAGTGTCTATGGCCCTATGATGTTTGTATATTCCGTTGGCTTGATGGATAGGTAGATGAACATAAAATTTTATCAAACTTCACTACAATAAAATGAATGTGATATTCTTCAATTTGAACGGTTCCGATCGACCACCAAACAACGTTTGTCTTTGTTCCTTCATTAACTCACCCAACAAGAGTTGATGTTCTATGGCCATGCATGTTTAACATAAGTCATTGATGCAACAAATACCAAGTTTTTAATTAACACATTGTTAAATAATTTTAAAACACCTCAAGACTAACATGTAACCTATATGCAATTTATTTAAATTTACAAAACACTAAGTTTCGAATTAACATGTTTTTATTTAATTTGACATTTCACATCAATTAAAATTATACATATTATTCATTCATGTAAAAAATTAAAATTTTATTTTATTTTTTTCTTATGATTTATCATGCATGCATCACAATAATTTTATTTTGTTTCATTTTCATAATATTTTCAGTTTTGTTTATATTTTTATATTATTTGATGTACATCCATTACATAATTAGCAAATATCAACCTCCAAGCCATCCGATAGGTAATGAATGGTCCTGATGTATTCATTTGAGGTGATTTTGTTAGCAGAGCAGTTTCGATTTTATGCAGTGCACAACCTATATAATTAAGGAGCGTCCAATTTATTTGACACACTGCTTGAAGCTAAAATTGCTCTGTTAAAATCTATACTTGCCAAATTTTTTGTTCTCCCATACATCCAAAGAAAATTTAGGAGCCTACTCATCCATCCGAGAACGGAGTAGGTCTGATGCACAGCGGACCTACTTCTAGGTTCAACGAGTACGATGACCGTTCGATCTAATTTTAGATTTGCGCGCACGAACATTGAAACAAACAAGCACAAATTTAAAGTGTTCTGCACGAATCTTAAAGCAAATAGACGGTGATTAAACCCATTGAACCAGAGTAGGGCATCGGACCTACTCTCAAGTGCATCCAGAGAGGATTGTTCACATCCTCTATTTTCTCCATGTTCCCTCCTATTTTTTTCAGCAAATTCGATTTCCTCTGATTTTTCCCAAATCCCCGCCTTCCTCTATCAATTCCCTAAGTCCCGCCTTTCTCTCGGATTCATATCCAGTGCAGTACCGTAATAGGGAATCTTTTACAATTACTTGATCTGGACCGTTCTTTTTAACTTGGCACGAATCTCAAAGCCCAATAATACTGCCCCCTCAGTCAGCCCGAATCACAAACCGACTAAGAGTTAATCTCAAACCGTAAATAGTTATTTGCAAAAGGGAATCTTTTAAGGTACCGTCGAGGATATGGATCCCTTTCTCTCAGCCGCCTTCCCTCCCTGAAAAAGAACCCTAATCCTATCCCCCCTCCCACAAAATACCAAGTATTTTCCTCATGCCATCTCTCTCGTGGTCTCTCAAACCCGACTCCTCTCTCGCCAAAACCTCAACCTAAAAGCCCAGTCGCCTTCTTCTTTCAATTTTCACTCTCTCCAGATCGATCCCATTTCTCCTCTCACATGACCGATCTCCTTTCCTATTTCAATTGTTTTCATCAAAATCTAGCGCTGGAGGGGTTTCAGAGCTAGGGTTCCAGCACCAACGAGATCCTGATCTAGGTTTGAGATGGCCATTTCCTCATATGATTTATCGCATTTCTCAATAATTTTGACTTAGATTGGATCTGTGAAATCGTTTAGACTTATCAATTGAATACATGTGATCAATTTCAGGTTTCATTCAAAGTTTAGGGACACCTCTTGAATCAAACACTCCTGGTCACAGGTTTGAAAGAGTCTTTTCTCATTTCTTTGAAATTTAATTGGCTATTGTATCTCAATCTCAATGTTTGATCTTGTTTTAAGTATGTTGGTCGTATATGGGTATTCAATTTAATGTCAGATCAAGTTTGGGCATGACTTTCTGTAACACAACAAGTTTCAATTCAGTTTGGCGGGTTAATGTTTGCCTTCCATCGTGATCAAATTTACATTTGATTTAATCATGTTTCTAGGAAGTGTTTAAGCTTGTGTTAAGTTCGGGTTGGTACTGGATAAGGTTTAGAGACAGACATTGTCTTTGTTCTTATGATTTTTTTTAAGTCATAAGCATTTCACATCCCTATTGTTGTTCTTAATTTCATTATGAGCACTTCATTCAAGGTCATATCTATGTCAATTAGATGTGCAGCAAGCCTTATACCAAACTATGTAAGTATGTATGTACATGTGTTGTGCTACATATGTCAGTAGCTCAGTTATGTGCCTCCTTATTTTCTTTATTCAAAGTCATAATTTGAGTTTGTAGTATTGTTTTTATAGCTTCTAAGACTACTCTAGAAATTAACTAATTTAAGATCAATTTTACCTTCCATCGTGCAATTTGACCCCAATCATACCTAGTAAAGCCCAAGTTTGAAGTCTAGTCCGGCAATTTATTTTTCTAAACCTGTACCGATGCAAATACCATTCATTCGGTACATAAATTTGGCCTATATCAAAAGGAGAAACATAATTTCATAGTTCCGTTTCTGCTTAGTTTGAATTCAAAATGTATAGCTTGCCTAAATTGATTTACTCCTTTATCTTTTCTTTTCAGGTTTTTTTTAGATCGATAAGGCAAACATGGTGAAGGATACAGAATATTATGATATTTTAGGTGTTAGTATAGATGCATCAGCTGCAGAAATAAAGAAGGCATATTATCTCAAGGTGCCGCAAAAAACCCTCTTATTTCTCATAACAATAAAAATTAAACTCATCTGATAGTTTCATATTCTTTAGGCAAGGTTGATACACCTAGATAAAAATCCAGGGGACCCACAAGCTACCCGCAATTTCCAGGTTTGTACCCTTTTTTAATGCTTTAAGTAACAGTTTTCTCTCTTTACCATACCAGTAAGACCTAATACCAGTGTTTACCTTAATACACATGCGTCTAATAAGTTCTCTGATGCTGACAAGGTCAAATTGAGTGCATACTGCTAAGTAATTAAATTGACTTGGCATTTATTTTGGATTTAAATCAATTGATTTGGCACTAACTAACAGTGTATTTGCTGTCTGAATAAGCAACGCATCATCAGTGACTCGGAACTTAATTGTGAAGTCACACCTAGATAAAGTGCGTTCCTCTCTTCCATTTATCAGCACATATTGTTTTATTCTATTTCTTTTCTTGTCTTTTGAATGAAATTGTGTAATACTGTTTTTTGTTACTACATTTTTCATTTCAGGCACTGGGTCTTGCTTACCAGCAGTTGGGCATGTTTACTGCATATGTAAAGGTATATATTTTGTGAGTTTAGGCCCTTTGTATCAAAATACTTGAAGGTGGCATTTGTCGAAGGACTTCATGAACTTCATATTTGATCATTCTTTGTCAGATCCATTCAGAGAAATTTTATATTGTGGGAGACTGGGATTAGATAGAGTAGTTTTCTTTGAGTGCTTCATTGATTTTTTTCTTCTTCTATATATATATATATATATTTTGATATCCACTTTTTTAGGATCTTCTACACCACAGACAAGCGACAACATTTTTTTTTCTCCATTTTGTTTGGTTTTTGGAGATTAAAATGACGGGGTGTTTACTTACAGGTTAGGGGCTATCTCACAAGAAAAATTATATTTAGAAAATTCAGATGATTGTTATGCTTGGAGATTTTATGGGCAGGAGGAAGTTCAAAATTAAAAATATCCAAGGTACAAAGTCTTTAACTCCGACAAGATTAGTGTCTGTTTTGATTTATACAAATTATTCACTAATTTCAACCTCCGTACCAGTAGCCAACGAAAATATGCCCTAACTGGTGTCAACAAATACTGTACATGTACTTTTCTGAATTATGTTAATTAGGAATTTTCCTTTTATTTTAGAAGGGAGTTGGTTATGTTAATTATTTTCTTTAATTAGGGCCATGTCAGTCTTGGGTACCAACATGTACTTTACATCCAAGATTTTATTTATTATTATTTAATTTCAATCATTCAAATTTTAGCAACTGAGATTTAACTTCTACAGTGAGGATAAGTCAAAGTATATGTCCAGGCAAAACTTACCATCGTCCATGATAAACAGCAGCAAGGTAGAGTACAATTTTTAGTAACTTTTCACATTTTTGCAAAATGCATGTCCAAGCTAATAATAATAATATAATTCTCATGATTTATTTTCTTAATATTGTAGGTGACAGACTCGATAATTTCACATGGATGTTTACTGGATAATTGCTCGATAGAGCACAACATATTTTCTTAACATCAACCCGCTCTTCTAGTCTGGACAAAATCTTCATTAGGCATAATAGAGGATCTAGAAGTTCTAACATATGAACATCCTTGGGTAACTTTTTTTTTGTAAATTTGTGTTAATGGGTGGTGGGTATATTTTGGGACAATGTGTTGTACAAGTTCTTGCAATTTAGTATTGATTTTTGTAATGCTTTTTGGCATTTTGGTACAACATATGATGATTATACTATGTCCATTAATGTTAATTATATGTTTTTTTTCTCTATATTTCAATGTGTTTGTTAATTTGGCTGAATAGGAATTGGGAAATGTAAACGGGTCGGTACCGGATCAGTACAGGGAGGATTGTTCATATGTGAGCATTCTGGTACCAAAAAAAGGAGGTCAGTATTTCCGTGGGTATATCCAAGGAAATAATAGCGCCCAGATCTGACCAGGTGGGCCCACTTTCACTGGCCATGGAAATGCTAGAGTGGGTCCCACGTAAACTGCCTTTGGAAATACTCAAGTGGGTCCCACGTAGATTGCTATGGAAATACTCGGGCGTCTTCCTTGGAAATAGACAGGTGGGACCCACGCTCTCTCCCTTGGAAATACTAAGGTGGGTCCCTCGTTTGATCCCCTTGGAAAAACTAAGGTGGGCCCCACGGATGCTCCCATGGAAATAATTCAGACGGTGGCCAAGTTTGAAAGTTTTTCCATGCGCCCTTTTTCCATGAGCAGCCTCATGGAAAAAGCCAAAATCAGGTATTTCCAACGGCGCCCTTGGAAATACTGACTATTTCCAACGAGGGTATTAGCAACGGGAGTTTTTCTATGGGTATCGCATGGAAAAAGTCATTTTTGGGCTTTTTCCATGCGTAAGCCCATGGAAAAAGCCATTTTTCTCCCCATGGAAAATGCGGAAATTCTAGTAGTGTTTATTAGGTTTAAAAATTGTAAACAATTATAACTTGCTATATATTAGTTCCATCTCGAAAAATGCATGTAGTTATGTATAATTATTATTATTTGGTTTTCTCCTTTCTCTACCTTCTTGTGTATAATTAAATATTGTTTTTTCCCCATTATAAAAAAAAAAAACATAATGGATTGCTTAATACGGCGCAAGATCTTGTCATGGAACACGTCCATCTAACTTGAGGCAAAAAAAAGAAAAAGTTTACCTGTGAGTGGGGCCCACTTGATGGTTGTATTACTATTGTGTAGCGCATTATGGTTAGTAGCATAACTTTTTGACCGTTTATCGTGACTTTGTTGGCTATTTAATTAATATTTCAAAATCTCAAGTTCATACTATGAATTCAAACCATCGACACTATTTTTCGAGTTAATTTGATACGAAATCAACATAACAAAAATGAATGAACCAAATTAGTGGTAATATACAAAATAATTTCATTCATTTTATGGACCGTTATATTTTGTAAACAAAGTGTGAATAAAAAAATTGAGAACCAACAATCGGTGGTGTTTTCTTACAGTATTATTTCTAAATATATATTTCAATAAATACCTCTTTCATGTGGACCCTCTTTCTCATAATTAAGGATTGTCCTTAGCCTCTGTTACAGAATTCAGGAGAAGTTACTAATGTGTTTTATATTTAACTTCTTATTGAAATATTTTCATGAATCTAGCACAAGTTAAATTAATCTTGTAGGAAATTAATGTAATATTGTCAATTCCCACCGCAACGCGTAGATAGTTGATTAATAAAAAATAAAAACAAAAAAATATTTGATTATTTTACATTAACTAAATTACAATCATAATATGAAAAGTCTTTGTCAAAGTTAAATATTTAGAGGATAAGATGATTGTCACAACTAAATTAAGAAAAGTAGAGTGAAGTTCGCAACAATTAAAGCATTTATTTATATCCCGACTCTTTTATAAGATTTCATCTAACTCAAATTAAAGAAGCACATTAAAATTTTATTCCTAGTAGACATTAATTGGACTCTTTTTTGAAACTCTCCTAATTATGAGATGCATCATACAGAAGAAAACGTTTCTCTAATTATTTTATTCCTACATGATAGAAGAAGAAAATCATTTTTTGAGAGAAATTGATGAAAAAGATGTGCTGATCGAACTCTGCATCTTCACGTATCGTCCTCCATTTGCCAATTCTGTGTTCTTTACTCCAGCTCTTAATGTCATTTTTTTTGTCTGTCCATTTTAAATACATGTTATCCAGAAATCAAACGTTGATATAAAATAAGATTAATATGCGGGAAATGAATCAATTCGAAGATAATAGAACTGAAAAATGATTTTTACATATTGAACGATACAGGGGAGGAGAAATTTTGCAGGAAGAAAGGTTAAAGAAATTAAACAAACAATTAAATGTGTAATTATGCAGGTTAGTACAGTAGAGAAGCTGCATTAAGTAAGAAAGAATTAGAAAAGTGAGTTTTACCAACAAAATATCGGGTTACATCTCTGTATATTTAAATCTACTAGAAAACAAATTCCAAATACAAGCACTTGGCTAATTTGATTTTCTCCAAAATCTTAATTATTTCATTACGTTTTTTGTTAAAACTTGAACAGATGAGAAGAAAGATGAATTTTGATTTTCCCTCCATAATAATCACAGCATAAGACCATACCTACATATGTGTATATATTACACATCAAAAATTGAAGAATTTAAATTATACGAGTTAAAAGTAATAGTTCCACAATTAATTTCTGAAGTTCATTCAAATATGGTGCAAATAGCACAATTTGTGCACATTATATCATGCTTTTTCTCCATTCCATAATATATATACATGCTTAATTCAACATTTGTTTTGTCTTCACAGTTACTAGCAAGAAAAGAAAAACTTAATTCAACATTTACAATGAAAAGCATGAATTAAAAGGCCAAATCAGACAATCAGATTAGGGGAAAAAGTGCGAATTCAGAAGCCAAAAGTTCTTACCCCAAACATTTTCTATTTAATAAATTAAACTTCTAGGAAAATAAGAAATAAATTTAGAAAAATAAAAAAGGACATAAATTATTGTCCCACTCCTTGCCTAATTTGGTTGACAATTAGTCAAAAAAAAAAAAAATATATATATAGAATCTGGCTAATATGCTACACGTATATAAGGGCCTCTCCGTGCTACGGCTCACTTTTTGAGTTTTCAAAATTCTAACGGTCGATCCGAACCGTTCAACATGATCTCCATATGAATATGTACTTGCAAACCAAATTTTACATTTTTTAGAATTTTTTTACTATTTATTAAGCCACTTTGAAAGTCGCTGATCTAATGGTCCAGCGTATTTTACTGTTGTGTACAAATTAGTGTTTTTTCAAAGTAGCTTAATAAATAGTAAAAAAAATTCTAAAAAATGTAAAATTTGGTTTGCAGGTACATATTCATATGGAGATCATGTTGAACGGTTCGGATCGACCGTTAAGATTTTGAAAACTCAAAAAGTGAGCCGTAGCACGGAGGGCTCTATGCTATGCATAGCACCGTAGCACTGTCCTATATATATATATATATATATATATAGAGATGGGCTATTGTACTTCGCGAAGTAAAACCCCCGTTTACTTCACGCCATATTTTGTCATTTTGAAAATTCAAACAACCGATCTGAACCGTTCAACATGTTCTAAATATTGAAATGTGCTTGGAGACTAAATTTTACATTTTTTGGAATTTTTTTACTATTTATTAAGCCACTTTGAAAGTTTCTGATCTGGTGGTCCAGAAAATTTTACTGTTTTTTACTGTTCACCGTTGGATCAGAAACTTTCAAAGTGGCTTAATAATTAGTAAAAAAATTCCAAAAAATGTAAAATTTAGTCTCCAAGCACATTTCAATATTTAGAACATGTTGAACGGTTCGGATCGGTTGTTTGGATTTTCAAAATGAAAATATGAGCGTTAAGTAAACGGGGGTTTTACTTCGCGAAGTACAATAACCCATCTCTATATATATATATATATATATATATAGAGAGAGAGAGAGAGAGAGAGATGGGCTATTGTGGTTTGCAAAGTAAAACCCCCTCTTTATTTCGGGTCATATTTTTATTTTGAAAATCCAAACAACCGATCCGAACCTTTCAACATGTTCTAAATATTGAAATGTGCTTGCAGACTAAATTTTACATTTTTTAGAATTTTTTTACTATTTATTAAGCCATATTGAAAATCGCTGATCCGGTAGTCCAGAAAATTTTACTGTTTTTTACTGTTCACAGTGGATCAGTGATTTTCAAAGTGGCTTAATAAATAGTAAAAAAAATTCCAAAAAATGTAAAATTTAGTCTGCAAGCACATTTCAATATTTAGAACATGTTGAACGGTTCGGATCGGTTGTTTCGATTTTCGAAAATGAAAATATGATCCGAAATAAAGAGGGGGTTTTACTTTGCAAAGCACAATAGCCCATCTATATATATATATATATATATATTCGAGCAAAGAACGTTACTTTTGCATCTCCTAATTAAAGGAGAGCAGGGTGTTCAAAATGAAAAGAAAAAAAAAAAAGAGAAGGGAAATTTTGCCTAAATAAATACTTGTATTTTGAACACATACTTTAAATAATTAGGTAAAACACAACAGAAAATCAATCTGACAAAAATTTGCATTAATAAGCTACCTGCTAAAATTCATTTGCAACTAAAATGTGTTTTTATTGTTATGAATATAATGGATGGTCCATTCATGTTATAACTCTCAATATTAATCCTCATTCACTTCTCCACTACCCCACTACCATTGGAATTCATATCCTACTATTATATTTGGAATTCAATTTCTTATTTATTATTGTAGTGGCTTTTCATTTACAATTTGTAGCCTATAAATAGAGGCTTTGTAATATTGTATTGTACATATGTAAGACACATGAGAAATATATGAATAAAGAGATTGTCATCTTGTGTGCTCTCTATCTTGTTTATGGTTTGTTTATCTTTATTTTATAACACGTTATCAGCACGAAAGCTCTACTATTTGAAGATTCAAGTAATTTTTTTTAATATTTAATTATGTTATCTTTTAAGTTATATTATGATAATATTATGTTATCTTTTTGCATTAAATATAACTTATGTTTATGGAATGGCTCGAAGCCATCTACTTATATTATTATGTTAATTAATGGCCCGAAGTCATATGAATATCAATTTTTTTTTATCTTCCTGAAGAAGATTTAAATGAATGTACAATATTAATATAAGAAAATTTCAATAAATCTTTCTGAAGAAGATTTATATGATATGCAAATTTTATATTGAGAAGATTTTAACAATGTTTATATGATGTGCAATTTTTTTCCAGTAATTTAATCTTTATGACGAAGATTTCAAGAAATATTAATATCTTCCTGAAGAAGATTTCAAAATATTTGAAGAAGATTTTAAGAAATATTTTGAGTCGATTTATTGTCTTCTTATGAGTGAACAAAATAACGAGTTGTTGATAAAAAATCATGAATTTCGTCCAACTAATTTTACTTCATTCCCAGAAGCGAATGCTGCAGCATATAATATTAATCATTCTAAAAACACATCTTTTCACCCGAAGTGAAAAAATAATAAAGAAAAAATGAACCGTGAAGAATTATTAAAATGATAACTCCGATTTAGAATTGTAATTCAATTTTAGAATTATATGGTGACTAATTTTAAAGTCAAATTTTGTTATTTGATCTAAAATAATGAGTGAGAAATCTATTTTTGATTTTTCTAATAATCAAAACATTGAACTCTAAAATCAATTTAATATTGATTAGATTGAAAATAGACATTGCATTTTCTGATTAGACAAGTGAGAATGTTCCTTGATAATCCACAATACTTATATTCTCTATTCATTTTAATATATACGGTGATTATCAATTGAATTAAATAGACATTATTATTATACAAAAACAGATCATCTCTGGTATAAAACAAAATCGATTGGAAATATATTTTAATATATTTTTTCTGACCTTTACTTTATAAGTGTTTGGTTCTTATATTATATTTCAAATTCTCTGATAAAAATAACGAACCAATGGAAGTTGGTAAAGTGAATTAGGTTTTTTTTATATGATTTTATATTTTTTCATCGAAGACTCTGAAAGATTATTTGCCGATGATCATAAATTTATTTCTATTATAAAGAAGTTCTATAAATATTTAGCAATAATTTTATTCTTCTTTTTCAATAAATAAATAAATTATAAAATCAATTGGTTGATTTAAAATTAATATAATCAGATTTTGATTTACTAAAATTAGATATATATATATATATTTTAGTAAGAAATCTAAAATTTCTAGTAAGAAATGAAATTTTGATTTCGGTTAAAATTGATATCAAAATAATAAGGACAAATAAGATATTTTTTTATTTTCTTTCTTTATACAACTGTTGGGATCTAAAGTTTTTTTATTAATAATAAAAATGAGAAAGATAAAAGTTGGCAGAATAGTGAATTCCTGCTTTGATCGTGGTTGTAAAAGTCATTAGTCGCGTACCTGTCATACACCGATGTACCTGTAGTACGACGAAATATCATGTTAATCTATATAAAGCATAAAAAAAATAAAAATAAAAATTGTAGTTGTTCTTATTATTTCATTTTCTTATTATTGACGAAATATCATGCAAAATATCATGTTAATCTATTATTTCATTTCATTAATTACCGACGGTACTTATTTCATTTTGCAACTGTTCTTATTATTTTTGTTATTGTAGTTGTATTTCTTATTTTTGTTAATTGCAATTGTTGTTAATAAAAAAAATTAATTATATGCTCCGGAAGAGCAACCTTATTGTTATATGGAGGAACACAAATTTATATTGATGATGCTTTATATTCTTCTAATTAAGTCTCAAAGAAATTAATTAAGTTTAAGGATATCCGCCGAAATGGATACCATGTTGAGACAACTAATGAAAAAAATGTTGAATATCTTTATATAACTGGCAAAATCTCAGATAGAAAAATACATATTGGAAAAATTATCTATGTTTTTCTCCGGTTTATTTTACACATATATTAGTGCAATTGAAGCACATGTTATTGTAAACCAGAAGCTTACAGATAAAAATATATTTATAGTTTGGCATGACCGGTTGGGCCATTCCGGATCAATAATGATGCGAAAAATAATAGATAATTAATGTGGACATTCATTAAAGAACCAGAAGATTCTTTAATCTTATGAATGTTTATTTGTTGATTTCATTTCTAGAACGTATACAAGATGATATTTGTAGACCAATATATCCACCATGTAAACCATTTAGATATTTTATGGTTATAATTGATGCATCAATAGTATGGTCACATTATCAACTCGCAACCTGACGTTTGCAAGACTATTTGCTCAATTAATTTGATTAAGAGCATAATATTATGATTATTCAATTAAGAAAATACGTCTAGACAATGTTGATGAATTTATTTCTTAGAAAATGCATGTCTATTACAATTGATATTGTACATCATGTAGCTTATGTTCATACACAAAAATGAGAACTTGTTATTTTGCATGCAACAACATTAATTCGCATCATGCCAATAAGCTATTATAAAACTTCCCCTTTATAATTGGTTTTTGGTCACATACCTAATATTTCCCATATAAGAATTTTTGAATGTGCGATATATGTTATAATTGCTCCACCACAACGCACTAAAATGGGACATCAAAGAAAATTGAGAATTTATATTGAATTTGAATCTCCATATGTAACAAAGTATCTAGAACCATTTATGGTAGATTTATTCAAGGCTAGTTTGCCGATTATCATTTTGATGAATTAATATTTCCAACCTTAGGGGGAGAAAAACAATCAGCTGGGAAAATATATTAGTTGGAATGAATTATCATTGTCTAATTTAGATCCTCATAAATAATGTGAACTAGATGTTTAAAAGATAATTCATTTAGAAAGATTAGTTAATCAATTGCCAGACGCATTTACAAAGAAAGTGACCAAATCACATGTACCAGCTGCTAATGCTCCAATTAAAGTCGATGTCCATGTTGGACAGACTAATTAAATTATAACATGCATGAAGCGTGAAAGACCAATCGGTTCCAAATTCTCGAAAAAGAAAAAAGAGCAAAGAATGAAAATGGTCAAGTCGAGGATATGATAATTTCAGATAAAACTCTAGAAGAGAATCAAATTATAAGTAATATTAGAGTTCCAGCAGAAACTCAGGTATCTGAAATTCATGAAAATAAAGATATCTCGATAAATTATATCATGAAAAAAATAAGATGGAACCGAGATGAAATTGATATCAATGATGTTTTTGCATATAATATAGCGCTAAATATAATGAATAATGAGGATCATGACTCGAAGTCTATTAAAGAATGTCGACAAAGAAATGATTGACCAAAATAGAAAGGTGCAATTGAGACGGTTAAACTCTCTTAAAAAACGAAAAGTTTTTGGGCCTGTAGTCATAATACCTGAAGGTGTAAAACCAGTAGGATATAAATGAGTATTTATATGAAAATAAAATAGGAAAAGTGAAATTTTGAGATATACTCATCTGTGGTGGATGCAACAACTTTTCGATACTTAATTAGTCTAGTAGTACATGAAGGGCTTGATTTGCACCTAATGGATGTTGTTACAGCCTATGGCTCGCTTGATAATGATATATATAATGGATTTAAGATGCCGGAAGCTATAATTTAGGTTCTCGAGAACATTATTCAATTAAATTAAATAAATCTTTATATGGATTAAAGAAATTTGGACGCATATGGTATAATCGTCTAAGTGAATATTTATTGAATCATGGATATAATAATGATACGATCTGTCCATGAAAAAATATGGAAATGATTTTGTTATAATTGCAGTTTATGTTGACGATCTAAGTATCATTGGAACTCCTGAAGAACTTCCAAAAGCAATAAATTATTTAAAGAAAGAATTTGAGATAAAAGATCTTGGGAGGACAAAATTTTGCCTTGGATTGCAAAATTTTTATGC
Organism: Carex parvula; assembly: GCA_025461045.1. Lineage (NCBI taxonomy): Eukaryota > Viridiplantae > Streptophyta > Magnoliopsida > Poales > Cyperaceae > Carex > Carex parvula. The sequence goes on along the minus strand of JAJGRW010000901.1, from coordinate 944,944 downwards.
ATCAAGAAAATTATATTGCAAGAGTGTTGAAACAATTTTATATGGATAAAATCACATCCATTGAGCACTCTGATGGTTATAAGATCATTAAATGTGAATAAATATCCATTGAGCATTTATGTATATTGCTGGACATACAGTATCTGATATATCATTTGCTGTAAATTTATTAGCAAAATATAGTTCTTCTCCCACGCAAAGACATTGGAATGAAATTAAACATATGCTTTTTGCTAACTCTGAGAAAATTTAGCAATACACGAAGCAAGTTGAGAATGTGTTTGGTTAATATCTATGATTCAACACATTCGTCAAACATGTGGTTTGTCTTCTGGAGAAATGATCATAACGATCATATATGAAGATAATATTGCATATATTACTCAATTAAAGAAATGATACATTAAAGGAGATAGAACAAAACATATTTCACCAAAGTTATTTTTCACACATGATCTCCAAAAAAATAATGTTATTAATGTTCAGCAAATCCGTTCAAGTGAAAATCTAGCAGATTTATTCACTAAGACACTCCATACTTTAATATTTGAAAATGTGATCCGTAATATTGGAGTTTGTCGACTTAAAGATCTTGATTAATGTTGTCATGAGGGGGAGTTAATATGCATTACATTTTCCTTTACCATGGTTTTTCCCACAGGGTTTTCCTGGTGAGGTTGTAGTTGCGTATTAAAAGAATAATGTACTCTTTTTCCTTCACTAGGTTTTTATCCTATAGGGTTTTTCCTAGTAAGGTTTTAATGAGGCATATTCTTATGAATGGACATCCAAGGGGGCCGGAGTGTTATGAATATAATGGATGGTCCATTCATGTTATAACTCTCAATATTAATCCTCATTCACTTCTCCACTACCCCACTACCATTGGAATTCATATCCCACTATTATATTTGGAATTCAATTTCTTATTTATTATTGTAGTGGCTTTTCATTTACAATTTGTAGCCTATAAATAGAGGCTTTGTAATATTGTATTGTACATATGTAAGACACATGAGAAATATATGAATAAAGAGATTGTCATCTTGTGTGCTCTCTATCTTGTTTATTGTTTGTTTATCTTTATTTTATAACATTTATGACCTTTTTTGAAACATGTATTAAATTATCCTTGAAACTCTGCTCTAAGACTTTGGCTTTTGAAAAAAAAAAAATACCTAGGAATATTACAAGAATCCAAGGAAAAAATGTACCAGATACAGAACATCTCAAAAATTACAATATAAAAATATAAAACTAATGTAGCCGAAATTGTCAATTAAAAAAAATTCATGGGACCCAACAATAGAGACATAATTCGCGTTTTATTCATGTTTATTCGCGAATAAATTGTTTTTTAGGTGTTTTCGAACCGAATGACAAATTATTCGGCTAACCAAATTATTCACGAATAAAACATGAATTACGAATTATTCCCGAATATAACGCGAAAATTTTTTTTTGAGTTTTTTTTGGCTTTTTTGTGGGACCAAATCATTCCCGAATTATACCCAAATTATTTTCAAATCACAAATTTTTAACCCCGCTGAACCGAAGCCGAATAATTCATTTGTCACTGTGGACCCAACTCCCAATACTCTCCAGTCTCCACATAGATGAATAATTGTTTATGATAAACAGTGAATAGGATAGAATTGCACATGCACGTAGTCACCACAATCCCCCTTCAATCACTCTCAATTTCAATTTAAATATCTATACACCATCGATTATATATATATGTTACAACAATATAAAACCGTGTTTGTGTGTTTGTGTTTTTGTGTTTGGTTGCATAATTCAAACTCCCGTCTCCAGAAAAAATAATAATAAAAAATGACCAATCCAATCCATTTATCAGAGGCCGTTGAAGAATTCAAACCAACTTCTCTATCGTTTCAAAACCGCGTTTGATAGTTTGGAGAATGTTAATTTGTTATTTTATTTATTTTATTTATGGTTTCATGCATGCTTCACATGGTGACATGGCACAAGGTGTTAGATTAGAGGTCATCTGTTGGTCGTTTATATTTCAAAAGGTATGGGATTTTTGTAAATCAATTTATATGAGCATTTAAGTGATATATATGTTTCCAATCAACTATAAATAATTTGAATTACAAGAAAAAAGAATACCAGACATGTAATTAGATATACATATAATTTATTGATTGAATTTTTCTACAATTTATTTTTGTTTAATATGGATTAAAGAGCCATTCAATCTATTTTTTTCAAGAGAATAAAATTATTCAATAGGCATATTGACGATTTCAACCGTCTCCTTTCATATTTTGTAATTTTGTAATTAAATCAGGTGATATCTAGTTTTCTTTTATGATGAAACAGATGTCCGTTACCCTCTAAATTTTTTTTGTTTTTGTTCTAGAAACTTTTGACTCAATTTATATGATGAAATTCAATTGTCCGCTACCCTTTAAAAAAATTCTAGAAATTCTTTACTTGTGTGTACAATACCCATACACAAATGTCAAACAAATTTGATATTTGGAAAAAGATGCTTTTGTACAATTATAAAAAAAATTAATTGAAAACAATTCGAATATTGAAGTAGCAAATAATTAATGAAACATGTACATGCATCAACGTTAAGTATGATGAACATATATATGTACTTTCAAAATTAAAAATGTAGGCATAATAATAGTTGAGTTCCACAATTCCTTTTCTATCACTAGCACAAAAACACCCTTCACTGACTGTTCAAATACCCCTACACCGACTGTTATAGCGGCGTCAGTGAAGCCGGCGCCAGTGAAGGTTACCTTTTATTGACGCTCTAAAAACAGTCAGTGTTGGTATTCAACACTGACTATTTTTAAAGAGTCAGTGTTGAACGCCAACACTGACGCTTTAAAAACAGTCAGTGTAGATCCTAAAAACAGTCAGTGTTGACATAAAATATTTGGCATGGTTCCGCTTGTATCGAAGCTAGCCTCCATATTTTGTTAGCCATATAACTATTCGACATTCATTGACATTAAATAGAATATCATGCAAATAATGTAGACAACATAAATAAAAGGCAACACAATTCAACAACATAACATATTCATTCACAAAAAACCACACTATAGCAAAATTTACATAACCCATAAAAACAAAATATGCAACTGAAATTAACAACATTGTATTTCTTGTAAATAGGTTAAAAGTTGTCCAAGAAAAATATACAATTCTTGTAGTTGACTGGACTGAGCAAGGACACGAGAAGTCTAATTACCCAAAATTGCTCCAATTATCGCTTGACAAGAGTCGATCGGTATCAAAGCGGTTGTCGGACTTTGCTTGCCTCTATCTCCTCTAGTGATCAATTAAATTGTGTCCCTACAATTAGAGAAGGTATGAATAACAAACTATTGGTGATATTTTCCAATTTTTTTTTTTTTAAGGTTGATATTTTCCATGTTTCATAGTGATATACTGATATATGAGATAATTACCATCTCACAGGGGTAAATACAATATTTGAGGTTTTATAGGGGCATGCCATGGGGTAAATACAATATTTGAGGTTTTATAGGGGCATGCATGGCATGAAACTCTTTCAAGTAAATTGTACCTTAGTAGCTTCAACAAAATGGAAAGCAGCTTCACGAAAGCATCCAACTAAATGAGCATACTGTCCTCTAGGCATCTCTATTGTACTCTCGCAACCTTGCAAGATTGTTGGGAAACGAACAAACCAGTGTTTCATCTGTATCAGTGCAGAAGAAAAAGAAAAGGGTTGGTCAAAACCAAGTTCTCAGGTCAAACTTAAAAATACATTATGAGATATTTAGACTTACTGTTTAAAGGATGGAACTGAGTTTATTTATACTATAATTTCCAAATTATATTAGATAGAATAGAAGGTTCAGATTTCAATCAGCAAACAAAAATTCAGTGTTATATTATTATTCAGTATTCCACCTGATCTCTCAAAAATGCAATTTCAGCATTCAATCAGTTAATCTCTCTACTTAACCCAATTTATCTCTAAATAAGAAACTAATTTTATAGAATATAGATAATAATAAGGTATGCTAAGCATTTTTAAAATTAAATTGGTTAAGTAATATGATGATAATCACCTTCTTAGTGTAAGAACCAGCAAGGAAATCTGCATATGCACCTTCAAATTAAATTGGCTAAGCATTTTATAGAATATTACATATGCACCTCCAAAATCTGCATAAGAATCCCCTCTCCCTCCCTCGAGAAAGATTAAATACAAAAGTAAAATATATGGCTGTTGCACTATAGGCCATTGCATTGAGCCTTTGACAAATACTTAGTAAAATCTAGCATCGAGATCTGGCAATCTTATACTTGGCATAATATTATTACAAAAATTGTATAATAGATACAGAGTAGTATAAAAACATGTTTATTAACTTTGCTAATGATCTCCTCATTAGGCAATGGCATGTAAGGATCACCAGGTGTCAGCACAGCTCTGTAATAACAACTTTGAAATTACGTATTTCCCCCTCTAAAATTCATAATATCATATCTACCCTTCTAAAGTTCAAATTGTACTTCTTCTTTTTTTTATATTTTGTTTCCCTCTGTCCTGAAGTGATCCTAATGGCGTGGATCCAACCAAATGAATTTTTTTAATTCTATTATTTTGTCTAGACATTGACCTGACATTTGATATCACCTACATTTTTCCTCTCAACAATCAGAGCTTCCTATTAGTAATGTAGTACTCAAGATGAGCTGGCTGCAGATATGCGATCTATAGGCGATTGGATTAACTAAATTGGACCTCGAGATCTACCAATAAGTTCGATTAATGAATTAAAAACAGATGAGTAAATGGCGGTGGATAGAATTGGGGCCTAGCTATTTCTAAACCTAGCTACAAATTAATGACTCAACCTGTCCTATTATGAATTTTTATATTTCGTTGTATCTACTGTTTTAAATTTGCACATATAATTTATACATCTGATTTGTTATTTGAAGGGAATTACCTTGTACTAACATCACTTCAAATAATGGACTGAGTTTATCCAGAAAATCTGAAAGACAAAAGGTGAAATTATGTTGAGGAAATAAATCAAAATTGTAATATGAACATAGTAAGTAAAAGCTTTGAAAAAATTATGTCCAGAGAGGAAACAGTATCCACTATATGAAAACAGAAACCAGTATCAATAAACCCTAAATATTTATTTCCTGAATGATTGAAAGTTTGAAACAGACTTACTAGAATTGCATATGTGCAAAAACTGCATCCCAATCAAGTAGAATTAAGTTGATCAGCTCTTCAAGAATCAATGTAGTGAGATCTCTAAATTATGAATCGGCCATATTTTACTTCACTGATTCTATTCTCTCAAGAAAAATCTAAAATTAGAGAAATTAGTAAAAGGACGTGGAAATTGTATATAAAATTCAGTGTTTATAAAAGCCTTTCTGGTAAAAACAATCGTATCATATTTTTATGCAATGCTCGGTTAGTAAATTCACACAGATCCAAAAAAAAAACTCCAATTCACACGGATACCGCTTCTAGATTGGAAAATCAGATAATACAAGAGAGAAACAAGTAATACCTAAGCAAAGAGAGCTCAAATGAAGAACCGTAAAAAGAGTGAAAGTAACTCCGCTCATCTTGCAAGTTCAAATTCAAGCAAATTGCAAAGAAACCATCACAAGAACCACCGATCGAGCTCCATCTACCTCGAAATTGGAAAATCAGACTCGCATACCACCCCTCCCGTGCCACATTGTAACGCCAGGTGAAACCCTAGATCCAACGGCGTACCAAAACAGGAAACTCTCTCTTCCTTTCTTCCTGGAATAAGCTCGGTTCATGCGCAAGCGGTGAGAAAGAGAGAGAGGAATGTACTGGAGACCAGAGACTAGATTGAATTTTTGGTTCTTCTCTCTTAGCTTCGGAGAGGGTTTTCGCGGAGAGGGTTTCGATTTAGCCGCGCGTTTCGATTTCGGAGAGGGTTTTGATTTAGCCGCGCGGAGAGGGTTTCGATTTTTGGCGGAGAGGCTTTTGGCGGAGAGGGCATGGCGTGTTTCATTTAGCCGCGCGTTTTTTTCCAAAATTTCAGCGGTATTAAAAAGAAAAATCACCGACGGTTTTTTTAAAAAACAGTCAGCGTTGGTTATCACCACTGACGGTTTTTAGAAAACAGTCAATGTTGAACACCAACACTGACTGTTTTTAAAGCATCAGTGTTGGTGCTCAGCACTGACGCTTTAAAAACAGTCAGTGTTGGTGTTCAACACTGACTGTTTTTATAAACAGTCAGTAAATAATTTAACACTGACGGCTCTGAAAATAAACAGTCAGTAAATGATCCATATGATGCTTCAATTTTCAGTTAACTAGATGGATGGGTAAATAAAAACAAATTTTGATCAAACTTGAATGCAAGACAATAAATGTAGTGCTCTTTAATTTAAACGGTTCCGATCGACCCACGGATGACATATTCCCGTGCGTCTTCATTAACTCATGAAACAAGAGATTATGTTTCATGTTCATGATAGAAGATGTGAGTCATATATGCAATATGCATGTAATGCTATATAATATAATGTGTTAAAATCATTTAATTAAGCAATAAACATGTTATAACATTAATTATTGTATAAATATTACTAATATTATTTCATTACAAAATATTTTCTAATTAGTTAAAGTCAAAATTTGATGTTAATTGTCTAAATTTCACTAATCACGTAAATTACTAATCATACTTATTAAATATTCAAGTGAAATTAATTTCACTTTCCTCTCAAGACTAACATAAAATCTATCTACAATTTAAATTTACAAAATTCTAAGTTTCTAATGCACATATTTCTAAGCCCTTAATTCACGGATCCAAGTTTGCATGAGCATGTGTTACATAATGTGTTACACAATTCTAAGTTTATAATTAACATATTTTTATTTTTATTTTCTTCAACATAAATTATATTATCATATTATTTATTTATGTACATACTTTCTTGACAACTAATCAAAGTTTAAAAATATATTATAAATTTTGGAAGACTTAATTGTATTGTAAAATATCCACAAATTGCTTAATTGGATTCCCTTATAAAATTTGTCAACAGGCGCAAAATCCCGGTTGAAATTTCATTTCATATAACTTGTGATTTTCTTTAGGATTCTCCGTCTTCTTGCATTATCTTGTAATTATTAAATTCGTATTTGTAAAAACTTGAAAGATTTTAAGTTTTAACTTGATTTTATTAAATAAATTAATGTATTACATGTGTTCAATGAAATGTTCAAACCAAAGTAATATACTTTTAATTATGATATTTGAAAAAAAAAAATTAAGGAAAAAATGTAAAATAAAATGAAAAATGGAACAAACAAAAATATGAATAATAAATAAAATTGTTAAATAAAATTCACCTAATACACATAAATTATTATTTTTAAATAAAATTCAACCCTAATAAATTATAAATACTGGAGCCAGACCCTCATCGTCTCTTCCCGGGAATTGAATTCCTCTTGATTTCAAGCTCTAGGAAAAGATGTCCAAAACAAGCATGTATTCCCTTGATTTCAAGCTCTAGGAAAAGATGTCCAAAACAAGCATGTATTCCCTTGATTTCAAGCTCTAGGAAAAGATGTCCAAAACAAGCATGTTAGCATGTATAGTTACTATGATTGTGTTAATTATAAAGACATTTATAATCACTTGTAAGTTCTCAAAATATTTTTAAACAATTATTTTAGTGCACTTTATTTACACAGAACATGAGAACTACACTAAAATGAAGTCACTGTTTTTTCAAAATTTCAGCGGCATTAAAAAAAAAATCACCGACTGTTTTTAAAAAAACAGTCAGTGTTGACCGCCAACACTGACTGTTTTACAAAAACAGTCAGTGTTGATACTCAACACTGACGCTTTAAAAACAGTCAGTGTTGATAATCAACACTGACTATTTTTTTTAAAAACCGTCAGTGTTGATAACAAACACTGACTATTTTTCAAGCGTCAGTGTTGAGCAACAACACTGATTGTTATTTAATAAAAGAGTCAGTGTAGGTATAGCAACACTGATGCTTCGGTTAAAACAGTCGGTGATGAAGGGTCGGTGAAGGGGTTTTTTGTACTAGTGTATTAAATGTCTAAAGAACTATTCTATAATAAACTAATTAAGCTACAAAATTGCTAGACTAATTATCCAAATATAAATTTGGTGATGAGTCCCCACAATTATACAAATATATTTTGTGGCCATTACTTGGGACACAGTGGAACTATTCAATAATAAATTTACAAATTAAACCCGATTAATGAATGCTTAAATTTACCAAATTAGCAAAAATAAAGTGACTCATTTCTGATATATTATGTTCTGTATTTGTGTCACACACCGACAACAGGGCAGACAACCCGCCGCGCTCATTAGCCCTAGGCGATTCCATAATCATACACAATATATATACATTCATTACCAATGACAAAGACAAGAGCCACAATACATGAATAAACTTTTCTTTTAAGTTCGAAATTTACTTGTAACAAACAAGTTGAAAATAAACCTGTTACGGTACAATAAAAGACAATCGAAATACCATAACAGATCTATTTAAAGTAAACCAAATACTCGTTTTTGTGGCCCATCACGCAGTCCTCTAGTTCAACATCTTATTTTTGTGTCTTGCGCTTTGTACCTGGAACCCACAAAGTCGACAGATGAGAGATTGAAAATCTCCCAATGCGGTATTCAGTTCCAGTCGAGTTATCCTTAGACCCAACCAACTAAACCAAAACAACACTGAGAATGATTATAAGAAAATAATAAAGATAATAGAAATAGAGTGAGCCTATGGTGCTATGCATAGCACGGATGGAGTCTGTGCTACGGCTCAAAATTTGACTTTTTAAAATCCTAACGGTCGATCCAACCGTTCAATGTGATAACCATATGAATATGTACTTGCAAACTAGATTTTCTATTTTTTCGAATTTTTTTACTATTTTTTTAGATAGGTAGAAAAATCAGTATTTTCTGAAAATTATGGACCATCAAAATTCTACCTATCTAAAAAAATAGTAAAAAAATTTGAAAAAATATAAAATTTAGTTTGCAAGTACATATTCATATGGTTATCACATTGAACGGTTGGATCGACCGTTAGAATTTTAAAAAGTCAAATTTTGAGCCGTAGCACGGACCTCATCCGTGCTATGCATAGCACCATAGCCTCACTCATAGAAATAAAGAGAAACACTGAAACAAAATTCAATCTTTTTCCATGCATATGATCTGATAGTTACCCAAATACAATGATCATGAATTTACTTAATGCACAAATGTTCTTGTAAAGCAATTCTTTTAATATTTCTATCTTGCGATCCATATTCGACACTTATCTGACTACGGGTCATGCGCTACCACGAATAGGCGCCTGTGTGCCTTCAGTTATGCGCTTCCACGAATCAACAGCGCCTACATAACTGGATCACGCGCTACCACGAATACGGCGCCTACGCAATTTCTGTTATGCGCTTCCACGAATTAACGGCGCCTACATAACAGAAATTACGCACTTACCACAAATACAGCTCCTACATGACCCCGGTCATGTGCTACCACGAAAAGACAGTGCCTACATGACCGGTCAAATTTCCAAGTTTAATATTCAATCAATACATTACCACGGTCATGCGCTACCACGAAAAGACAGTGCCTACATGACCCCGGTCATGCGCTACCACGAAAAGACAGCGCCTACATGACCGGTCAAGTATCCATTACACATATGACTATATGTTATGCTTCATGAGAAATTATACTATGCATTCTTATCATGCATGCCACTGTTGACTTAAATCAAACTTATGATTCAACCACATGAATTATTACATCAAGTCATGCATCAATTTCATAAAAGTATGATTGTGCTTCCTAAGGCATTTCATACATTCATATCATACAATTGAAAAACTATAACAAATATCTATAGTATGACAAACAAACTAGAAATCAACAAGCAATTATCAAGACAATAGCAATCAAGCAAACCAAATCATGTTTCAAATAATATTAAATCAAATGATTCAATCATGCCATTCTCTAATCCCATAATTAAATCGATACGGAAATAGTAAAATACCAAACTTGAGGCTTATGTCTAAATTGTGTCACTATACACATCGATTTGGTTTACAATTAAAAGGGATCAAGTATTACATGGTTCACAAATTATAGTCCCCATTTATTATAACATTTTCATGGTTCATGTAATGTCATGCATTATGCAAGTACCACTACCATACGTACCAAATCAAGCAACCAAATTGACAATGCTAACCAAATAATCGCTCAATTAAATCACAATCATCAAACAATCAACATGCAAGCAAAGAACCCCACAAGCATACAACAACAATTAACAAGTTAGAAGGGGCTAGGAATAACTCGAAATCCGCACCTTAGCAATGTTGGGCACGATGATTAAAGTGTCGTTGTCATATGGACATGTTCGACAATACTTCTTGATCCAATTGTGCAAGATCTGCGCCTATGCTGGTGAACAAGGTTGATTCGGTAGTTCGATGGCGTCCTCTAGTGCTTTAGTTAGTTACAATCCATGGAACTTGTAAAATTCCTAAGTGAGGCTTGATCAAGGACAGAAAATAATGTCAATTAATTTGTGAGATAAGGTTACCCAACCAAGTTCTTCTTTCATCGATTTAAGCCATCAAAGTTTAGGTGACGAAGATCATATAAAATTTATGACATGAATTAAATAAGGCTTTTGAGCAAAACTTCCTATTTCGGTTTTTTCTCCAGTAGAAAGGTTCAAGTATATTAATTATTTGAATGAGATAACTAAATTAGCTTCATGTTATGGAATTGATATTAGGAATATACCAATTGAGGTCTAAGTTTCTAACTTCAAACTTTCTAGATTGCCCACACCCGGTTATCTCAAATCCAAGACTTTAGTTAAGTATAAATTTATAATTTTGCATATTTACCCAAAAACTTAGATTGATTTCAAATTCAGGACTATTTTAAGGTTCTTCACCACCAATCTAAAGTTATAAATAAAACAATTTACAAGTTCAAGCATCGTAGCTAAACAAAAATTGGAGAAGTGAGAGGGTTCTAAATACCGGGTTAATGCTCCACTTAGCACCCGAGAGACTACCGGCATCCCATCATTTTATTTCTCTCTGTTAGCTATTTTCTCTCCTCTTCCTTTCTCGATTTCTTCTATTTTAGATAATCCCAAGGGAGGTCTAGACTTCATGAGAGAGGCGCAAGAAAAAGATAAACAAAGAAATAAAATTTTGGAGGCAGTGGCACGTAAGAGAGAGATTTTAGGGGTTAATTAGATGAGTTGTAAACTTTGTAAATTTTGTTGGAAAGGAGAGGTGCATGGTTGCCAAGTGTCCCATATTTTATTTTTTTCTTTCTTCTTATCTAATAATTAATTAATATGCACTAAAGCCCTTATATTATTAGAAATAACTTGACAAAAAAATTCTATTTATTTAAAATGTATTAATTTCAAATTATTGCAATACAAGGATTTATAATTAATATACTTCAAAATCTAGATTGATATTTCTTTAACACACTTTATATTAAGTTAAATTAAATTGTCATGTATTAAAAATTGGACTGCAATTTGTAGATGGCGATCATAGTTTTATTCATATTAATTATATATACTGTTTTTATTTTTCATGTATATAGATGCATGGTTCTACAAAACATTTATTTTCTTTTTTCATTTTGTTATTTTGTTATTTTCATTTTGTTATTTTGTTATTTTTTTATTTTCATTTTGTTATTTTTTTATTTTCTTTTCCTTTTTCATCTTATAGATATTCCTTCTATCTTTATGTCAATTTTTTAATTATTTTATTAAAAAAAACAGCACTCAGCAGAGTCTGGATTCTGGAATATAATTCTCTAGAAATTATATTTGTTTAAATAAAGAGTCAATAATATATAGGAGTGACCACCACCACAAGCAATTCAAGTCTAATTAATTTGCTAAGCGTCAAATTTCACATCTAATAAAATAAAAATTAAAGAAAATAATGATATGGACAGTTTTAAAATTTATTCAAATAATAATCATTTCTGGCGTGGTCTTGACAAGGAAATTAAAAAGAACATTCCTTATTCCTTACCTGAGAGATCCATCAAATATAACGAAACAAAATATATGCTATTAATTAATTAACCAACCAAGTCCTTAATAAAAAATTATACCAACAATTAATACGTAAATATGATGAATATCAATAATGATCAATTAACAAAACAAGCACAAGTAAGAAAAAGTAAAGTAAATAAAGAAAAAACATGCAAATTTTGATGAAGGTTTCACAGAAAAAAAAAATAATAATTGCTGGAGTAAAAGCAATTTATTGAAACTGAAATTAATTGAATTGAATCTTTTTGGTCATGCCTATCGTGCTGTTGTCCTACCTCTTGTACAACATCTATGAGGTTAGCTCTTTTTCTTTATGTTGCCAATTGGTGAAAATATCTCGTGTTCTTGCCCCTAGTTTCACCTAATTTTTGCTCCTCAATATGACAGAGAGTGGAGTGTCTCTCCAATATCATTTCCTTTAATAATTTTTCCACCCTGGTAAGAGATCTAATTTCTGTCTGCTGTTGTTTTTCCTGCATATTGCTTCTTACATTTTATGATTTCTTTCCTCAGCTGTATCAGCTTATTGCCCAACTCAATTGGTGTTTGAGCTGTGGGGGAGAGGGACCATGTATCTTGTATCAATTGTGTGAACTGTTGAGAACTTAACCATGCATTCTCCATTCTGAAACTTGGTCTGAGCTTGACAGTGATATGAAGTTATATTAGGAAGTGCAATCTGAGTTGTGTTGGGGAAGGAGGAAACCCAAGAGGTGGAGACAAGGAATCTGTCCAACCTGGTAAAGATCGGATTTTATCTGTCATTGGACCAAGTGTAGGCTCTTCCATGATCCAATAATTGTAGCTGATCAGTGACTGCTTTGAATCTTATCATGTGATGGAGGTGATTAGTGTTATTTGGCCTGTCTTGTGGGTTCATTGTAACATTAAAGTCTCCAAGTACCAGCCATGGCAAGTCATTTACTGGTTTGGCTCCCCGGAGTTCTGCATAGAAGACTTGCTTATCCCGAATGTTAGCGGGCCCATATACGCATAGAAGGAAAAATCGGTATTGGGATCGGTACCGACCGATCCCAATCCGGATCGGGAAAATCAGTCCGGATTGGCCGAATCGGATCGGAAAATCGGACTTTTTTGCCAGAAACTTGTTTAACACTAAAAAAATAGAAAAAAATTGATAAAAAAAAAAACAGTAAATCCGTGATTGAATGGAGGTACAAATTGAAATATGATATATAGAAATGAGTTGTGGTTTTTAACAAGAAAGATTGTGGTGTGGTGGAGTTGTGTTTGGTTGCCCTGCTAAAAAAATTTGAAACATTCTGGACCATCCAAAAACAGCCTATCTAAAAAATAGTAAAAAAATTCAAAAAAATGCAAAATTTGGTTTGCAAGTACATATTCATTTTATAATCATGTTGAACGGTTCGGATCGACCGTTAGAATTTTGAAAAGTCAAATATTGAGCCATAGCACGGACCCAATTCGTGCTATGCATAGCACCGTAGCCTCACTCAGAACGAAAATTTGGTTTGGGTTTTGGTTCACCAGTGGTAAGTGTTTGTTTTCTTGTCTTGTTCAGTTATTTGATACGGTTAGATTCTGGTACCATTATGAACCAAATTTTTTCTATACTTGTGCATTTAACTATAATTGGCCATTAGTCCACCAGTATCTTATATTTTAACTAGGAAGATTTAAGGATGGAGGGACGCGTGTAATTGTAATTGCAAAGCACTCTGTCTGGCTGGGCCTTGACGCTTCATCTTGGGCCTATAATAAAAATTGAGGGCCGACAATGGATCCAAAAGAATTTGTGATGATCGTTCTACAGATAAGAGAGTTTGTTATATAGCTCCATCTGATGAATCCCAGCCCATATATACACGTCCTTGGTTAAGAAGAGGTGTTTGAAATTTGTTTTTGTGTAAATCTCAAAGGAAATAAAGGGTTCTAGTATGCACGTGACACATCCTACACAAGAGAGGTAACAAAATCAGTCCCATTATCAGTGCACCTGCTAATAACATGTATATAGAAAATAACAATCGAGAGACATGATCATTACTCAACAAAATACTTGAACAAATAATATGATGAAAAATAAAAGTGAAACCAGTCTTACCAACATGTTGAGAATTTGAGAGTAATTTAAGAAATTTATTTAAGATTTGAATTTTTCAATCTAATTTACAAGAGGCTCTGTCATGCCTTTTTTACAAAAAAAATTAATAGTTGCCTAAAAAAATATAATTTAGGCTAAGTAAAGATACAATATTTAAAAATAGAAAAAGGATGAAGGTACTTGTTACTCGCCTTTATTCTAAAAATGAGCGATGAAAAATAAAAAACCCTAACAGATCAAAGGCTAATCGGATCCTATTTTTCTTTATTTGTCAACACAACAAAATTTCGTATTGCGGCTATTTATATTTTGTTTCCTTGAAAATCTGAATTATTACAATACCTTTAATTTAAAAATTGAATAAGAAGAAAAACAAATTGTGATATCAATAATAATCACGGCATAAGACCATACATACACGTGTATATATAGCACATCTAGCACATGAAAAATTGAAAATTTTGAATTATATTAGTTAAAAGTAATACTTGTGTAAATTTTGTGGTTTATTCAAATATATAAATATGGGGCAATTGTTCTGTTCACAACGGTGTGAAAGGGAGACAGATATATAGGCATGTATCACTGTATGCAACATTAATTATAACATCTAACTCAACAAGTCCGACCATATCCAATTTAATTTTCCCGTTAATGAGTCAAAATATTTTAATGACATATTGGATCCTTTAGTATTAAACTTTGTAATTTCATAAAAATAAAAATTAATTTACTTCTTACTATTTTTATAATGCATTTGTTGTTTGCTTATGCTTTTGAATTCGGTAATTATGTTAATGCATTACTTTAATGATCTTTGTGTCCTTCAAATATTTCTTAAAAATTTACATGTAAAAAAGATTCCCAAACAACAAATTCTGAAAATATTGTTATACGGAGTATAAAAATATGAAATTTTCTTATTTTGCAGTTCTTAATTATTTTCAATATAAAATATTGCCGACATGTGTTTTATGTTTTGAAGTCTTAAAATGTATGAGAGTAAAGTTGTATTGATGTTTTTTCTTAAAATATTTTTTTAGGTGTTTCCGAACTGAACGGCGAATTATTCGGCTGATCGAATTATTCACGAATAAAATGCGAATTACGAATTATTGGACAGTGATCTGAAGCTATATTAGGAAGTGCAATCTGAGTTGTGTTGGGGAAGGAGGAAGCCCAAGAGGTGGAGACCAGGAATCTGTCCAACCTGGCAAAGGTCGGATTTTCTCTGTCATTGGACCAAGTGTAGGCTCTTCCTTGCAGTCTTAGATCCAATAATTGTAGCTGATCAGTGACTGCTTTGAATCTTATCATGTGATGGAGGTGATTAGTGTTATCTGGCCTGTCCTGTGGGTTCATCGTAACATTAAAGTCTCCAAGTACCAGCCATGGCAAGTCATTTACTGGTTTGGCTCCCCGGAGTTCTGCATAGAAGGCTTGCTTATCCCGAATGTTAGCAGGCCCATATACGCCTGTAACCCTGAATATTGTATCGTCCATATTGATGGCTAGGTCTACCTAAAGACAATATTTATCAGATTGTTGGCCTATCTTGGTGAAAAATGATGAATTCCATGCCAGTAGTATCCCCCTGCTGTGCCCTGTGCTGGTACCAGTAAATACTGATTCAGGGCCCTACCAACTGTTTGCTTAACAAAATTTGTGTTTAGGGCTGACCACTTTGTTTCTTGCAAACACACTATATGTGGCTTTTCATCTAGAATCATTTTTCGAATTGTAGTTCTCTTTCTTTTTTTCATTTAATCCCCTCACATTCCAAGTCAAGAATTCAAGAAATTTAAATTTCATGAAATAAGAAATGGTACACCTCCTTCAGCCCTTCCATCATACCCTACTTCCTCCTACTATCACATACATTTCCTTTGCACAATCTACTAACTGGACCTTGACAAATCCCAACTAAGTTCCTATTACAAAATCTAATCTCCCAAAGGACCTCAGTTGGGTCCCAGTATTTCCAATTTTGTTAACATCAACAAACTTCTTCCTTAACACATAGCACTCAAAAAAAAGGAAAAGAAGAAAAAGAAAAGCATACTTAAAACACATAAGATTCATAAAAACCTAAAACACAACTTTGGTTTTTTTGCTCTTCTTGCACAGCCGTAGTACCTCTACTGTTGGATTGAGCCGACCTGCTGGCTCTGATCTCCCTCCTGGATCATCACACCATCAATTTTGGCAGCCACCTGGAGTGCTTCCTTCACCATGTCTGTTATTTGCACATTATGTGCTGAAAAAAATTTGATGAATCGATTGTTTTTTTGTCACATCACATTATAATCAATAAAGATTACTTCTTTTAATGATGTAATATGCAAAGTTAAAAAATTGAAAAATTACACAAAAATATTTTCACCCGCCGCATATTATGTATAAAATTAAAGGTCAAAATCATGTTTTTTTTACTATTTTAGAATATCCAAACAAAAAAAAAAGTTCATAAACACATCGTTTTTCTTTGATCTGCATTAAATTGCGAGAAATACGTGCAACCGAATCAGTTTAAAAAAAATAAAAAAGACAGAAAGATATGTACACATGAAACATTTTTATATATATACCACACAACATGTAACAAACAGTTTTTAACAATTCTTTACTGTATGGGATACAAAAAAGAAGCATTACAAGTATAATATTATCTGTGCATCTTGCGGTAAAGAAAGTTTGTCAATAAACTATTTTTCTTTTGCATCATATATATGATCAATACAAAAAAAATATAAAATCAATATTTTAAATTTTTTCTATTATATAATTAAATATTTGGACTATAAGCAACAATCATTTTTTTCTAGTTAAAAATTGTACAAATGATTGATCTTTTATGAATCTAGTTTGAAAGTTCTACATAATTATGAGCATTTGCGTAAAATATAATTAATATAGGATTTCTGCTCTATTTAAAGACGAGACAGCTTTTTCAAAACCAAATTAACTCAATCTTACAATGAGAGATATTTACAGTTAAAAAGAAAATAATTTACCATAAAATTGTTGTAGTTTAAAATATTTAGAGGAAAAGAATCCACCTTTGATCTAATGGAAAAGGCACATATTTCTGAAGAGGCTATTGGTTTTAAATTGGATGAGAAAAATTCTCTATATTAAAAGATAATATTGTAATTCGGGTCATAATCGCTCTATAATGAGTTCCAAAACATTGCTCTAGCATTCCAATTTCTAGGGATGCACAAAAAGCCCTTGATTCGTAATTCATTCGGAATCAATTCGGATTCAACTCACTTGCAACTTAAGTTAATTTTGACTCGAGTTAACTGACTCAGTTACTCATGAGTCGAATCTGAATTGCCTCCAACTCTATTCAAATTCAACTCACTAACTCGGACCAGCCTCTAACCCCCATTCGCCAAGTCCATTTCTGTATGATTCTTCTCTTGACAAGCATATTAGGTAGAATTTTATGATGCGATTTTAACAACATAGAATTGTACATATTTCTAACTCGACTTCTGAATCCAAATTTGGGTTTGATCGATCTTAATTCGTCTTTTAGGTTGCAAATTGTTTTTTTTCAGACTGAGAAATTTGGAGCATGGCCGCAGTGGTCCCGCTGAGGCACATCAGCCACCTTAAGGAAAGGACACGTGGCGCTCTTTGGATAACTTAAGGGAGCGAAGGGGTTCTACATTAACATTCGTAAATACGATTTAGATTTACGGAATGATTTTTAATTGATACTCCTGAGTGCATTATTTTATAGATTTTGACAATAAATTCATGTTTTTTTTCGGGTTCTTCGTGGGATAACTTATTCAGTGAATTCAACTTCTTTTTTTATGTTAGAACTTTTTGCGCTAATTAAAAATTAAGAAGATGTCCTTTGTGTTTTTGTATTTATGATGTCGATATTTGATGTAAATTTTGACAACAAATTTATTTTTTATCCATTGCTATACCAATTAACAAGATTGATCCAGTAGTTCAATAGTGTCCTCAACTAATTCATTTAACTACAACTCACTGAAATTTCCAAATTCTTGAGTCAAGAATAAAAAAAAGGTACAAATATAACAACCACTGAAATTTCCAAATCTAACATGAATTAAATTAAGACTTTGAGCAAAATTACTCTTCTAGTTTTCTACCTTAGAAAGGTACAAATATAACAACCACTAGAATGAGACAATCAAGTTAATTAGCAACAAATCAAGTTAGCAACAAGTTAGCAACAAATTATGGAATCAATTTTACATGTGTTATTCCTTTGCCCTTATGCCAAATCAGTTTGGCTGGAGGTAGCCCGAATCTTGACGAGGAAAAATTTCAAACCTGGTAAGACGGTGTCTAATACCATTTACCAATCATGGCAAATGGTCAAGCGGAAGGGTAATATGCCTCAAAAAGAATGGATGACCAGGTTTATATGTAACGTGGGGGATCTGGAAACAGCGCAATGCTGTAATATTCAGAGATCACTCTTTACCTCCAAACCTGATTGCTGACAGATGCTGCCAAGAGATGGAACAATGGCTCAAGTTGTGTTAAAAAGTTGCCTCTTCGTTTGTTTTATATAGAATAATAATAATAATGTTTATTGTATTGGAATTCGGGGTTAAGAGAGGTTAAGAGATGCCTGTTGCATGGCACAAGCTGCTAGAAAACATAGAAAGAGTGGTTGTGCGCATGTGCACAATTGATATGCTGTGATAAGCTCAGAAATCACAATGATGTAATTTGATCTACTTTAAATACATTTCACTTGTCAGCCTCTGACAAGCTTTCAAGAAAAAGATATTAGGAATACATCAATTGAGGTGTAAGTTTGGGACTACAGATCGACTTTCTAAGTTGTCCAAACTTGATTATCTCAATTCCAAGACTTAATAGTAGTAATCTTTTATATTTAACAAATTTTCCCGAAAACCTATATTGAATTCAAATTCAAGACTTTTAAATTTCTTCACCATTAATTTCAAGTTACGCAAAATGGTTAGAATTCAAGAATGACTCACAATTTTGATCTGTTGGTCAATTACAATTTGCTACACTTCAACATTGTTCCATCAAAAGGAAGGACAACCCCAAGACAAATTTTCTGGTCGGGAAAGTAATAAGTCATGGAATTAAATTCAGTCAACAAAGTAGTTTCTCAAAAAGGAGATCGTAACCAACGAAATTTTCAAGGAGAATGAACAAAGAATTTACTCACAAAATCCCAAATTGTAAGTTGATAACACACCATGGCTCACAATCAATCAACCAAGCAAACTAGTATGTTTTTTCTCAACTCCTATCCTTTAATTTCTTATGTTGTCGTCTGTTTTTATTCTTCTCTTTTCCTTTTTCCACAACCGCTCTTCTTCTTTTCTGTTAGTTAATCTTATTTCTATGACGATATGTTTGATGAAGAAGAGAGCCCAAACAAATAGAAAATACAGGTGTTCCTTTTAATCAATAGATCACTGTTTTCCTATATATAATGTTCGAAACAGAGGAATAGGAAGATACAGGCATCATCTTTCTTTGAAATTAATGACTAATGAAGTATGTCTACCAGTAGAAGAAGTCAGAGAGCTTCACGTAAGATTAAATAATTCTATCAATAATCAATTAGCTAGGTGGAGATCCCCACTACTTGAGGGCTTCATGCTTAACAGGTCGAACTATTATTGCTAGTAACTTATTCTGTTGTGCATATGTGTTTGAGCATTTCCAGCCTGATATTAGCTCCTCTGATCAGCTGGTATCGTTTAATGCTGGAGGAAAGAGTCTAGACATTCGATGAAAGAAAGTGAAGGAGAGAAGAGTCTAGACATTCCTCCTCTGTCTTTTAGAGGGTAAATTAGTCAATCTGGTTTTCAATACAAGGTTATTAATTGATTGAATAAAGAAAAGGGTATATAAGAAAGGATTTTAAATTTTGATGGGGATATTGGAAATTTTTGATGGGGATATTGAATATAATTTGAAAATTTTGATGGGTACACCGGCAATTAACCCTTTTATATAATACTTCCAAACATTCTAGCTAAGAGAAATTTCAGCTATAGAAAATATTAGTGGAACGTGTTAGGTGGGTCAAAGAAAGACAGTGGACAGGTGTCACCATGAAAGTTCGGTACAAAAGAACTCACCTTTTTTGTTTATTTATTTATATATTATTACTGATTTGCACTAATCCCATACTTATTTAGGGAATTAGACTTTAATAATAAAATACTAAGTTTCCAATAAATATATCGTTGAATAAATTTCAAAACATTTTAAACTGAAATGAAACATATATAATCACTTATAATTGTACAAATTAAATTTAAAATAGCTCTTCATATTAATTTGCAAAAATTTAAAAATAATCTCTACATATTATAACGACATATTATAACTACTTTATAATTATTTCTTCAATTACATGTTTCACTTTTAAGTTAAATAAAATTTTCAAATCAAAAGTTGGGATGTTACAATAAGCAACAATCATATTTTCTGGGCATGTGCGGAAAATATAATTAATATAGGATTTCTGTTGTATTTAAAGACGAGACAACTTTTTTAAAAACTCAATTAACTCAATCTTACAATGAGAAATATTTACATTTAAAAATTTAAAATTAATCATTTATTGTAAATTATTTGTAGTTTAAAATATTTAGAGGGCAATAATTAGTCTTTAGTCTACTAGTAAAGGCACATGTTCTCTGACTTAGAAGGTTATTAGTTCGAAATCCAGATGAGAAAAATTCTTTGTTGTAATAACATGGGTTTGAAAATAATTTTGGGTGGCTTGACCCTAACCCTCTTCTTAAAAAAAATAATATTCAGAGGGCTTACAAGAAAATGAATAAAGAATTCATACAGAAACTGTAGTCCAGCCTACTTCAAATGTATAATAGTACACATCCTAATTATAACCCTCCAATTTAGGAATAACTGCACAGATGCGTTTTATAGTATGCATGGATTCTTAAATGGGGTGGGGAAGCAGAGCTCTTCCCGACTCCTCAAAAGTGATAACCGTAGGATTTGTGACGTGATTCCCACAGGTTCTTCAGGGGCAGAACTAGAAAATAGAGATTGAGGGTTGAAGAATCAAATATAGTGTAATTTCATTTTATAAAGAGGGCTAAAAGAAAATAATGCATATAAAAGTTATAAAATTTAATACATCAAATTACAAATTTTCAAACTATAGGGGATGCTTAGCACCCTTTCCCCACCACTATGTCCGCCCCTGAGGTTCTTAATCTAATCTCTTACACAGTTTTCACTCACCATTATAGCAATATAATTAAAAGATAATATTGTAATGCAGGTCATAATTGCTCTATAATGAGTTCCAAAACATTGCTCTAGCATTCCAATTCCTAGAGGTGTACAAAAGGCTCATAATTCGTATCTCATTTGGAATGAATCGGATTCAACTCACCATCTGACTCAAGTTGACTAATTTGGTTGACTCATGAGTCGTATCTGGGGGCAACTCTGCTCAATTTGGATTCATCGGTGGTATGTAATATATTACATAATTTTTATTCAATTTCTTTAAAAAATATAAATATTGGAAACATGTGAATTCTTCGTCTAAGATATTATATAGGAAACACATTTTGCATCTAAAAATTGATAAAAGAAACAACTACCTATTGTTAAAATTGATAATTATGTTTTACATATTACACATAATAATAAAGTTTTTTAATTTTTTATTGTCAGGGACTGTAAATATAAGAGTAACAATTTTTTTTTCTCTTCAACTACGGAGTAAATTAGAAATATCATTGGGTAACACGAAAGCAAGCACTAATTAGCACCTTTGTTATCTCTGTACCTTTAAATTAGAAATATCATTGGGTAACACTAAAGTAAGCACTAATTAGCACCTTTGTGTAAAGTAAGCACTAATTGGCAGCTTTAACACAAATAAAAGAAAGGGCTCTGTCGCTTCCTGATTGGACGCTGAAAACTAAATTAATTCTCAATTCAGGATGGGCCATGGGCTATTAACAACTGCTCTATTAAGAACACTATGTTTTGGGTTTTGTGAGAAACCCACTTCCCAATCCAAAAAAGTTTCTCTCTTCTTCTATAAAATTTCATTGTTTATATTAAAGTAATTTGAGTTTGTCATGTGAGAACAAATGATTCATGAAGAGAGGACCCTTGTCCTTTTATTTTATGTGATACACATTTGTTTTTATAATATACACATTTGTTTTTATTAGAATGTTTTATCTTCCAAAAGGACGTTTTGGTTGAACTTATACATCATGAATCATTTGAAACAATAAGTGTTCCACCAAAAAGTGTTTCTCCCAAAATCCAATACATCATTTACTGACAGTGTGGCGGGTCACTGACGCTTCCACTTTTCCTTTACCAAATACCAATTAGTGAATTACCAACTACTTGTTTCGTATTCCTATCCACATAGCATCTGTCATTCTCCAATAATGCAAAAGACTTGAGGTTTTGAAGTCAAGCTGTAGATTCAATCTATTACTGCATTCAATCTCTATTCATCTCCTCTCCTCTCTTTTGCAACTACATTCAATCTATCTTGCAATCTCTGTTTCCGACTCTCTGATCTCTTGCTGTAGGGTACGCTTCCAAATCTCTGTTTCTCATCTCAGCCCTCTGCTCCATCTCTTGCCATCGGGTACACGGTATCTCTTTCCAAAATCTCTATTTCTCATATCTCTTACTTACTATTAACCATCCAATCTCTGCTTTTGCTATCTTCATTCTCAATCGATCTGTTCTCTCAATCACCAATTTAGTACGTGTTTAAAAAAAAATACATTTTGCTACACTAGCAAGGAAAAAACAAAAATCGAAAAAAACAGAGAAAAAAATCAGCGGCTTTGAGGAAGCTGCCGCAGTAGAAAGAAAGAAGAAACTTCAAGATGGCTCTATCAACCATTGTTGACTGGGTGGGGTCCGCTGTTGTTGGAGAACTTATCAGCATCGGTTTATCGCGTGGCCATGAGCTGCCAGCCGATAGCAAAGCCGAGCTAAAGAGGCTACAGGCAGCTCTTCCCCGGATCACAACTGTCATGGGCATTGCCGAAGCTCTGAAGATGAAGGACCCGAGTGCTCGCCAATGGGTCGAGCAGTTTAGGCAGGCTGTTGAAGCATCCGAAGACGTGCTTGATGAGTTGGAGTACAAAAAACGGGAGGATAAGGTGAAAGACCGAGATGAGGCGGGTGGATCCGCTTCTAGTTCAAAGAAGAGAAAACCATGTACTATCAATGATGATACTTTGGAGAGGTTGAAGGAGGCTATAGCAATGTTGGATCAGGCTGCTAACAGTGTGGAGCATCTCCTTCAAGCTGCCACTGTGCTAGGTATTCATGATCTTTCCGAATCACGACAAGAAACCTGTAAAGTTTTAAGTCGCGAAACTACTTCCTTTATAGTTGAAAAAGAGTTGTTTGGCCGGAAAGTTGAGAAGCAGAAGATAATTGATTGGCTAAAGCGACCAACTGATGTCTGCCTCTCTTCGTTTGGTATTGTCGGGGTGGGTGGACTAGGAAAGACCACCCTTGTACAATATGCATATCAAGAGATGCGCGGGTCGAATCATTTCGACAAAATAATTTGGGTTTGTGTTTC
Source organism: Carex parvula (assembly GCA_025461045.1). Taxonomy (NCBI): domain Eukaryota; kingdom Viridiplantae; phylum Streptophyta; class Magnoliopsida; order Poales; family Cyperaceae; genus Carex; species Carex parvula. Next base: position 921,067 of record JAJGRW010000901.1, on the reverse strand, counting down.
TACTAACTTCAGTGTTGAAGATATAACGAGAAAGATGCTTGGTGAACTAGGAGAAAATAATTATTATAATAAACCATTAAATAAGCTTCAAGAGACCTTGGAAGAAAATATACATTTAAAGAAAATTCTTCTCGTTTTAGATGATATATGGGATGACGAGAAAAGGAGTGACTGGGACCAACTGATCGCTCCTTTGAGGTCTGTACAAGAAGGTAGTAAAATATTATTTACTACTAGAATGAAATCAGTGGCAGACTTGCTTGCAAGTGTGATAAGTACAGAGCATGAATCTCTATCATTACAAGGCTTAGGTGAACAAGAGTTGCGATCGCTCTTTCAGAGATATGCATTTCATGGTTTTAACCTTGACAATCATAGAGATTTGCAAGCAATTGGAGATCAAATACTAAAAATGCTCCGAGGTAATCCATTAGCAGCAAAGGTGATCGGAAGCTTGCTGAATTCACGTATGGACCACCAGTATTGGAGAAGAGTTTTGAATCACGGGTCTCTATTTAACTTAGAGCAAGCAAAGGATGTTGTGGAGGTTTTGAAATTGAGCTACTACCATTTACCCGCAAATTTGCAGGTATGCTTTAGATTTTGTAGCATATTTCCTCAAGATCACCTGTTTGATAAAGATGACTTGATCAAAATGTGGATCTGTTCTGGATTCGTCCGGCAACAATCAAGTCAAGAAGAAAGGCCAGAAGATATTGGAGAAGATTACTTCAATCTTCTTTTAAGGAAGTCATTCTTTGAATATGGTATATTATGGAATGGTGAAAGGAAATATGTTATGCATGATTTGGTGCATGAGTTGGCCCAAAACGTTTCCCATGGAGAATGTTGTAGAATAGAACCTAATGATAAATCAATTACCATACCTACCACTGTACGACATGTTTATGTACATGAACCTGAAATGGAAAAGGTCTCCCATCTTGAAAATTTACGCACCTTGGTTGTAACCAGTTATTATACGAGTACTCATCCGTATTCATTTGTTCTTCCAAATAATTTAGTTAAGAAAAGTTTACGTTTATTGAAAATATATGGATTCCAATCCAGAAACAGTGAAATGCCCAAAGAGATAAGCTGTTTGGTACACCTTCGCTACCTGTCCGCAGAGGGACCTGGACCTTATTATGTCATTGATGAAACATTCAAGTACTTCCTCCTTGCTTCAGTTTACAAACTTTATCATTTGCAAGTACTAGAAATTCCAGGAGAAAATGAGATTGCGATCTATTCAGCAATGGAAACAACTGGAGTGACCAATCTACTTGGGTTGCGTTATATGAGGCTTCCAAAGGAGATAATGCAAACCATTCATGGAGTCCACAAGCTGATATCTCTCCAAGAGTTAACCTTCTAAAGAACCTCCGACATCTATCTATTGAAAACATTGAGAATATAGGGGATCATACTGAAGCTAAGAGTGCCAACCTATTAGGGAAGAATAATCTCATGTCACTCTCCCTGAAATGGACCTCAGAGAGCAATCCTATTCTCCCTGAGAAAATCATTGATTACCTCCAACCCCCTCCAAGTCTCATGGAATTGACAATTAACAATTATAAAGGCCAAAGATCTCCTAATTGGATGGAGGATTCACCGCCTTTAAACCTATCATCCCTCAAATTACTTAATTGTCCTCTTTGGAAAAACCCGTGATTGTCCAAATCTGGACAAGTTACCTGATATGCCACTTTCTCTTATTGAATTCCGAATTAGTAATGTGGGCTTGACTTCTCTTCCAGCTTTGTACCATAATTCTGGTAATAACACTCCTGCACCATTATCCCTAAAATCATCACTAAGAGTAGTGACGATAGAAGGGTGCCCCAACTTAATATCCTTGCATGGATTTCTGCAGCAAGACAACTTAGATTTGCAAGCTATCGAGGAGATAGTAGTCGGAGGTTGTCAGAATCGAGTACATCTACCAATGGGTGCATTTGGGAAATTTGTATTGCTACAGAAATTAACAATAAGTGATTGCCCAATGCTAATGGCATTTGATAACCAGAGCACCCTTCTTCCCATGGCACTCAAATACCTTTCAATAACAAACTGTGGTAAAGTTGATGAGCCACTGCTGGAATCAGCATCAAGCCTTCCTACTCTCACTTATCTTCGTATTTGTAATTGTGAAAATATTTCTCGTATTCCCTCAGAAAATGCATTCAGATCTCTCAATGTGCTAGATATATCAGGATGCAAGAAGCTCGTTGAACATTCATCTAGGGAACAGGCACATGGTGCCGATCGAGGAAGTAGCTTGGCTTCTTTAAAGATCACGGGGCTTCGCATTGATGACCTCTCTCTCCTTCTCATCGAACCACTAAGAAGCCTAAGCTTTGTTAGCTCCCTATATGTTTCCCAATGTTCATGGATGGAGGCTTTGCTGGAGCAATGGTTTCTGCAAAACAGTAGTACCCTCAAGTGGTTGAATCTCTGGCGTGTGAGAAATCTCAATACATTGCCTGCTATAATGGTGAGGCTCACTGTGCTTGAAGTGCTGCAAATCTATGGGGGTGATTTGCTGGAGGAGCTTCCGGAGTTACCTGCTTCTCTAAGGGACTTATATATCGATGGGGCTTATTTGCTGGAGGAGCTTCCAGATTTACCTGCTTCTCTAAGGGAGTTACATATCCGTGATGCAAGCTCTCTGAAGTTATTGCCTGCTACAATGGGGAGGCTCACTGTGCTGATTATCGATGGGGCGGACTTACTTGAGGAGCTTCCGGAGTTACCTGCCTCTCTAAGGTACTTATATATCTCTGGTGCAAGGTCGCTGAAGTCATTGCCTGCTACAATGGCGAGACTCACTGCCCTAGAAAGGCTCAGAATTACGGAAGCTGATTTACTTGAGGAGCTCCCGGAGTTACCTGCTTCTCTGAAAAAAAAGAGAATTGATGGCCGTGGTGGCCGATTGCTCTGAAACGTAAGGAGGCTCTACTTTTATAATAGACCCCCAACTCATGTTGAAAAAACAAAACCATCTAGAAATCAAGAAAGTTGATTTGCTGGAGGAGCATCCGGGGTTACGTGTTTCTCTAAAAAATAAGTCCATTAAAAGCCGTGGTGGCAGGTGGCTTCTTTGAAACACTCTGCTTTACCAACCCCGTATTAATAAGGTACTTTCTTTTCAAATTTATTGAATAAATTAAAGGCTCTTGCAATAGATTTTTTCTCTAAAAAAATAAGTCCATTAAAGGCCGTGGTGGCAGGTGGCTTCTCTGAAACACTCTGCTTTCATAACAGAAATAAATCAGATACATGCGGCAGGATAATGCTTCATAACTTACCAACCCCGTATTAATAAGGTACTTTCTTTTCCAATTTTTTTGAATAAATTAAAGGATCTTGCAATAGATTTGTCTTTTCTCTTTTATCAGTAAGATATTCTTATTTGTGACTCTTCTTGTTTCAAACTTCAAAAACTTTTCTTGTTTCAAACTTTTTACTTGCTATCTGTTTTACTTCACATTTTTTATTAAAATTTGAGGGATACTAACATATTTCAAATTTTAACTCTACCAATGTCTAAACTATATAGCTAGTCTCAAGCCCGGATCAAAGGAGGGTTAAAAATAAAAAATTTGAAATGTGTTAATTTGAAGAATAGCAACTCAAATTAAAAAAAAAAAAAAAGACACCTAAATTTGCAAAAAGAACTGAAATAACTAAAACTATACAACACAAGGAAGGTTTATTTAGATAAAAAGCGAAAGTTCTTATTTAAAAGAACATGCACAAAATTCACAAAGCGTCCAAACTTCATTTCTAACAAGTTCCACTTTATTGGGACTAGTTTGCCTAAATTCCCTGTTGAAGTGTCTGATGTTGTTAGCTGAAATTATTTTTTTAGCTGTTCTTTCCTTTTGCTTTTTTTTAATCATTTTTTTAAGTGCTGCTAGCCAGCAGTACCTGTTTGGTTTTCATACCACTAGTGTTTCTTTGCCTTTAACTGGTACCTGTTGAGGCAGATTTTTTAATTGGTACGTAATACCATATATTACGTACACTAATTATTTACCAAACTTGCATACTGGACCTCTTTGAGGGCTCTTAATTAATATTTTCCCTTCATGGATACAGCTGGAACTGCAGCTGGAACTGCAAAATCAAAACAGAGGGGCTGCAGCGCAATTTAACCAAGTTCAAAGGAAAGAAGTCCTACATTGCCACAGAGGGGCTGCAGCACAATTTTACTCCAGCTGAGGAGATGAATGAGGTTAGACTATCAAATGAAAAAAAATAATAAACGATATCAAGCATCAATCAAGCCTAATTGGATATGATAGTTATGGTATGAGATTTTGGACATAATACTGGTATTAGATAGAATCTAGCATTCATTAACTACCTACAGAGGTACTGGATTTTCATTAACTTGTTTCATTTTCAGATTAATATTCTGATTAGAGATTAGGGAAGCAATGCTGGGAATGCTGGGTGATTTTGTACTGGAATCATGATTCTCTAGCAGAAGTTTATTTTGGTGGCAATGATTCGTGTAAACCGCATCCCTACGGCCTGAGTCTGTATGTGCCTCTCTCGGAGTACAAGGACAACATGTGACAAATCAGGCTTTTACATCAAGTTAAATTTGAACCCAATTTCAGTTCCAAATTGTATACTGAAGAGGTTAAATTTGGTGAGCCCAATTGACCCACAAGGTTAATTTTGGTTACAATAAGTAAACAAATTGGCCCAATTGCAGTTCCAAATTGTATATTAATATTTATAACACTGGCACTGACGTATGCTTCTAATGCCGTTTAATTTGTCAAAATCTATTTGGTACACCTCTTTTTTACTCTATAATCAACATATACATAAATATCATTTGCCTTCTTCCTAACTGCTTACATTGCATACCTAGATGACACGTGCAACTTTGCTGTCTAGCCGGTACCGGCAACACTGAGATTGGGTTTACCATCATCTGCTCCAGCACCAAAGACAGGCCCACCCAAGCCAGCCGCATCCTTAAGCTTATCCTCCAACTTGTTGACCGGCACCCCTGGCTCGTCCTTGTCAGACCGTATGGCCATCTTCGGTGGATCTTCTGTGGCAGAACCCGGTGCAGTGTGGTAGGTAGTGGCTGTGAAAGACCCCTTGGGTTGTGCTCCTTGTGCACCTGACATTGATTTTTTTTTTTAACTGCAAAACTGATACTGTTGGAAAATAGAAATAGCAAGTACTGAAACCTGAAATGAACTAGAGTGAGATTTGGTTTGCAGAAATCGAACGAAAGAAAGACAAATGGGGAAAAGATTTATGTGAAGAAGCTACTAGCTAAGGGATGAATTTGAGGGCAACCCGACACATAAGAGAGTTGACTGACACGTGTCAGGAAGATTTATATGAAGAAGCTTCTTGGTTAGTCCCTAATATTAATTTGCTATTGACATTTGCTATTAGTCCCTAATATGAAGAAGATTTATATGAATTTGCTATTGACATTTTAGATCCTTCTTGGGTTAGTCCCTAAAAGAAATTTGTTCCAGAAATTATAATAGATTGTCACGTATGATATTTAATGATGGCTAAATTTGGAAAAGTACATTCATTTAAACTTGGGTACTCATGTTCTTTAATATCTTGGTCAATATTGCTGTTTTTTTACTGTTGTCCCTACGGTAATTTCTTGCCATGTGCAATTTTTTAAATTCAAATTGTATTTATTGCAATTGACGAGATATTTTTCTCATTTACAGATTCAGACTCAAGTAGTTCCTCAGGAAGTGGTTCAGATGCCAAAGCCTCAACACTGCATGAAAACAAGGTACATTTTTTATTGTGATTGTATTTGTTAGGGCTACTAAGCATCTACTAGATGATAAAAAATTTACTGGTATATTATCTAATGGACATTTTTTCACACTTCAATATGCAGGAAAAAGCTTCAGAGCCTGCTTCGGATCGTGAAAAAAGTAACGTAACTTTGACTGTTTTATAGCTTACCAGTACAGACTGGTAACATAAAATTGCTCCGGGACTGTCCTTTCTGGTGACCATTGGCAAAGAAGCCAAAACAATTAAAACAAGGGAAATACCAATGACCAATTGTTTTGTTGTACCAGTAATAACTCAGTGTACTGTGCATCGTACTTAGTCTCTTCTCAACATGTCAAAATTTGTCTTGCTTGTCATATTGCAATGAGATGAGATGATAAAATTATTTACCTAATAACCATTTTATTCTTGTTATGCATACAGAATCATCTAACGGGTCGAAACAATTCGATGCGGATGACCCGTTAAACCTAGCCAATCCTATGTTCAAATGAATGGTAAGTTTCCTCAAAAGAAAGAAAAAAAATGAAAGTCAGCCTTCCTATGTGATATAAATCTGAGAGGATACTAAGTGTTATCATATCTTGCATGAAATAATATAGGGGACAGTGATTCTGCCAAAAAGCCAGAACCTCACAAACAATACCGAGCTGCACTCTTGCGGGGCCGCTTTATTGAAACTATTTTGAAAGCTCATGAAAAGACTCTTGACCAGGTTTTCAATTGTTGCCTTTCTATTGTTGATGACAACCTTTGTAGGGCTTTAAAGTACTACCAGCTAGGTTGATGCATAGCTCACAGTGGTCCGTACTATGGATTCATATCTTTATTTTCGAAGTCCAAACAGACGATCCAAACCGCTTTATATTATCTTCATATAAAGATGTACTTGATTGCCAAATTTTACATTTTTTAGAATTTTTTACTATTCTTTTAGATAGTAGAGAGTCACTTGATCTAAAGATTGTGGATCATGTACTACAAGTAGAGGCAAAAGCAGCTGAGGAAGCAAGGAAGCGGGCCGAAGCCGAGGAGGCAAATCGCAGGAGAGCCCAAGAGAGAGAGGAAGCCCGTCAAGCCCTGCAACAAGTAATCTTTCCTTTTAATTTGAGACCTTTATTTTAATCAAATGAGCAGGTTTATGTGTATGTCTATTTAAAATTTCAAAAAAATTGCATGTGCTCTGTCAAGTGAGAATTATAATTTGTCCATTGCAAAATGAAATATCATGTGTATATCCTCCAAGAATTAGAAATTTCTTATAAAAAATATCAAACTTAGTCCTCTATATCACAGTATAACTTGCAAATTATAGAAGAGTTAATATGATAATTTTGATGAAGTAGGACCAAAATATTTGACATATTTGATGCTCTCTTTGGGCAAGTATTGCTCCTAATTGTAATCCTTGGTTCATGTTTTGGATTCTTTCTTGACACCTCTGCGCTTAATAAGAGATTTCATATTGTACTTGCAAATGCTCATAGTCCTTTTTACACCATATATTTGAAATAGAGTGAGGCTATGGTACTACACATACCACAGATTGGTCCCAGCTACGGATCAATATTTTCTTTTCTGAGTTCAAAAATATTCAACACGGTCTCCTAATGAAAATGTACTAAATTTTACATTTTTTAGATTTTTTTTTACTATTTTTTAGATAGGTAGAAAATCACTACTTTTGAATGGTCTAGAATCTTTATATCAAGTGATTTTCAACCTATCTAAACAAATAATAATTTTTTTTAAAAATTGTAAAATTTGATCTACAAGTACATATTCATATGGATATCATGTTGAATGGTTCAAATAGATTGTTTCCACTTTGAAAATTGTGATATTGATATATAGTACGGACTTATCTGTGCTATGCATAGTACCGTTGCCTCACTCTTTGAAATATTACAAGATTATATATATTAACTTCTCTCATTATCAGATGGAGAACTGTAGAAATTGACAAAGGAAATCTACTCACGAGAGATCTCGAGATGCTGAGAACAGCCCTAGAGCATATAGCCAGTTCAGTGTGTGAGACTAGTCCAATGGATTGCCAAGAGGGAATCGGAATGGGTTTCAGACCCGGTAAAAATCCGCTAGAGCAGCTGGGGCTATTCCAAGTGTTGACAGAAATAGTTTTGGGTCCTATCTGATCCAGGAAATTGTTGTTAGTATAACTTAGTTTCATTACTCTTCTTCTGTGCTTGTTTCTTTGCTGAATTGTTGTCTAATATTATCAAGCTATCTGACATTAAACATGATACTGCAAAAGAAAACTATTTATAATTTGTAACTGGGTTTTTCATTGCTACAATTTGCAATGAAAAAGGCAGAAACTGGTGCACCATTCCTTTTCTTTGGAGATAACACTAGATTAAACTTGGAATTTGCTTCTTACTCCAGTTTTCAAAGTTTTTACTATAATGGGATTTAGTTTCTCTCAACTGAATTGGGCAACATTTTTAGTAAAAGATTCATAACAAACACAAATAAAAAAATAAATATGTACAGCCTTTCATATTTTTAGCTTAAACCTACATTCAAATACCAAATATTATGTGTCATACAACTAATATTAATTAAATTCCACACTGCAATTTTTACTTTTAGTATTCCATAAGAAAACAAACTTTTTGAATTTGTGTAAAAAACTGCTCTGTTTTTCTTAAAATAACATGTCTCAAAAATTAATTAGCTTCACTAGAAAACCAATTAGTCCGAAATAATTAGTGTGGTTATTCATATTTTCTATAACTAATTTATTAGGTTTGATTATTGTAAAAAATAAATTGCTACATATAGTTATGTATTATTATTTACTTTTCTCCTTTTCTCTACCCTCTGTGTATAATTAAATATTGTAATTTTTCCCCATTATGAAAAAAAAATAATGAATTGCTTAATACGGCGCAAGATCTTGTCATGGAACACGTCCATCTAACTTGAGCCAAGAAGAAGAAAAAGGTTACCTGTGAGTGGGGCACACTTGACAACTTGATGGTTGTGTTCCCACGCGACAGAAGCGGTATTACAGTGAAAAGCATGAATTAAAAGGCAAAATCTGGCAATCAGATTAGGGGAAAATCTGAGAAATATATCAGTAGCCAAAAGTTCTTACCCCAAATTTTTTTCTATTTAATAAATTAAACTTCTAGGAAAATAAGAAATAAATTTAGAAAAATAAAAGGACAAATTATTATCCCACTCCTTATCTATTTTCGTTGACAAATTTAGCCAAAAAAACAAAAATCGAGGAAAGGACGTTACTTACTTTTGCATCTCATAAGGAAGAAAATTTTAATGTACTTCTTTAATTTGAGTTGGGTGGAATTTTACAAAAGAGTTTCAGAAAAGAATAGGAATATAAAAACAGGTATTGTTGCGAACTTAGTTGTGACAATCATTCTACATTATTAAAACTACATAACGGTTTGAATCATTAATTTAAAAAAAATCCTAACTGATGTTTAATTTATAACCATAGCATAATATAACTTTTATTTCTGGGTCCATATAGCTAGCATACTTAATCACCTCACTCATACAAAAAATGAAAAGAAAAAAAGAAGAAGAAGGGGATTTTACCTAAATAAATACTTGTATTTTGAATACATATTGTAAATAATTAGGTAAAATATAACAGAAAATCAATCGATAAAAAATTATGTTTGCATGAATAAGCTTCCTGCTAAAACTTATGTATTAATTGTCGGCTTAGAATTTGGGTCCATACTAAAATGTGGTTTTGTGACCTTTTTTAAATATGTATTAAATTATCCTTCAAACTCTGCTCTAAGACTTTGGCTATTGAAAAAACAAAATACCTACGAGTATTACAAGAATCCAAGAAAAAAATTGTAACAGATACATAACATCTCAAAAATTACAATATAAAAATATAAAACTAATGTAGCTGAAATTGTCAATTAAAAGAAATTTCACGGGACCCAACCATAGAGATATAATTCGCGTTTTATTCGGGAATAAAATGTTTTTTAGGTGTTTCCGAACTGAACAGCGAATTATTCGGCTGATCAAATTATTCACGAATAAAATGCGAACTACGAATTATTTGCGAATAAAAATGCGAAAAAATGCGAACTTTTTTTTTTGGGTATTTTTTTCTTTCTTGTGGGACTAAATCATTTCCGAATTATATCCGAATGATTTCCAAATTACAAATTTTTGACCCTGCCGAACCGAATCCAAATAATTCATTTGTCACTGTGAACCCAATACTCCCGAGTACTCTCTACATTGATGTTGTATTATATGTTTAGGTACTTAATTGTTTATGGTAATTAAACAGTCAATAGGATAGAATTGCACATGCACGCAGTCACCACAATCCACTTCAGTCACTCTCAATTTCAATTTAAATATCTATACACCATCGATTATATATGTTACAACAATATAAAACCGTGTTTGTGTTTGGTTGCATAATTGAAACTCCCATCTCCAGCAAAAATAATAATAAAAAATGACCAATCCAATCCACTCCATGTACAATACCCATACACAAATGGCAAAACATTGCTCTAGCATTCTAGGTCATAATCACTCTATAATGAGTTCCAAAACATTGCTCTAGCATTCTGATTTCTAGGGATGCACAAAAAGCTCTTGATTCGTAATTCGTTCGGAATCAGTTCGGATTCAACTCACTTACAATTTAAGTGAATTCTGACTCGAGTTACCTGACTCAGTTACTCATGAGTCCAATCCGAATTGCCTCAAACTCGATTCAAATTCAACTCACTAACTCGGACCAGCGTCGAACCCCCATTCGCCAAGTCCATTTCTCTATGATTCTTCTCTTGGCATGCATATTTGGTAGAATTTTATGATGCAATTTTAACAACATAGAATTGTACAATTTTCTAAGTCGACTTCTGAATCCAAATTTGGGTTTGATCGATCTTAATTCGTCTTTTAGGTTGCAAATTGTTTTTTTTAGAATGAGCAATTTGGAGCATGGCCGCAGTGGACCCGCTGAGGCACATCAGCCACCTCAAGGAAAGGACACGTGGTGCTCTTTGGATAACTTAAACCAATCACGAACGTTTCTTTGTTAAGGGAGCGAAGGGGTTGATCTACATTAGCATTCGTAAATACGATTTAGATTTACGGAATGATTTTTAATTGATACTCCTGAGTGCATTATTTTATAGATTTTGATAATAAATTCATGTTTTTTTACCGGTTCTTCGTGGGATAACTTATTCATTGAATTCAACTTCTTTTTTTATGTTAGAACTTTTTGCGCAAATTAAAAATTAAGAAGATGTCCTTTGTGTTTTTGTATTTATGATGTCGATATTTGATGTAAATTTTGACAACAAATTTATTTTTTATCCATTGCTATACCAATTAACAAGATTGATCCAGTAGTTCAATAGTGTCCTCAACTAATTCATTTAACTACAAATCACTGAAATTTCCAAATTCTTGAGTCAAGAATAAAAAAAAGGTACAAATATAACAACCACTGAAATTTCCAAATCTAACATGAATTAAATTAAGCTTTCGAGCAAAATTACTCTTCTAGTTTTCTACCTTAGAAAGGTACAAATATAACAACCACTAGAATGAGACAATCAAGTTAATTAGCAACAAATTATGGAATCAATTTTACATGTGTTATTCCTTTGCCCTTATGCCAAATCAGTTTGGCTGGAGGTAGCCCGAATCTTGGCAAGGAAAATTTTCAAACCTGGTAAGACGGTGTCTAATACCATTTATCAATCATGGCAAATGGTCAAGCAGAAGGGTAATATGCCTCAAAAAGAATGGATGACCAGGTTTATATGTGTAACGTGGGGGATCTGGAAACAGCGCAATGCTGTAATATTCAGAGATCACTCTTTACCTCCAAACCTGATTGCTGACAGATGCTGCCAACAGATGGAACAATGGCTCAAGTTGTGTTAAAAAGTTGCCTCTTCGTTTGTTTTATATAGAATAGTAATAATAATGTTTATTGTATTGGAATTCGGGGTTAAGAGAGGTTAAGAGATGCCTGTTGCATGGCACAAGCTGCTAGAAAACATAGAAGAGTGGTTGTGCGCATGTGCACAAGGGATATTATTTCAAATAACAGTGAATAAAAGTATGTTTTTCTGTATTGATTGAGTTGTATCATTTACACAAATTACAGGTGCTTATAAAGGCTAACTAGCCGTTACCATTTCCTAATATACAAATAGACGTTAACAATACTAAATATTGCTTAATTACAATTTCCTAATATTTTGGGTCATTTATGTAAGGTTGAGAGCTGTTAGGAATCCTAATTGGATTGGGTTTGATCTTGATTGGATTTGATATCTTCAACACTCCCCCTCAAGTTGGGTTCGAATAAGTTGAAAGAACCCAACTTGCTTGTAATTGTATGAAATGTATTTCCATTCAGTGCTTTGGTGAAGATATCAGCAAGTTGCTCTTTGCTATTTACATACGGCGTTTCGATTTCTTTTGATTGAACTTTTTCCCGTATGAAATGACAATCAACTTCTATGTGTTATGTTCTTTTATGAAAAACTGGGTTTGATGCAATGTGTCTTGCTGCATTATTATCACAATACATCTTCATGGGGTGCTTGACTTGTATTCCCATGTCTTGTAACAATTGCTTCAACCACGTAAGTTCACTTGCGGTGGATGCCATCGCTCGATATTCAGCTTCTGCGCTGGATCGTGCCACAACATTTTGTTTCTTGCTCTTCCAGGTTACTAAGTTGCCTCCAACAAACGTGCAATATCCAGTTGTAGACCTTCTATCAACACTGCCTGCCCAGTCTGCATCAGAGTAACCAAGAATAGTGTTATCATTATTCTTTTTCATACAGAGTCCCTTTCCAGGTGAACCTTTTAAATAACACAGGATTCGATTGACAGCATTCAAATGACTTGTTCTTGGACTATGCATAAATTGGCTAATTACACTAACTGCATATGTAATGTCAGGTCTGGTAACAGTTAAGTAGATTAATTTACCAACAAGTCTCTGAAACCGACCTATGTCTTTTAACAGTTCACCCTCTGTAGGGTTTAATTTGCAATTCAATTACATTGGTGTGGTAACTGGTTTGCAACCTAGTTTACCAGTTTCTTTTAGCAAATCTAGGGTATATTTCCTTTGGCACAAAAAAAGACCTTTACTAGAGTGTGCAACCTCTATGCCAAGGAAGTATTTTAAGTGGCCTAAGTCTTTGATATCAAATCTTTCTTTTAAGTGGTCTTGTACTATCTTAATTTCATGATTCATGTTACCTGTAATAATGATGTCATCTACGTATACTAAAACAATAACAGTAGAGGTCCTTGAGTGTTTGGTGAACATGGATGAATCTGCTGAACTTTTAGAAAAACCAAGTTTTGACAATGCCCAACTTAACTTGGCATACCATGCACGAGGTGATTGTTTAAGACCATAGATTGATTTGTGCAACTGACATGCAAGATTTTTGTTAAGTTCACTAGGGTGGTCAGGTGGTAGGTTCATATAAACTTCTTCCTCTAAGTTTCCTTGGAGGAATGCATTTTTAACATCCATTTGGAATAAATTCCAACCTTTATTTACTGCTATTGATAATAGTACCCTAACCGTACTCATTTTGGCTACAGGTGCAAAAGTTTCGGTGTAGTCTATACCATACGTTTGGGTGAAACCTTTAGCTACCAATCTAGCTTTATACCGTTCAACTGAACCGTCACTGTTATACTTGACCTTATAAATCCATTTACATCCTACGGGTTTTTTCCCATGAGGTAGATTCACAATGGTCCAAGTTTTATTTTTCTCAAGAGCTTCTAGTTCTTCATTCATTGCCTTTTTCCATATAGGACTTAATTGGGCTTCTTGGTAAGTTGATGGTTCAGTTTGACTTGATATAGAACTTAGAAAGGCCTGGTATTTTGGTGTGACATTGTCATAAGTAATATGATTTTGAATAGGATATACAGAGGTATGATATGTAACAAAATCATTCAACCTACTAGGAGGTTTAATGGAACGTACTGACCTGCGGACATGATTTTGATTTGTGTCACCTGAGACTTGAAGAGTGTCATTTTGAGATGCATCTTCTTCAATTTGTTGTTCTTGACAAATTTTGGGAGTTTCAACTTGACCTGAAATAGTTAGTATTGGCCTAGGTTGTTCTTCTTGGTTGTGACCAGACTGACCCTCTACACTAGGTACCAAGTTACCCTCTTTGAAGTATGGTTCATCTTCACGAAATGTTACATCTCTAGATATATACATTTTCTTTTTATTAAAGTCATAGCATTTGTACCCCTTCTTTTGAGATGAGTAACCTAAGAAGATCCCTTTAACTGCTCTTTTTTCCAATTTATTTCTTTGATTTTCTTGTATATGTATAAAACATGTACATCCAAAAACTCTTAAATGATCTAAGTTTATCTTTTTATTATTTAAAACTTCTAATGGTGATTTATCTTCTAAGATGTAGCTAGGAGTTCTATTAATTAAATATGTTGCAGTGAGGACTGCTTCAGACCAAAAAAATTTAGGTACATTTGTTTGAAATAATAATGCTCTTGTGATTTCAAGTAAGTGCCTATTTTTTCTTTCCGAAATTCCATTTTGTTGGGGAGTTCCAACACAAGATGTTTGATGTAAAATTCCAAGTTCCTTGAGAAAATTTGAAAAATCCTTATTAATATATTCGGTACCATTGTCAGATCTTAGGATTTTAATTTTTGAGTTGAACTGATTTGAAATCATGTTTGAAAATTCTTTGAATGTTGAAAAAACTTCAGTTTTAGATTTAAGTAAATATAACCATGTAACACGTGAAAAATCATCAATAAATGTTACAAAATATTTATAACCATTAAATGACTCTATGGGAGCAGGACTCCATATGTCAGAATGAATAATTTCAAAAGGTTCAACAGTTTTGCTAGTTGAAGTACTAAATGGTTTTCTATTTGTTTAGCGTATCGACACGTGTCACAATTATTAGAATTTAAATTCAAGGTGGCATAAGTTTCTTTAAAGTTACATCCGAAGGATGACCTAATCTATGATGCCATAATTCATTATTGTTGCTACTAAGAAAAGCATGGTTGGTTGACTCGAAAACATAAAGTCCATTTTCTAATTGTCCTTCACCAATCTTTTTTCCAATTAACCGGTCTTGAAATATCACATTATTTGGTGTAAATGTCACATTGCAATTTAATTCATTAGTTATTTTACTAACAGAAAGTAAATTTGAGGTGAATGTAGGCATGTACAACACATTTGAGATATTTTTTGAAAATAATGTGGTTTCTCCTATACCTTTAATTTGTACCTCATGTCCATTTGCAACACAAACATGTGGTGATATTTCATTTTTAACTAGATTTTTAATATTTCCAATATTTCCAGACATATGATCTGTTGCTCCAGAATCTATTAACCATTTATTTTTATTTGTAGCTAAATATGTGCAACAATTATTCAATTCTGGTTCTGGAACATAATTTTGGACATTATCAGGGTTTAAGTTATAAAATTTCCTAGAATTTGTCTGACCATCAATATTCTGGTTATATACAGGGTTCGGACTCCAAATTTTATTGGGTTTAGATAGTGCGCTGATATTCAATTCATTTTCAGGGTTTGTTTTAGAAACATACTCATTTTGAGTAGCGCTAATTGGCCAAGATATGTTATTTTGTTTATTTCCAAGGTTTGAATTAGAATATTCCCTATCCTTTCTTCCCAAATTGAGGTCCGAACAAAAATACTCACCTGCTGAAGGATGCTCACCATTCACCTCCTGTCCCACCCTTGAATTCTCACGGAACACCTGAATCAGCTGTCCGATCTGTTGGAGAAGAAGAGCACTGGACGCCTCTTGTCCCGAGCCGCTCGCTTGCGCAGTCGCTGCGTGCGGAATGCCTCCCTTCTTCTCTTTCTTCTCTGGTCGCAGGTGGGGGTACAAGAACCAGCATGTCTTTTTAGCGTGTCCCTTTCGGTGGCAGTGATCGCACCTAACACCAGAATTTTCTCCAACTATTTCTCTCCCCCTGCTGCCAGCACTCAGGCCGCCATTAGAGGTTGCTTGATGGACATTGGGCTTACTGATGAGGTTTCGGACTACTACCCCTGTGTTGCCAGACATCTCAGATGTCGCCTCGCCAACGATCGCGGTTTCGTTTTCACTCATCGTGACGATTTTGACTTCTCTCCTAGCGAATCCGGTATTGCTAGAATTCTTATTGCTCTGATACCATATTTCAAATAACAGTGAATAAAAGTATGTTTTTCTGTATTGATTGAGTTGTATCATTTACACAAATTACAGGTGCTTATAAAGGCTAACTAGCCGTTACCATTTCCTAATATACAAATAGACGTTAACAATACTAAATATTGCTTAATTACAATTTCCTAATATTTTGGGTCACTTATGTAAGGTTGAGAGCTGTTAGGAATCCTAATTGGATTGGGTTTGATCTTGATTGGATTTGATATCTTCAACAGATATGCTGTGATAATCTCAGAAATCACAATGATGTAATTTGATCTACTTTAAATACAATTCACTTGTCAGCCTCTGACAAGCTTTCAAAAAAAAGATATTAGGAATACATCTTGAGGTGTAAGTTTGGGACTACAGCTCGACTTTCTAAGTTGTCCAAACTTGATTATCTCAATTCCAAGACTTATAGTAGTAATCTTTTATATTTAACAAATTTGACCGGAAACCTATATTGAATTCAAATTCAAGACTTTTAAATTTCTTCACCATCAATTTCAAGTTACGTAAAATGGTTAGAATTCAAGAATGACTCACAATTTTGATCTGTTGGTCGATTACAATTTGCTACAATTCAACATTGTTCCATCAAAAGGAAGGACAACCCTAAGACAAATTTTCTGGTTGGGAAAGTAATAAGTCATGGAATTAAATTCAGTCAACAAAGCAGTTTCTCAAAAAGGAGATCGTAACCAATGAATTCAAGGAGAATGAACAATGAATTTACTCACAAAATCCCAAATTGTAAGTTGATAACATGCCATGGCTGGCAATCAATCAATCAAGCAACTAGTATGTTTTTTGTCTTCTCTGTCTTATGCGTTTCACGGCCGTGAAGAACTGCCGGTGCCAACTTCTATCCTTTAATTTTCCTATGTTTTCGTCTGTTTTTATTCTTTTCTTTTCCTTTTTCCACAACCGCTCTTCTTCTTTTCTGTTAGTAAATCTTATTTCTATGACGATATGTTTGATGAAGAAGAGAGCCCAAACAAATAGAAAATACAGGTGTTCCTTTTAATCAATAGATCACTGTTTTCCTATATATAATGTTCGAAACAGAGGAATAGGAAGATACAGGTATCATCTTTCTTTGAAATTAATGACTAATGAAATATGTCTACCAGTAGAAGAAGTTAGAGAGCTTCACGTAAGATTAAATAATTCTATCAATAATCAATTAGCTAGGTGGAGATCCCCACTACTTGAGAGCTTCATGCTTAACAGGTCGGACTATTGCTAGTAACTTATTCAGTTGTGCATATGTGTTTGAGCATTTCCAGCCTGATATTAGCTCCTCTGATCAGCTGGTAAAGAAAGTGAAGGAGAGAAGAGTCTAGACATTCCTCCGCTGTCTTGTTAGAGGGTGAATTAGTCAATCTGGTTTACAATACAAGGTTATTAATTGATTAAATAAAGAAAAGGGTATATAAGAATGGATTTTAAATTTTGATGGGGATATTGGATATTTTGATGTTTTGATGGGGATATTGAATATTTTGAAAATTTTGAAAATTTTGATGGGTACACCGGCAATTAACCCTTTTATATAATACTTCCAACCATTCTAGCTAACAGAAATTTCAGCTATAGAAAATATTAGTGGAACGTGTTAGGTGGGTCAAAGATAGTGGACAGGTGTCACCATGAAAGTTCGGTACAAAAGAACTCACCTTTTCTGTTTATTTATCTATATATTATTACTGATTTGCACTAAGCCCATACTTATTTAGGGAATTAAACTTTAATAATAAAATACTAAGTTTCCAATATATATATCGTTGAATAAATTTCAAAACATGTTAAACTGAAACGAAACATATATAATCACTTATAATTGTACAAATTAAATTTAAAATAGCTCTTCATATTAATTTGCAAAAATTCAAAAATAATCTCTACATATTATAACTACTTTATAATTATTTCTTCAATTACATGTTTCACTTTTAAGTCAAATAAAATTTTCAAATCAAAAGTTGGGATGTTACAATAAGCAACTGTTCGCACAAAAGTGTATCACAAAGTTTCACTACAGCAAGCTGTAGCTTTTAAACCTTGAATTAACTTCCGACTAGACTGCAAGTGCACAATCCTATCGTATAGTTTAGTCAGGTATCGATCCACAGGACGGTTCAAAATCAAATCTGGACTCTACTTAAATCAATTAGGTACTAGAAGTTGGAAAATGTTGATTTGGTTTGTTTAATATTCCTAAGTTCAATGACAGAAATAATAAAAATGACAGAACGTAAAATTTGGTTTTTATCAGATAGAGAAAAGCGTTTCCAGGGTTTTCGATTTCATTATCAACCTTGCCTCTCGGTACCATTCACACGACCCGCGTACTTTCATACGCGGTCCGCATGGAAGACGCGACCCGCGTACTCTCATACGCGGCCCGCGTGGACCTCGAGTAAATGTAGCAGTTGTCTGTTTTTGCGTTGTTCTTTGGTGTAAGGATTCATTGACCGAACCTAATGTTCCTAAACCTCAACTCTCGTTTGTTGGCTTAATAAACTTGGCATCGGAAATGCAATTTCACCTTCTTAGATTTTTAATCTAAGTTAATTGTCAGTTGTGCATATGTGTTTGAGCATTTCCAACCTGATATTAGCTCCTCTGATCAGCTGGTATCGTTTAATGCTGGAGGGAAGAGTCTAGACATTCGATGAAAGAAAGTGAAGGAGAGAAGAGTCTAGACATTCTTCCTCTGCCCTGTTAGAAGGTAAATTAGTCAATCTGGTTTTCAATACAAGGTTTGAGCATTTCCAACCTGATATTAGCTCCCCTGATCAGCTGGTATCGTTTAATGCTGGAGGAAAGAAAGTGAAGGAGAGAAGAGTCTAGACATTCCTCCTCTGTCCTGTTAGAGGGTAAATTAGTCAATCTGGTTTTCAATACAAGGTTATTAATTGATTAAATAAAGAAAAGGGTATATAAGAAAGGATTTTAAATTTTGATGGGGATATTGGATATTTTGATGTTTTGATGGGGATATTGAATATTTTGAAAATTTTGATGGGTGCACCGGCAATTAACCCTTTTATATAATACTTCCAACCATTCTAGCTAACAGAAATTTCAGCTACAGAAAATATTAGTGGAACGTGTTAGGTGGGTCAAAGAAAGATAGTGGACAGGTGTCACCATGAAAGTTCGGTACAAAAGAACTCACCTTTTTTGTTTATTTATTTATATATTATTACTGATTTGCACTAAACCCATACTTATTTAGGGAACTAAACTTTAATAATAAAATACTAAGTTTCCAATAAATATATCGTTGAATAAATTTCAAAACATTTTAAACTGAAATGAAACATATATAATCACTTATAATTGTACAAATTAAATTTAAAATAGCTCTTCATATTAATTTGCAAAAATTCAAAAATAATCTCTACATATTATAACGACATATTATAACTACTTTATAATTATTTCTTCAATTACATGTTTTAAGTCAAATAAAATTTTCAAATCAAAAGTTGGGATGTTACAATAGGCAACAATCATATTTTCTGGTTAAAAATTGTAAAAATGGTTGGTCTTTTATGAATCTAGTTTGAAAGTTCTACGCAATTATGAGCATGTGCGTAAAATATAATTAATATAGGATTTCTGCTGTAATTAAAGACCAGACAGCTTTTTTTAAAACTCAATTAACTCAATCCTACAATGAGAAATATTTACATTTAAAATTTAAAATCATTTATTGTAAATTATTTGTAGTTTAAAATATTTAGAGGTCAAGAATCAGTTTTAGTCTACTGGTAAAGGCACATGTCCTCTGACTTAGAGGGTTATTAGTTCGAAACCCAGATGAGAAAAATATTTTGTTGTAATAACATGAGTTTGAAAATAATTTTGGGTGGCTTGACCCTAACCCTCTTATTAAAAAAAAATAATATTCAGAGGGCTTACAAGAAAAATGAAAAAAAAAAAAAATTCATACTTCAAATGTATAATAGAACACATCCTAATTATAACCCTCCAATTATTTAGGAATAACCGCATAGATGCGTTTTATAGTATGCATGGATTCTTAAACGGAGTGGGGAAGCAGAGCTCAGAGCTCTTCCCGGCTCCTCAAAAGTGATAACTGTAGGATTTGTGACGTGATTCCCACAGGTTCTTCAGGGGCAGAAACTAGAAAATAGAGATTGAGGGTTGAAGAATCAAATATAGTGTAATTTTATTTTATAAAGGGGACTAAAAGATATTAATGCATATAAAAGTTATAAAATTTAATAGACCAAATTACAAAATTTCAAACTATAGGGGGTGCTTAGCACCCTTTCCCCACCACTATGTTCCGCCCCTGAGGTTCTTGATCTAATCTCTTACACAGTTTTCACTCACCATTATAGCAATACGATTAAAAGATAATACTGTAATGCTGGTCATAATTGCTCTATAATGAGTTCCAAAACATTGCTCTAGCATTCCGATTCCTAGGGGTGCACAAAAGGCTCATAATTCGTAACTCATTTGGAATGAATCGGATTCAACTCACCATCTGACTCGAGTTCACTAATTTTGTTGACTCATGAGTCGAATCTAGGGGCAAATCAGCTCAATTCGGATTCAACGGTGGTATGTAATATATTACATAATTTTTATTTCAATTTCTTTACAAAACATAAATATTGGAAACATGTGAATTCTTCGTCTAAGATATTATATAGGAAACACATTTTGCATCTAAAAATTGATAAAAGAAACAACTACCTATTCTTAAAATTGATAATTATGTTTTATATATTACACATAATAATAAAGTTTTTTAATTTTTTATTGTCACGGCATGTAAATATATAGAGTAACAATTTTTTTCTCTTCACCTTTGTTATCTCTGTACCTTTAAATTAGAAATATCATTGGGTAACACTAAAGCAAGCACTAATTAGCACCTTTGTTATCTCTGTTAGACATTTGACACTGCCCGCCGCGGGCTGCCCGAACCCGGTCCGCCCGTGCCCGGTGCCCGGGGTACCCGTACCCGTGCCCGGGTATAGACGGGTAAACGGGTACGCGGGTACGGGCTTGAAATGGGCAGGGTGGCCTGTTTTGGTGCCAAACCCGGGTGTACCCGTACCCGGCAGACCCGTGCCCGCTGCCCGTCTGCCCGCACCCGCCACGGGTGTACCCGTGCCCGTACCCGTACCCGTGCCCGCTGCCCGCCGAACACTTTAATTCAAAAATTTCCCCCCCTCTGTTAACTTGCGCTGCATCACAATTGTGAATATTGAGGTGGTTGTACAGCTTTTACAATTACTTAATCTGGATCGTTCTTTTTAACTTGGCACGAATCGCAAAGCCCAATAATACTGCCCCCTCAGTCAGCCCGAATCCCAAACCGGATGAGAGTTAATCTCAACCGTAAATAGCTAATTGTAAAGGGAATCTTTTACAGTACCGTCGATATATGGATCCGCCGCATCCGCGCCTCTACCAGGCCCCCACTGGGCCCACTAGTACGAACCTCTGCGGCTCTGCCCTCTGGTCTGGTCCTCTGCATTAACGTGTTGATTAATGTAAAAGATTCCCTTCACTTTACGAGGCAACAAGGTCCAGGATCCTCTCCAATATGTGTAAAAGATTCCCTTCACTTTACGGTTTGGGATTAACTCTCACCGCTTTGAGATTCGGCCTAACGCAGGGAGCAGTATTATTTGGCTTTGAGATTCGTTCCAAGTTAAAAAAAACCTACCCGTGCCCGTCCTGCCCGTGCCCGCTGTACCCTTGCCCGTTGTACCCGTCTACCCGCAACGGGCACGGGTTTGAGACGGGCAGGGCGGAGTTTTTAAAAAAAAAAACCCGCCTACCCGTGCCCGTTGTACCCGCCAACCCGTTGTACCCGTACCCGTTCTGCCCGCTGCCCGGGACGGGTACGGGTCTGCCCTGCCCGAGGTACCCGTTAGCAGAAGTCTAATCTCTGTACCTTTAAATTAGAAATATCATTGGGTAACACTAAAGTAAGCACTAATTAGAACCTTTATGTAAAGTAAGCACTAATTGGCAGCTTTAACACAAATAAAAGAAAGGGCTCTGTCGCTTCCTGATTGGACGCTTAAAACTAATTAATTCTCAATTCAGGGATGGGCCATGGGCTATTGACAACTGCTCTATTAAGAACACTATGTTTTGGGTTTTGTGAGAAACCCACTTTCCAATCCAATAAGTTTCTCTCTTCTTCTAAAAAATTTCATTGTTTATATTAAAGTAATTTGAGTTTGTCATGTGTAGGGCTGCAAACGAACCGAACCGAATCGAACTTACCTCCAGTTTGAGTTTGGTTTGAATTAATTTCGAACTAACTCAATTTCGAACGAACTTAATTTCGAATCAAACTTTTTACGAACTCAATTTCAAATTTTTATGAACTTTGTTACGACTTACGAGTTATGACTTATGGCTGGGCCATAGTTCGAAATTATAGCAATTCAATAAAAACTCAGGCATTCTGAATTCTAATTGCACAGTATACCAAAGTTTATATCAAAGTTTATTACAAATAGCAAACCTATTTAGAACTAAGTTTTGTTTGTGAACCTATTTCGAACGAACGAGGTCCAGTTTGAGTTTGGTTTGAATTAATTTCGAACTAAGTTTGGCTTGAATTAATTTCAAACGAACTCAATTTCAAATCGAATTTTTTACGAACTTTTTCAAATCAAACTCGAATCGAATTACGAATTAGGAATTTTTTGTGCAGCCCCAGTCATGTGAGAACAAATGATTCTAATAAAAACAAATGGTTCGTGAAGAGAGGACCCTTGTCGTTTTATTTAATGTGATACGGTTACCTACTCTGCAATCCGTCCTTTTTATAATATACACATTTGTTTTTATTAGAATGTTTTATCTTCCAAAAGGACGTTTTGGTTGAACTTATACATCATGAATCATTTGAAGCAATAAGTGTTCCACCAAAAAAGTGTTCCTCCCAAAATCCAATACATCATTTACTTTTTTTTTTTTGCTTTGGTTTGCGAATTTTTTAATTAGAGATAATTAGTAATCAGATGAACTGGACATTATGGTTTATAACGTCCAGCTACAGTGACCTTGATGTTACAAATAACGTTCTTTCTATTTTTTCAAAATCTAACAAAAATGTTGCTCGTTATCGATATTTTTTTTTGTTTTTCCTATTAATAAAAACTAAAGGATCAATTTCTCGGAGACCTTGATGCAGTGGATCCATCCGACAGTTTTAAAATTAAGTATTTTTTTAGAGTGAAAAAGTGGAGCAATCACATGGGTAGGGTATCAATATCACATAAAATAAAAGAACAAGGGTTCTCTCTCTTCGTGATGGAATAAAGTGCTTCTCACAGGACAAAAGTAATTGAAGAATAAAGTCTCCGAAAATCCAATACAGCACTTACGCTTCCACTTTGCCTTTACCAAATACCAATTACCAACCACTTGTTTCCTATTCGTATCCTGCAGGGATTGTAACTCTGTCAAAGCCACATAGCATCTGTCATTCTCCAATAATGCAAAAGACTTGAGGTTTTCAAGTCAAGCTGTACATTCAATCTATTACGGCATTCAATCTATATTCATCCCCTCTCTTTTGCAACTACGTATACATTCAATCTATCTTGCAATCTCTGTTTCCGACTCTCTGATCTCTTGCTGTAGAGTACGCTTCCAAATCTCAGCCCTCTGCTCCATCTCTTGCCATCGGGTACACGGTATCTCTTTCCAAAATCTCTATTTCTCATATCTCTCGCTTATTATTAACCAACCAATCTCTGCCTTCTGCTATCTTCATTCTCAATCGATCTGTTCTCTCAATCACCAATTTAGTAAGTGTTTAAAAAAAAAATATACATTTTGCTACTTGTTATTTGTCATTCCTAAGCAACACTAGCAAGGAAAAAACAAAAATCGAAAAAAAAACCCAGCGGCTTTGAGGAAGCTGCCGCAGTAGAAGAAAGAAGAAACTTCAAGATGGCTCTTTCAACCGCTGCCTGGACCATTGCTGAGTGGGCGGGGTCCGCTGTTGTTGGAGAACTTATCAGCATCTGTTTTTCGCGTGGCCATGAGCTGCCAGCCGATACCAAAGCCGAGCTAAAGAGGCTACAGGCAGCTCTTCCCCAGATCACAACTGTCATGGGCATTGTCGAAGCTCTGAAGATGAAGGACCCGAGTGCTCGCCAATGGGTCGAGCAGTTTAGGAAGGCTGTTGAAGCATCCGAAGACGTCCTTGATGAGTTCGAGTACAAAAAACTGGAGGATATGGTAAACGACCGAGAAGAGGCGGGTGGATCTGCTTCTAGTTCAAAGAAGAGAAAACCATGTCCTATCAATGATGATACTTCGGAGAGGTTGAAGGAGGCTGTAAGAATGTTGGATCAGGCTGCAAACGGTGTGGAGCGTCTCCTTCAAGCTGCCACTGTGCTAGGTATTCATGATCTTTCTGAATCACGACAAGAAACCCGTAAAGTTTTAAGTCGCGAAACTACTTCCTTTTTAATTGAAAGAGAGTTGTTTGGCCGGGAAGTTGAGAAGCACAAGATAATTGATTGGCTAAAGCGGCCAACTGATGTTCGCCTCTCTTCGTTTGGTATTGTCGGGGTGGGTGGACTAGGAAAGACCACCCTTGTACAATTTGCATATCAAGAGATGCGCAGGTCGAATCATTTCGACAAAACAATTTGGGTTTGTGTTTCTACCAACTTCAGTGTTGAAGATATAACGAGAAAACTGCTTGGTGAACTAGGCGAAAATAATTGTTGTAATAAACCATTAAATGCACTTCAAGAGACCTTGAAAGAAAATATACATCTAAAGAAAATTCTTCTAGTTTTAGATGATATATGGGATGATGAGAAAAGGAGCGACTGGGACCAACTGGTTGCTCCTTTGAGATTTGTACAAGAAGGTAGTAAAATATTATTTACTACTAGAATGAAATCAGTGGCTAACTTGCTTGCAAGTGTGATAAGTACAGAGCATGAATCTCTATCATTACAAGGCTTAGGAAAGCAAGAGTTGCGATTGCTCTTCCAGAGCTATGCATTTTGTGGTTTTAACCATGACAATCATAGAGATTTGCAAGCAATTGGAGATCAAATGCTAAAAATGCTCCGAGGTAGTCCATTAGCAGCAAAGGTGATTGGAAGCTTGCTGAATTCACGTATGGACCACCAGTATTGGAGAAGAGTTTTGAATCACGGGTCTCTATTTAACTTAGAGCAAGCAAAGGATGTGGTGGAGGTTTTGAAATTGAGCTACTACCATTTACCCGCAAATTTGCAGGTATGCTTTAGATTTTGTAGCATATTTCCTCAAGATCATCAGTTTGATAAAGATGACTTGATCAAAATGTGGATCTGTTCTGGATTTGTCCAGCAACAATCAAGTCAAGAAGAAAGGCCAGAAGATATTGGAGAAGATTACTTCAATCTTCTTTTAAGGAAGTCATTCTTTGAATATGTTGAACCATGGAAAGGTTTAAAGAGATATGTTATGCATGATCTGGTGCATGAGTTGGCCCAAAACGTTTCCCATGGAGAATGTTTTAGAATAGAAACTAATGATAAATCAATCACCATACCTAGCACTGTACGACATGTTTATGTACATGAACGTGATATGGAAAAGGTCTCCCATCTTGAAAATTTACGCAGCTTGGTTGTAACCACTTATTCGTATTCAATTGTTCTTCCAAATAATTTAATTAAGAAAAGTTTACGTTTATTGAAAATATGTGGATGGAGTATGAGTGAAATGCCCAAAGAGATAAGCTGTTTGGTACACCTTCGCTACCTGTCCGCCGGAGGACCTGGACCTTATTATGTCATTGATGAAACGTTCAAGTACTTGCTCCTTGCTTCAGTTTACAAACTTTATCATTTGCATGTACTAGAAATTCCAGGATATAATAATGAGGTTGCGATCTATTCAGCAATGGAAACAACTGGTGTGACCAATCTACTTAGGTTGCGTTATATGAGGCTTCCAAAGAAGATAATGCAAACCATTCATGGAGTTCACAAGCTGACATCTCTCCAAGAGTTAACCTTTTTTGTTGGACAAGAGAGTGGTCAACGTATAAATGAACTGGGCACACTAAAGAACCTCCGACATCTGTCTATTGAAAACATTGAGAATATTGGGGATCATACTGAAGCTAAGAGTGCCAACCTATTAGGGAAGAATAATCTCATGTCGCTCTCCCTGAAATGGACCTCAGAGAGCAATCCTGTTCTCCCTGAGGAAATCATTGATTACCTCCAACCCCCTCCCAGTCTCATGGAATTGACAATTAACAATTATAATGGCCAAAGATCTCCTAATTGGATGGAGGATTCACAGTCTTTAAACCTATCATCCCTCAAATTGCTTAATTGTCCTCTTTGGAAAAACCAATTATTTTCTGGGGAAATGCCATATTTGAAAATTCTTGATATACGTGATTGTCCAAATCTGGACAAGTTACCTGATATGCCACTTTCTCTTATTGAATTCCGAATTAGTAATGTGGCCTTGACTTCTCTTCCAGCTTTGTACCAAAATTCTGGTAATAACACTCTTGCGCCATTATCCCTAAAATCATCACTAAGAGTAGTGACGATAGAAGGGTGCCCCAACTTAATATCCTTGCATGGATTTCTGCAGCAAAACAACCAAGATTTGCAAGCTATCGAGGAGATAGTAGTCAGAGGTTGTGAGAATCTCGTACATCTACCAATGGGTGCATTGTTGAACATTGATCCAAAATTGATAACACTAAAATTAGAAACAGTGGAGAATGTGTGCTGCAGGTGTGTTTGTATTAGAAGTTCTATAATTAGTGTAGTTAGTGGAGAAAGTGGTTTCCTTATTTACACTAGGCAGAAATAGCATGTAGTTGAGTTAGTGGAGTCCTTATTTAGCATTAATGTTTAACTATAAATTAAGATGTACTTTGTATCCGAAATATATACAATAGAAGAGTTTATTTCAGCAGCAAATATTCTCTTGTCTCTGTTTTTTGTATCTTTATCCATCTGAAATTTCCAACAAATTGGTATCAGAGCCAGGTTGATCAACTTTGGGGCGTTTTCATGGCAGAAAACGGCAGCACCATGGTGAATGTCACACAACCAGCAATACCTCTCTTCAAAGGCGAAAACTATGCTTTTTGGAGCATCAAGATGACGACCTTGTTCAAGTCTCATGGCCTATGGGACTTGATAGCAAATGGTGTTCCTAATCCAGATCCTAATCCGCAAGAGAATCAAAAGAAAGATGCACGAGCATTGTTTTTCATCCAACAAGCAGTGCATGACACCATCTTCTCGAAAATCGCAGCAGCCACCAACGCAAAGGAGGCATGGACAACCCTGAAAACAGCATTTCAAGGGAGTACTCGAGTCATGGCAATCAAACTTCAAGGCCTACGCAGGGACTTTGAAACATTGCAGATGAACAAGGAAGAATCAGTCCAAATTTTCCTTTCAAGAGTACAAGAGGTGGTCAATCAAATCCGAGCATTTGGAGACACCATGGAGGAGAAGACGGTGGTGGCAAAGGTGTTGAGAAGCCTAACACCCAAGTTTGATCATGTTGTAGCAGCAATTGAAGAATCAAAGGATCTCGCAACGTACACCTTTGATGAACTCATGGGATCACTGCAGACTCATGAAGCAAGGATGTCAAAGGCTGAAGATAAAGGCGACGACAAGGCATTTTACATGAAGGGGGAGTCATCAAGAGGCAGATCTAATGGCTACCCAAGAGGCCGAGGCAGAGGAAGAAATAATTCCAGCAGAGGCAGAGGCAATCCCAGCAGAGGAAGAACAAACTCCAGCAGAGGAGGAAGAGGCCGAGGCAGACCAGCAGAAGTACATGATGATTTCAAGAGAGAAGTTCAATGTTACTACTGCAACAAATACGGGCATTATCAAGCAGAATGCTACAAGAAACAAAGAGAAGAAACCCAAGCAAATTACACAGAAGAAAAGGAGACTCAACCCACACTTTTCATGGCCAGCAGTATAGATGAAAAGATAGACGCAAGCAGCATATGGTTCCTTGACAGCGGCTGCTCAAACCATATGTCAGGGTTCAAGCAATTGTTTGTAGATTTTGATGAATCATGCAGATTGAAGGTTACACTCGGTGATGACAAGTTAATTCAAGTAGAAGGCAAAGGTACGGTTGCAGTACACACTAAAGAAAATGGTTTGAAATACTTGCATAATGTGTATTATATTCCAGATTTGTCTCAAAATCTGCTAAGTATCGGGCAGTTGATGGATTGTGGGTATTCTATCTTGTTTGAAGGGAAAACATGTTCAATAAGAGACAAAATCACAAATCAAGTATTAGTTGAGGTTAGCATGGCAATCAATAAGTTGTTTCCATTAGAAGTTTCAGATGTAAAGGAGAAAGTTATGGTTGCAAAGGAGTTTAATCCATCTGAGTTATGGCACCATAGATATGGTCATTTGAATTCAAATGGTTTGAGATTGTTGAACCAAAAGCAAATGGTTTATGGCCTACCCGAAATCAACCAAATAGGTGTTTGTGAAGGGTGTATATTTGGTAAACAAGCCAAGTTTCCATTTCCAAAAGGCCAAGCCAAGAGAGCAACTCAAGTGCTTGAGTTGGTTCATGCGGATTTGTGTGGTCCAATGCAAACCGAATCTCTTGGAGGCAGCAAATATTTTCTTCTTTTCACAGATGATTATAGTAGAATGAGTTGGGTGTATTTCCTACATAGCAAAGGAGATGCATTCAATAGTTTCAAGGTGTTTAAAGCATTTGTAGAGAAACAATCAGAGAAAAGGCTGAAGGTGTTAAGAACTGATCGGGGTGGTGAGTTTCTATCAAAAGAGTTCATAAATTTCTGTGAAAGTGAAGGGATACATCGTGAGTTAACCACACCATACACACCCGAGCAAAACGGGGTTGCTGAGAGAAAGAATAGAACTGTGGTAGAGAAGGGAAGAAGTATGTTAAAATGCAAGAAGTTACCAAATAAATTATGGGCTGAAGCAGTGGCAACTGCTGTGTATATTTTGAATATTTCACCCACAAAAGCCGTTATGAATAAAACACCATTTGAGGCATGGTTTGAGAGGAAACCCGGAGTAAGTCATTTAAGGGTATTTGGGAGTATAGCCTATGCACTAATCAATCCACAAAAGAGAACAAAGCTTGATGAAAAATCTGAAAAATGCATTTTTCATCGGGTATTGTACACAATCCAAAGGGTATCGGTTATACAATCCAGAAAATGGTAAAATTGTTGTGAGTAGAAATGTATTATTCAATGAAGAAGCAAGTTGGCAGTGGGAGAGTGTTGTACAACAAACCCAGGTTGAAGAATCATTAGAAGAAAACGAAGAGATAGCGGCACAAGATCAACCACACGAACAACCACCTAGCAGCAGCTCTAGCAGTCCAGTTGAAGATTCAATTCCTGAGATGCAATCAAGGAAGTTCAAAACATTGCAAGAACTGTATGAAACAACCCAGGTACTCCTTGTTGAAGATCCCACAACTTATAAAGAAGCCTCGGAAAAACAAGAGTGGCGCAATGCAATGCAAGAAGAAATGCAATCGATTGAGAAAAACAGAACTTGGCAATTGGTGAAACGTCCTCAAGGTAAAAATATTATTGGTTTAAAATGGGTTTTCAAAACTAAATTTGGTGCAGATGGAAGTGTTCAAAAGCTCAAAGCTAGACTTGTGGCAAAGGGTTATGCACAAGAATATGGAATAGATTATGAAGAAACATTTTCACCGGTTGCAAGGTTTGAAACTGTGAGAATGGTGTTAGCTTTGGCTGCTCAATTAAAAAGAGATGTGTTTCAATTTGATGTAAAATCTGCTTTTCTTAATGGTGAATTAGTAGAGGAGGTTTTTGTTGAGCAACCAAGAGGATTTGAGGTGAAGGGCAAAGAAGATTGCGTGTATAAACTCTCAAAGGCATTGTATGGTTTGAAACAAGCACCAAGGGCTTGGTATAGCAAGATCGATGCATATTTCACAAATTCTGGATTTGAGAGAAGTAAAAGTGAACCTAATCTGTATGTTAAGAAGAATGGAAAGGAGGAAGTGTTGATTGTATGCTTGTATGTAGATGATATGATCTATACGGGCACAAGTGAGAAATTGCTAACTGAATTTCAAGCAAACATGAAAAAAGAGTTTGAGATGACAGATCTAGGTTTACTGCATTATTTTCTCGGGTTAGAAGTAGAGCAAGAGCATGGTAGTATCTTTGTATCACAAAGGAAGTATGCAGTGGACTTGTTAAAGAAATTTGGCATGCATAGTTGCAAGGCAGCAGCTACACCGATGAACAATAATGAAAAGCTTGTAAAAGATGATGGCACAGGGCCATGTGATGAAACGAAGTTTAGGAGTTTAGTTGGAGGCTTGATTTATTTAACCCACACAAGACCAGATATAAGTTTTGCAGTAGGGGTGATATCTAGGCATATGCACAATCCAACTAAACACCATTTTGGAGCAGCAAAAAGAATTTTGAAGTATATCTCGGGTACCACTGATTATGGGCTGTGGTATTACAATGCAAAGTTCTTTGATCTAATTGGTTATAGTGATAGTGACTGGGCAGGTTGTTCTGAAGATAGAAGAAGCACATCTGGATATATTTTCTCCCTTGGATCAAGTGCTATAAGTTGGAGCTCAAAGAAACAAGCAACAGTGGCTCTTTCATCGTCAGAAGCAGAGTACATCGCAGTTAACTCAGCAGCTTGTCAAGCAGTGTGGCTTAGGCGAATTTTAGAAGATGTTGGACAGGTGCAGCAGCAGCCAACAACGATCTATTGTGACAATCAATCAGCCATTTCCATGACGAAGAATCCTGTGTTCCATGGAAGGTCAAAGCACATCGACATTCGCCTACATTTCATCAGAGATCTAGTTGCAGAGAAGATCGTTGAGCTGAAATTTGTCAATTCAGAAAATCAGAAGGCAGATGTTCTAACCAAGGCATTATCACTAGGCAAGTTCGAGAGCATGAGGAAGAAGCTTGGTGTAGTCAATTTTGCATCAAGGGGGAGTGTTGAACATTGATCCAAAATTGATAACACTAAAATTAGAAACAGTGGAGAATGTGTGCTGCAGGTGTGTTTGTATTAGAAGTTCTATAATTAGTGTAGTTAGTGGAGAAAGTGGTTTCCTTATTTACACTAGGCAGAAATAGCATGTAGTTGAGTTAGTGGAGTCCTTATTTAGATTAATGTTTAACTATAAATTAAGATGTACTTTGTATCCGAAATATATACAATAGAAGAGTTTATTTCAGCAGCAAATATTCTCTTGTCTCTGTTTTTTGTATCTTTATCCATCTGAAATTTCCAACATGCATTTGGGAAATTTGTATCGCTACACGAATTGACAATAAGTGATTGCCCAATGCTAATGGCAGTTGATAACCAGAGCACCCTCCTGCCCATGGCACTCAAATACCTTTCAATAAAAAACTGCGGTAAAGTTGATGAGCCACTGCTGGAATCAGCATCGAGCCTTCCTACTCTCACTGGTCTTTGGATTTCTGATTGTGCAAATATTTCTCGTATTCCCTCCTCAGAAAATGCATATGGATCTCTCAATGTGCTACGTATATCAGGATGCAAGAAGCTTGTTGAACATTCATCTAGGGAACAAGCACATGGTGCCGACCGAGGAAGTAGCTTGGCTTCTTTAGAGATCAAGGAACTTCGCATTGATAACCTCTCTCTCCTTCTCATCGAACCACTAAGAAGCCTAAGCTTTGTTATCAACCTACATGTTTCCCGTTGTTCATGGATGGAGGCTTTGCTGGAGCAA
The DNA here is from genome assembly GCA_025461045.1 of Carex parvula. Taxonomy (NCBI): domain Eukaryota; kingdom Viridiplantae; phylum Streptophyta; class Magnoliopsida; order Poales; family Cyperaceae; genus Carex; species Carex parvula. Next base: position 889,163 of record JAJGRW010000901.1, on the reverse strand, counting down.
TGGTTTCTGCAAAACAGCAGTACCCTCAAGTGGTTGAGTCTCAAGCGTGTGAGAAATCTCAATACATTGCCTGCTACAATGGGGAGACTCACTGTGCTTGAAATGCTGACAATCGGTAGTGCTGATTTGCTGGAGGAGCTTCTGGAGTTACCTGCTTCTCTAAGGGAGTTATATATCCATGATGCAAGCTCTCTGAAGTCATTGCCTGCTACAATGGGGAGACTCACTGTTCTTGGATATCTGACAATCCATGGGGCTGATTTGCTGGAGGAGCTTCCAGATTTACCTGCTTCCCTAAGGTCGTTACATATCTCGGGTGCAAGGTCTCTGAAGTCATTGCCTGCTACAATGGCGAGACTCACTGCCCTTGGAAGTCTACAAATCTATGGGGCTGATTTGCTCGAGGAGCTCCCGGAGTTACCTGCTTCTCTGAAAGAAAAGATAATTTATGGCCGATTTTTCTGAAACGTAAGGACACTCTACTTTTATAATAGACCCCCAACTCATGTTGAAAAAACAAAACCATCTAGAAATCAAGAAAGTTGATTTGCTGGAGGAGCATCCGGGGTTACGTGTTTCTCTCAAAAATAAGTCCATTAAAAGCCGTGGTGGCAGGTGGCTTCTTCGAAACACTCTGCTTTTCCAACCCCGTATTAATAATTTATGGCTTCTTTGAAACACATGGTGTTGACCGAGGAAGTAGCTTGGCTTCTTTAAAGATCCAGAATCTTTACATTGATAACCTCTCTCTCCTTCTCATCGAACCACTAAGGAGCCTAAGCTTTGTAAGGTACCTACATGTGTCCGATTGTTCATGGATGGAGGCTTTGCTGGAGCAATGGTTTCAGCAATCAGCAGTACCCTCAAGGATTTGACTCTCCAGTGTGTGAGAAATCTCTATACATTGCCTGCTACAATGGTGAGGCTCACTGTGCTTGAAGAGCTAACAATCTTTGGGGCTAATTTGCTGGAGGAGCTTCCAGATTACCTGCTTCCCTAAGGGAGTTACATATCTTATTTGGTGCAAGGTCTCTGAAGTCATTGCCTGCTACAATGGCGAGATTCACTGCCCTTGAAAGTCTACAAATTTCAAAAGCTTATTTGCTTGAGAAGCTCCCGGAGTTACCTACTTCTCTGAGAAGAAAGAGAATCAAAGGTCGTGGTGGCCGATTGCTCTGAAACATAAGGACACTCTACTTTTATAATAGATACCCAACTCATGTTGAAAAAACAAAACCATCTAGAAATCAAGAAAGTTGATTTGCTGGAGGAGCTCTCGGGGAACCTGTTTCTCTAAAAAATAAGTTCATTAGAGGCCGTGGTGGCAGGTGGCTTCTCTGAAACACTCTGTTTTCATAACAGAAATAAATCAGATACATGCGGCAGGATAATGCTTCATAACTTACCAACCCCGTATTAATAAGGTACATTCTTTTCCAAATTTTTTGAATAAATTAAAGGATCTTGCAATAGATTTGTCTTTTTTCTTTTTATCAGTAAGATATTCTTATTTGTGACTCTTCTTGTTTCAAACTTCAAAAACTTTGTAGGTTATTTCTACTTGTTGACTCATTCCTGCACAGACAAGGCCCACAACATAACAGTGACAACTCGAGTTTTGCATACATGTTAATGTCCAGAGGAATGGAGAAGGACACGAATAGCTGGTGCTAAGCATGGTTGAAACTACTACAGGATAATGCTTCATAAGTTACCAACCCCGTATTAATAAGGTACTTTCTTTTCCAATTTTTTTGAATAAATTAAAGGATCTTGCAATAGATTTGTCTTTTCTCTTTTTATCAGTAAGATATTCTTATTATCAGAGGAATGGAGAAGGACACGAGTAGCTGGTCCTAAGCCCGGTTGAAACTACTACAGTACCTTCCCAGCAGGTATATATCTGACCTTGTTTCTTTATTTAAATTTGAGGGATACTAACATATTTCAAATTTTAACTCTCCCTATGTCTAAACGATATAGCTGGTCCTAAGTCCGGATAAAAGGAGGAGGGTGAACAATAAAATATTTGAACGATATAGCAGTACCTGTTTGGTTTTCATACCACTAGTGTTTCTTTGCCTTTAATTGGTACCTGTTGTTTGGTTTACATACACTAATTATTTACCAAACTTGCAATATTTTCCCTTCATGGATACAGGTGATGACCGGTTGAAACAGTCATCGAACTGCAGCTGGAAGTGCAAAATCAAAGCAGAGGGGCTGCAGCGCAATTTAACCAAGTTCAAAGGAAAGAAGTCCAAAATTTCCACAGAGGGGCTGCAGTGCAATTTTAATCCAGCTGAGGAGATGAATGAGGTTAGACTATCAAATGAAAAAAAATAAACAATATCAAGCAGCAATCAAGCCTAATTGGATATGTGTAGTTATGGCATGAGATTTTTGACATAATACTGGTTATGTGCAAATTCAATTGTTTACATGAAAAAACGAACAAGTTGAGAACGAATGTGAAAATTAAATCTATATACACATTGAAAATCATTTGACAGTTTTGCACTGTCTTACAAGAGCAGAAAATTGAGAACGCTTGTGAAAGATATTTATGCAATTTTAAGGGGTAAGCATGCAAACTTTTCGTTGCTGATTAAATAATTAACAACAATGACAATTTTATCCCTAAAATAAAAAAAATAAAAAAGACTTGATTTTTTCTACATGTCAATCTATTGAATGAAAAAAGCCATGTTTATAGATAGAATCTAGCATTCATTAACTACCTACAGAGGTACTGGATTTTCATTAACTTGTTTCATTTTCAGATTAATATTCTGATTAGAGATTAGGGAAGCAATGGTGGGAATGCTAGGTGATTTTGTACTGGATTCAATGATTCACTGGTACAGCCTTCTCTAGCAGAAGTTTATTTTGGTGGCAATGATTCGTGTAAACCGCATCCCTACGGCCTGAGTCTGTCGGAGTACAATTTCAGTTCCAAATTGTATACTGAAGAGGTTAAATTTGGAGAGCCCAAGGCCTGATCAAAGGTTTGAATTAAATTGGCCCACAAGTTTAATTTTTGTTACAATAAGTAAACAATTGGATATGCTTCTAATGCCGTTGAGAAGCACGTCTTGTTGAGAAATAAGTAAGCAAAAATAATACAAGGCACAAGTTTAATTTGTCAAAATCTATTTGGTACACTTCTTTTTTACTCTATAATCAACATATACATAAATATCCGTTGCCTTCTTCCTAACTGATTACATTGCATACAAAGATGACACGTGTAACTTTGCAGTCATCCAAGCCGGTACCATCAACACCGAGATCGGGTTTAGCATCATCTGCTCCAGCACCAAAGACAGGGCCACCCAAGCCAGCCGCATCCTTGATCTTATCCTCCAACTTGTTGACCGGCACCCCCGGCTCGTCCTTGTCAGAACATATGGCCATCTTCGGTGGGTCTTCTGTGGCAGAACCCGGTGCAGTGTGGTAGTAGTTAGTGGCTGGTGAAAGATCCCTTGGGTTGTGCTCCTTGTGCACCTGACATTGATTTTTTTTAAATTGATACTGTTGGAAAATAGAAATAGCAAGTACTGAAACCTGAACTGAACTAGAGTGAGATTTGGTTTGCAGAAATCGAACGAAAGAAAGAGAAATGGTAAAAGATTTATATGAAGAAGCTACTAGCTAATGGAACGAAAGAAAGAGAAATGGTAAAAGATTTATATGAAGAAGCTACTAGCTAATGGATGAATTTGGGGGCAACCCGACATGTAGGAGAGTTGACTGACACATGTCAGGAAGATTTATATGAAGAAGCTTCTTGAGTTAGTCCCTAGTATGAATTTGCTATTGACATTTGCTATTAGTCCCTAATACGGAGAAGATTTATATGAATTTGCTATTGACATTTTAGATCCTTCTTGGGTGAGTCCCTAAAAGAAAATTTGTTCCAGAAATTATAATAGATTATCACGTATGAACTACTCAAGTTCCTTAATATCTTGGTCAATATTGCTGTTTTTTTTACTGGTGGTCCCTACGGTTTCTTGCCATGTGCAATTTTTTAAATTCAAATTGTATTTATTGCAATTGACGAGATCTTTTTCTCTTTTACAGATTCAGACTCAGGTAGTTCCTCAGGAAGTGGTTCAGATGCCAAAGCCTCAAAACTGCATGAAAACAAGGTATATTTTTTTTATTGTGATTGTATTTGTTAGGGCTACTAAGCATCTACTCGATGATTAAAATTATTTTACTGGTATATATTATCTGATGGATATTTTTTCACACTTCAATCTGCAGGAAAAAGCTTATGGGCCTGCTTCGGCTCGTGAAAAAAATAACGTAACTTTGACTGTTTTATAGCTTACCAGTACAGACTGGTAACATGCTTCGGGACTATCCTTTCTGGTGACCATTGGCGAAGAAACCAAAACAATTAAAACAAGGAAAATACCAATGACCAATAGTTTTGTTGTACTAGTAATAACTCAGTACTGTACTGCGCATCTTAGTCTCTTCTCAACATGTCTAAATTTGTCTTGCCTTTCATATTGCAATGAGATGAGATGATAAAATTATTTACCTAATAACCATTTTGTTCTTGTTATGCCAGAATCATCTAACGGGCCGAAACAATCAGATGTGGATGACCCGTTAAACCTAGCCAATCCTACTGACATGGATGCTAAAATGGATGGTAAGTTTCCTCAAAAGAAAGAAAAAAAATGAAAGTCAGCCTTCCTAGAGGATACTAAGTGTTGTCATATCCTGCATGAAATAATATAGGGGATAGTCATTCTGCCAAAAAGCCAGAACCTGACAAGCAATACCGAGCTACACTCTTGCGGGGCCGCTTTTCTAATACTATTTTGAAAGCTTGTGAAAAGACTCTTGACCAGGTTTTCAATTGGTTGATGACAAACTTTGTAGGGCTTTAAAGTACTACCAGCTGGGTTGATGCATAGCACACAGTGGTCTGTACTATGGAACCATATCTCTATTTTCGAAGTCCAAACAGACGATCCAAACAGCTTTATATAAACTTCATATAAAAATGTACTTGATTGCCAAATTTTTCATTTTTTAGAATTTTTTAGTATTTTTTGGATAGGTAGAAAATCACTTGATCTAAAGATTGTGGACCATCCAATTGTAGTGATTTTTTACCCATCTAAAAAAATAGTAAAGAAATGTTAAAAATGTAAAAATTGGTCTCAAAATACATTTTCATATGAAGATCATGTTGAGCGGTTCCAATCGACTATTTGATGTTTGAAAATGGAGAGGTAGATCCATAGTATGGACCAATGTGCGCTATGTATAGAAAAATAGCATGGTCCATATTCGTTTGAAAAGGACAAGGTAACAAAAATTTTGCAATGCTCCAAAGAAGTCTGGAAAAAGAAAATTAAATGAGTCAGAATTTATATATGGAATCGTTTATATTTGGTTACTAACTTTGATTAATGAGTAATGCCTCTAGAAGGTTGCAAAAAAGAGGTGGGTTGTTGTCTTCTATGCCAAACAGTTCACTTAACTTTCAATAATTTTTGTTATTGATTATTAATTGCGATCTTTTGTTCTTTATTATTATTTTTATTTTTTGTTTTTAAAGAGAAAAGGCAAGGCTCCAAGCAGAGGCAAAAGCAGCTGAGGAAGCAGGCCGAAGCTCCAAGAAGGTGGGTTGGTGGCAATGATTCGTGTAAACCGCATCCCTACTATATAGTCTGGATGTGCCTCTGTCGGAGTACAAGGACGACATGAGGGTACTTCTCACTTGATTTATCTATTCTCAATCTTCATTTTCTTTTGAAGCAATTTTTGTTCCTTATTTATAAGAACTCCATACTGCTTTTGAACTAGGTGTCTGTTACCTGTCATTTGTTGCAGTATCCTGGTTATTGTACCAGACAAGGGCTGGTTGGTATCAGTATTAATTGGAAACTTGGGAATACCTGGTTGGTGGTTTGCAGAATTTTAACCCAAACTGAGACTTGACTGAATATCCAGAATTAGGAATTATCGATAGTAAAATTAGACAAAATATTTGTTTGACAAAATGGTACCAGCATAATTGTTTGACTGTAACAGTCCAATTTTTTTTATACATGAAAAATTAATTTAACTTAATATAAAGTGTGTTAAAGAAGTATCAATCTAGATTTTAAAGTATATTATAAATCTTTGTATGTTAATAATTTGAAATTAATACTCTTTAAAAAAATTATTAGGAAAATAGATAATTATAAAATCTTTAGCAGAAGCGATTGATAAATTTGTTGGTCTTAAAATAAGAAATTTGGAAAATATAGATAGATAAATTTTGTAGTATTAAAATAAATAAATAAAAAAGAAGAAGAAGAAGTCTTACTCTAACTTTGGATATTTTAAAATTAGTTCTAGTAATATTTTAATTTAGAACTTAGTATTATTTTAAAAAAATGCAAGGCGTGTAAGTACATATTCACTAAACAATTAATTGAGAAGAATATATAATATAATATTTTTAGTTCTAAAAATTTACATATGGACACTTGGCATCCACTACTTCTCTATTATCAAAATTTACAAGTTTGCCACTTACCTAACCCCATTTCATCTCTCTCACGTGTCACACTAGCTGCCACTCCAATTTTTATTTCTTTTGTTCCATTTTGGTTTTCTCTCGCACCTCTCTCTAGCTAAATTCAAACCGTCCTTGTAATTAACGGAAATAAAACAGAGAAATTGAGAAAGAAAGAGCGGACAGAAAATCGAAGAGAGGAAGGGGCAGAACCAAGTAACGACCTTCTCTGATTGCTGAAGGACATGGATGAGACGAAGGAGACAGAGGTATTCGCAGCACCTGTCGTTCTCTTTGAGATCAATGGACTCGTAACAATTGGAGCAATACTCGGTACTTTCTTGTGCTTCCTTTTTCCTTGTAACGTACTAGGATGGCGTGTAAGGGCTGGGACCATTCCTTATTTAGTTCCTGGTTGATTTGACATTAAACCTTGGGTAATTTGAATAGAAATTGTTCTACTTTGATTACCCGTTGAATTGATTGATCGCTAGCCTTAGCGTGTTATTAACCTACAATTTGGGAGGTTGCAAGTAAATTGTTGATTCCATCTCCTTGAAATTTAGTTGGTTATGATTCCCTTTATGAGAAACTGCTTTGTTGACTAAATTGAATTCCAGCAAGGCATGCTGCCATATCATTTTCCTGTCCAGAAACTTTATTTTACGGTTGTTCTTCCATTTAATGAAACAATGCTGAATTGTAGCAATTTGTAAGTGACCCGTAGACCCAAATTGTGAGTCATGCTTGAGTTTTACTAATTTTGAGTAAATTGAAATTGATGGTGAAAAAGAAAAGAAGCTGAAGAAGAAGAAAATAGTGATGAAAAGAAAGGAGAAAGGTGTGTCGATAGCCTTACACGGGTGGTGACGAGAAGAACACGAAGGTGAAGGAAGTTCTTAGTTTGCTTGATTACTTGCTGGTGAACTTGTGGCTGCTCCTGAACGACAAAAATAGCTTGATTACGAATAGCAAACTTGACTTCGAGCAACGTCATGCTGTCGTTAACAGGTGCGGATTTCGAGTTATTCTCAGATTCCTCTAACTTATTTTATTGTTGTTGTTTGCTTGTCAATTCCCTTGCTTGTTGCTGTTGCTTGGTTGTTTGTTTAGTTGCTAATTGGTTGTATTGTTGATGCTTGCTTGGTTGCTTGCTTCGTTGCTTGATTGGTAATTAGTTGTAGTTTAAGTTCTTGAATGTTCTTTTGAAGTGCATAGCATGAATGCGTGAGTTGTCATAAGGAGCATGCACATATATTCTAGAATTGAATTGTGACAAAACTTGAAGAGTTTAGTGGCAAAATAAGATTGTAGTATATGCTAGTGTTATATTTTAGCATAAGATGCATGATCTATATTTTTATATCAAAAATCTGAAAATGAAGTATGATGTTCAAATTTAGAATTTGGTTTTGAATATGACATGATTTGCATCAAGTGTTTGAGTTGCATTGCATATGCATAGATGATATAGAACTTGAGTTGAACTAGAACTTTTGCATGATACATAGCATGATATGAACTATTTACTTGCATTAAATGAACTTTCAATTGAAATGTGAATATGACTTGCATCTATAGAACACATTGATTTGCTTGTATATGGAATGTCTTGTATGTACTTTGATGGGAATTGAAGAATGAAATCCAAGGGTCATGTAGGCGCCATATTCGGGTAGCGCATAGCAAGAGCTGTGTAGGCGCCATATTCGGGTAGCGCATAGCGTCAGCTGTGTAGGCGCCATATTCGGGTAGCGCATAGCGAGAGCTGTGTAGGCGCCATATTCGGGTAGCGCATAGCGAGAGCTGTGTAGGCGCCATATTCGGGTAGCGCATAGCAAGAGCTGTGTAGGCGCCATATTCGGGTAGCGCATGACCGGATTTATGCTTGGTGAAAGAACTTGTAACGCATGATAAACAAAGGAAAATATTTGAGAATTGATATACTTGAAAAATTGTGCATATTTGAGAATTGCTAAATTTGGAATAAAGCATGGTTAAACAATAGGGTTGCATAAGTAAATTGGATTGAACTTTTAAGTCTATCGCACATGAGCATTGCATATTATAATATTTCGGTATGCTTGATCGTTATAGCTATTAATTGTTTCTCTAGCTTGCTGATGTTCTTTTGCGGTATTTGCGCATTTCTTAAAGTGAACTTATATTTTGTTTCTTAATTGATTATAGTTGGTAACATAGATTCATTGGTTCTTATATTATTATTGTGATCTATATGTTTGGTGCTCGGTGTTGTTTTGGTTTCAGTTGGTCGGATCTGCGGATAACTCGACCGGAACTGAATACCGCACTGGGAGATTTTCAATCTCTCATCTTTCCACTTTGTGGGTTCCAGGTACAAAGCGTGAGACACGAAACGAGATATTGAACTAGAAGACTGCGGGACTTTGCCACAAGAAAAAGTAAGGTATGTCATTGGTAATGTATGTATATATATGGGTATTTAAGATGATAGAAATCGCCTTGCGCTTACAGCGCGGCGGGTTGTCGGCCCTGTTGTCGGGGTGTGACATTGACAAAATATTTTTTTGTAACTTTTTTCCTACCTTTTGAACATAAAACAAGTTTTATGATTAACTTACTGATTCCGCTTCCGATTCCAATTTTCATAGCAATGGCTGATACATACTTCATGTAAATTCACAAACACTTGCCCTAAGGTTTATAAAACTAACAACTTGGCTAATTTGCATGTTGATAATTGTTAAAAATTATAGTGGCAGCAGAAGTATTGAAGGCGATATGTAGTGCTAAAATTCAAATCACAAGTTTATAAATTGATGTTCTCTAAGCGGCTCTTGAATTGAGAAATAATTAGTAAACAATAAAAAAAAATGAGAATTTGTAATTATTTGGTACACATCCTATTTACTCTATAATCAACATTTATGATATATGCCTTGCCATTTTCCTAACTTATTAGTTACCTCGCATACATATACATAGATGACACGTGTAACTTTGCAGTCTAGCCGGTACCGGCAACACCGAGATCGGGTTTACTGTCATCTGCTCCGGCGCCGAAGACGGGCCCACCCAAGCCGTCCGCATTGTGGTTGGTTGGGTCATCCTTGTCAGACCTTATGGCCACCCTCGGTGGATCTTCTGTGGAAGCACCGGGCGCAGTGTGGTTGGTTGGTGGTGGGGGTGAAAGACCCCTTCGGTTGTGCTCTTGCACGCCTGACATTAATTTTTCTTTTCTTTTCTTTTTCTTTGGTTATTATTGGAAAACTGATACTGACGGGAAAATAGATCGAAGTAGCAAGTAGTGAACCTGAACTGAACTGAACTAGAGTAAGATTTGGTTTGTAGAAAACTAGAAATGGAACGAAAGAAAAAAGAATTGGGAAAAGATTGATATACTAGCTAAGGGATGAATTTGGGGGCCAACCCGACACATAGGAGAGTTGACTGCCACGTGTCAGGAAGATTTAAGGATGGAGGGACGCGTGTAATTGTAATTGCAAAGCCCTCTGTTTGGCTGGGCCTTCACGCTTCATGTTGGGCCTATAATAAAAATTGCATTTTGTTTCAATTTAAAAATTGAGGGCCGACAACGGATTCAAAAGAATTTGTGATGATCGTTCTACAGATAAGAGAGTTTGTTATATAGCTCCATCTGATGAATCATAGCCCATATATACACGTCCTTGGTTTTTAAGAAGAGGTGTTTGAAATCTGTTTTTGTGTAAATCTCCAAGGAAATAAAGGGTTCTAGTATGCACGTGACACATCCTACACAAGAGAGGTAACAAAATCAGTCCCATTATCAGTGCACCTGCTAATACACATGTATATAGAAAATAACAATCAAGAGACATGATCATTACTCAACAAAATACTTGAACAAATAATATGATGAAAAATAAAAGTGAATCCAGTCTTACCAACATGTTGAGAATTTTAGAGTAATTTACGAAATTTATTTATTTATGATTTCAATTTTTCAATCTAATTTACAAGAGGCTCTGTCATGCCTTTTTTTACAAAAAAAATTTAATAGTTGCCTAAAAAAAATCTAATTTAGGCTAAGTAAAGATACAATATTTAAAAATAGAAAAAGGATGGAGGTACTTGTTACTCGTCTTTATTCTAAAAATCACCCAAGAAAAATAAAAAACCCTAACAATCAAAGGCTAGTCGGATCCTAATTCCTCCATTTGTAAACACAACAAAATTACATATTGCGGCTCTTTATATTTTGTTTCCTTCAAAATCTAAATTATTTCAATACATTGTATTTAAAAATTGAACAAGAAGAAAACAAATTTCGATATCAATAATAATCACGGCATAAGACCATACATACACGTGTACATATAGCACATCTAGCACATGAAAAATTGAAAAATTTGAATTATATGAGTTAAAACTTAAGATTATAAGTATTTTTATTAAGTATTTTACAAAAAATAGTCATATTCAGACCATTGAATTTTGTAACCATCTTAATAAATAGTAAAAAAATTAAAAAAAAATGTAAAATTTGATCTACAAGCACATTTTATTTAGATAATCATGTTGAACGGTTTGGATCGACGATTTGGACTTTAAAAATGAAAAAAATGATTGTTGTAACTCAAATTTGTTGTAACTTGATCCCTCCTCATAAAATATATGTGTTTTACCAACTCATATAATGTTAAGAACTTTTTATTTGTTTTTTTTTATTTACTCTAATATTTTAAAATATATTATATATAGTTTCTACTAACATAATTAATGAAAATGTCTCATAATTAAATATATAGGATGAGTCGTTATGTGAGTTATGCTTTATATAACAGTGATGTTTAACCTAATACGAATATATATACAAACACACGCTTATTGACATCCACGTTTTCCAAATGAATATTATGTGTGCAAGAAGAAGTTGTATGATCAATATATATACTGTTGATCAAGATTCATGCGATTTCTGCCAAGGCAATGCAGAAATGAATGAATATCAATTTTTTGTGAATTTAGGGGCAATATGTATAGCAATTTCTATACTGTTGTCAATTCAGGACACCTCCATTGATACAAAAATGGAGGGGATTGGACAAAAAAAGTAAATAAGAATCAGTTAGAGCATAAACCTATTGTATCATTTTAAATTTGGATATTTTTATGCTTAGTTTAAAAATAATCATACACGACATATCTCCATATCAATTCTAATTTTGTATGCATATCTCAATCCTTAGTTACATATATATCTTATTTGTATACACTGTAAGAAATCAAATTAATGATTTTGTTCTTTCTATTGCATATAATTCTTTATAAAATATTTGAGACATTGTAAAAAAAAATATTTCTCCTTTCATCTCATCATACACCTTAATCGCCATTTTATATGTTCACACACTCTCTCTCTTTTTGGTAACCTTATTTTTTTTAGTTTTGATCCGGACTGTTCGATCTGAAAGTTGAGTCAATCCGGCCCGTAATGGAATGCACAGGGTCCTTAATATTCATGTTAGAGCAGATCAGACGATCTGGATGAAAACTAAAAAATTGGATTATTTAGGCATCCAAATTTTAACTGTAGTGGATTATGTAGGGATCCTTAATATTTTTGTTTGAATCACGGCCGTCCAATCAGAATCCGAGTCAATCCGGATTGAGGTGGAATGCACATAACTACTTTAATAGTCGTACGGATTATGATTGGATGGTCGAGAACCAAACAGAAATATTGATACGAATTCGAAGATCAATAGAGTAGACACTACAAAGCTTCAATTTCAAGGCGCGCCACATAAAATTTTATATAGCTACTTATCATTTTAATTAGTCAATCTGATTTGATTGAATGTCAAGATCTCTATAAATGAATGTTCGACTTGCATATACCGTTGGAGGTAATTAAATGTAAAATGAAGAAATTTGGAGGTAGCCAAAATCCATTCTTTGATCTACATTAAATGCTGTATTAAAGGCAGTAAAAAGCTAGGTTTCGTGCCATTCTAAAATAATTCAAATTCTTCAATTTTTAATGTGCTATATATACACATATGTATGTGTTGTTTTATTGTGTGATAATTATCGAAAAAAAATTGTTTCTCTATTTGTTCAATTTTTAAACAAAATGTATTGAAATAATTAAAACTTTGGAGGAAATCAAATATAAAGAGACTCAACACAACCCGATATTTTGTTGGTAAGACTTTGGTTTCACTTTTATTTTTCATCATATTATTTGTTCAAGTATTTTGTTGAGTAATGACCTTATTCCTCTAATTTGTTCGTATACTATTGAAGTTATTTTTCATCTCTCTGTGCATACCAGAACCCTTTTATCTCCTTGGATATTAACACAAAACAAATTCCAAACGCCCCTTCTTAAAATCCGACGGAAAACAACCCAAAAAAGGAAACAATAAAAGGAATAAGAAAAATTGTTAAGTACAGGTTTTATTGATGTTTGATGTATTTCTTATTTGATTGTTTTATGCGACCAATGAGCCTCTCAAGAAAATTTGAAACAGTAAATTAGACAAAGCTTAGTTGTTGTATTTTTTTTATTTCTTTGTCATACTTTTTTTAATTTTACAACTTTTGTTTTCTATAATTTGAAGGCTTTTCTGATAAGAAATTTGTAAAAGGAAAACTTTGTTAAATAACTCAATTCAAACAAATTCAAATGCAAATGCATGGTTGCTCTCCCTTTCCTTTTTTTTCATAAAAAACGTCACATTTCATTCATTTTGTATCAAATCAATCAATATCTTGTTTGAACATGTCAGGCATGAATCAATATTTTTGTAGTGACTATGTTTTATAGATGGACACCACTATACCTTGTTGAATATCCAATTCTCTTATTACAAATTAATTGATTTTTTACTAAACATAACACATGTGATTATATTTCTTTTCCCATCATGCCCATATTTTATCTGATGGTTCAAAAAAATGTACTGGAGCAATTAACAAAAAATAAAATTATGGTGGATAAATAATAAGGAAATTGTAATTTCCATTTGGTATCTTGATTTTTGTGAAACAAACTCTAATGTTAAACTCGTTGGTTTGGATGAGTTACCCATCCTCTGTTTTGTGTAATTAATGTACAATTATTCATGGTCCCTATGCGTGGATCACTGAGCGTGACCCCATGTGGATTAATTGTAACTCGTTGGTTTCCACTGCAGGGATTGTAACTCTGTGAATGCCACATAGGATCTGTCATTCTCGAATAATGCAGAAGACTTGAGATTTTGAAGTCAAGCTGTAGCTATATGCGTTCTATTCACTTACACGTTATCTCTTTCCAAAATCTCTATTTCTTATCTCTCTTGCTTATTAACCAACCAATCTCTGCCTCTTGCTATCTATATTCTCAATCTGTTCTCTCAATCACCAATTTGGTACGTGTTTACAAAAAATAAAAATAAAACATTTTGTTACTAGGTATTAAATTCTATGAATGTATTAAAGGCAGTGTTAATGTAAAAAAGCTAGGTTTCGTGCCATTCTAAAATGTTGAATACTAACTTGGTTAGTAGAAGAGAGGAGTATACTCTAATTAACTTATATTTGATGGAGAAAGTACAAGAGTGATATATATTTCTTACTCACACTCTCTCACCTTATATGCGGACCTCACTCATCTATTATACTCTATTATGTCGGTTCTAAGAAACTTCTAAATTATTCCTATTATTTTAACACTAGATCTTGTTGGTGACTTTGTAAGTCGGTTTAGACTATTCTAGAAAATACATGAGACAAATATATCTAGAGGTGTCACACCCCCGGACAACCCGCCGCGCATTCAGACGCAAGGCGTTAAGCACATCACATACATTATCAATAACACAACCAACAAGCCACTATATTAAAAATAAAAGGAGTCCACAAACAAATAGAAAAGGAAAATATGTCAGACATGGCTAGTCAAACAGTCACCGCCATGTCTACACAATATATTGTTCATACAAATGTAAATTAAAACAAATAGTGGCTACTTTAATAACTTCCGCTAATTCCTCACTCGCGGCCTTCCTCCATGTCTCCTTCTTCATTTCCTGGAACTCACATAAAAGGTGGTACGGTGAGAGATCGAACTATCTCTCAGTGCGGGATTTAGTTCCAGCCCGGTGTTTTTACAAATCAATGCATTTAATACCCCAAATAACAAAAAGTAAAGTTTTCAAAATTACCCCCAAATTTCCTACCAATTCGGATATGCAATCAGTTTAAATAACTTTCATTCCCGCCCCTTTTTAATTCACATTTAAGGTTTTAAAATTCCACACTCTGGAAATCCGTGCCCGTACACAGAAATCCGGCGAATCGCCACACAAGGACGACCCGTTCAATCACACTCTAGATGGGCCATTGCGGGGACCCATCCGGCGAACCGCCACACAAGGACGACCCGTTCTGTTCACATCTCATACTCTGGGATCTGCCACACACGGACAGTCTGATTTTCAAAAACACATGCTGAGCCGCCTCGCACGGACGGCCCTAATTTAAAGAAAACAATTCATTCACATTCCCCATTCCCAATTCACAATCACAATTCCTGTCAATTCAATTCCATGCATCAAGAATTCCTATCGTGCAATTCTAAACAAAATCAAACGAATGTTCGATATTCACAATATGCAGTTTATCTACCAGATTTTGAAAAAGGATTACTTACCTCAATCCATGCATTTTTGTATTATTTGTAAAAAAAGACCAGGAACCCGCACCTGTATTCTCAGTGACCTCGTTTGAGCGTGTGTCGGGATCTCGCGTATTCTCAGCGTCTCCTAGAACCTCGCGGTTTGCTCCTAAGTTTATAAACGCTTGATTAGGTTCTTATTTCTATTTGTATTTAAGTCAATTGTCACCTAAATCTCAAGCACGAGTATCTAATCCACATCGATTCCAATATATAATTCACCATACTTATAACCCTCAATTCTTCCTACTAATTAAATTTGGTACAACTAAATTGGGTAATAACCTTGGTTATTGTACTGATTAGATCGATTTTAAGAGTGCAGGGGTTCGGTTTGGTTATTGGGTTATTGGGTTTAGGTTTTGGTTCATAGGATTTCGGGTTAATGGGTTAATGGGTTCATAGGATTTCGGTTTGGTTATTGGGTTCTAGGTTAATGGGTTAATGGGTCTCGGGTCTAGGGTTAGGGTTAATGGGTTTCGGGTTAGGGTTAATGGATTAATGGGTTTCGGGTTAGGGTTAGGGTTTCGGCCAAGGGGAGGGAGAGGGGGTTCGGTCAAGGGAAGGGAGAGGGGTTTCGGATCTAGGGTTTTTGGGGTTCGGCCGGCCAAGGGAAAGGAGAGGGGTTCGGCCAGCCAAGGAGAAGGAAGAGGAAGAGGGCGGGTTAGAGAGAGAGGGTAGGGGGTGGTTCGGCCAAGGAAGAGGGCGGGGTAGAGAGAGGGCAGGGGGTGGTTCGGCCAAGGGAGATGGCGGGGTAGAGAGGGAGAGCGGGGTAGAGAGAGAGAGGGCAGCGGCGGCCAAGGGAGGAGGGGGCTGTCGGGTGAGTGGTGGTTGGCTTGTGGCCGGCGGCAGCCAAAGAGAGAAGGGGGGGCGGAAAAAGAAGAAAGAGAGAAAAAGAGAAAGATAGAAAGAAAACTTACAGTAAGAGGAGGGAAGAGTTGGCTGTGGAATGAGAGAGGAGGGGGGGTAGATTAAATGGGTGGAAATTGGGCTTAATTTAGATTTGGGCTCTTCTAATTTGAGTTTGCTTAACAGGTTATGACATCTATTAATATAATCTGGCTAAATTGAAGCGTTATTTCTCCTAAATTTTTACCGTCTACTATATATTTATTCCTATAAATTGCTGATTCCCTGATTTAATTTATTTTATTATTTTCTAAATTGGATTCTGAAGAAATTTAACCATACCAGTATTTAGAGGCGTTACAAGAGGCTTCTAGTACAAAAACTTAACAACGGTTAAGAAGATTCGCGGCTTCTAGATCAATCCACAAGAAGAATTTGAGCTTTGGACCTTTTACGCTGCTCATACGTTAACATAAAATAATTCAAATTCTTCAATTTTTAATGTGCTATATATACACATACATAAATGTATGTATGGTTTTATTGTGTGATAATTATCGAAATAAAAAAAAATTGTGTTTCTATTTGTTTAATTTTTAAACAAAATGTATTGAAATAATTCAGACTTTGGAAGAAATCAAATATAAAGAGATGCAACGCAACCCGATATTTTGTTCATGTATTTTGTTGAGTAATAACCTTATTTCTATGGACAAATATGTTCTTGGCATTTGTTCGTATACTATTGAAGTTATTTTTCATCTCTCTTGTGCAGACCAGAACCCTTTTATCTCCTTGGACATTAACATAAAAACAAATTCCAAACACGCTTTCTTAAAATCCGCACAGAAAACAATCCCAAAAAAAAAAGAAACAATAAAAGGAAAAAGAAAAATAGTTAAGTACAGGTTTTATGCAACCAATGAGCCTCCCAAGAAATTTTGAAGCAATAAATCAGATAAAGCTTAGTTGTTGTAATTTTTTATTTCTTTGTCATACTTTTTTTTATTTTTCAACAACTTTTGTTTCCTATAATTTAGAGGCTTTTCTGATAAGAAATTTGCAAAAGGAAGCTTTGCTAAAAATGCAGCATAACTCAATTCAAACAAATTCAAATGCAAATGCAAATGCCAAAGCATGTGGCGTAGTTGATATCCCTTTCCTTTTTTTTTCATAAAAAACCTCCCATTTCATTCATTTTGTATCAAATCAATCAATATCTTGCTTTGACATGTCAGGCATGAATCAATTTCTTGCTTATACCTTACTTTGGTATATTTTTTCTAGTATTTATGTTTTATAGATGGACACCACTATACCTTGCTGGATATCTAATTCTATCATTACAATTTAATTGATTCATTACTAAACAGTTCACAAGCGATTATATTTTTTTCCCATAATGACCATATTTTATCTGAGGGTTCAAAAGCAATTAACAAAAAATAAAATTATTGTGGATAAATAATAAGGAAATTGCAATTTCCATTTTGTATCTTGATTTTTGTAAAACAAACTCCAATCTTAAACTCGTTGGTATGGATGAGTAATTGCAGAGTAGTGTCCTCTCTCTTCACATGAATAAAGTGCTTTGACAGTCACATGACAAAAGTAATTGAAGCAATAAGTGTTCCACCAACAAAGTGTTTCTCAGAAAATCCAATACTGCATTTACTGACAGTGTGGCGGGTCACTGACTAGTGTGTTCTATTCACCTGCCGGGATTGTAACTCTGTGAATGCCACATAGCATCTGTCATTCTCCAATAATGCAAAAGACTTGAGGTTTTCAAGTCAAGCTGTAGCTATATGCGTTCTATTCACTTAAACGTTATCTCTTTCCAAAATCTCTAATTCTTATCTCTCTTGCTTATTAACCAACCAATCTCTGCCTCTTGCTATCTATATTCTCAATCTGTTCTATTCACCTTTTACACAACTAGATTCAATCTATTACTGCATTCAATCTCTATTCATCTCCTCTCCTCTCTCTTGCAACTACATTCAATCAATCTTGCAATCTCTGTTTCCGACTCTCTGATCTCTTGCTGTAGGGTACGCTTCCAAATCTCTGTTTCTCATCTCACCCCTCTGCTCCATCTCTTGCCATCGGGTACACGGTATCTCTTTCCAATATCTCTATTTCTCATCTCTCTTGCTTATTATTAACCAACCAATCTCTGCCTCTTGCTATTTTCATTCTCAATCGATCTGTTCTCTCATTCACCAATTTAGTACGTGTTTAAAAAAAAATAAAAATACATTTTGCTACTTGTTATTTGTCATTCCCAAGCAACACTAGCAAGGAAAAAACAAAAATCGAAAAAAACCCAGCGGCTTTGAGGAAGCTGCCGCAGTAGAAGAAAGAAGAAACTTCAAGATGGCTCTTTCAACCGCTGCCTGGAAAATTGTTGAGTGGGCGGGGTCCGCTGTTGTCGGAAAACTTATCAGCACGGGTTTTATGTACTTACGTGACCATGCGCTGCCAGCTGACAGTAAAGCCGAGCTAAAGAGGCTACAGGCAGCTCTCCCCCAGATCACAGCCGTCATGGGCATTGCTGAAGCACTCAAGATGAAGCACCCGGATGCTGCCCAATGGGTAGAGCAGTTTAGGGAGGCTGTTGAAGCATCTGAAGACGTGCTTGATGAGTTGGAGTACAAAAAACTGGAGGATATGGTGAACGACCGAGATGAGGCGGGTGGATCCGCTTCTAGTTCAAAGAAGAGAAAACCATCTACTATCAATGATGATACTTTGGAGAGGTTGAAGGAGGCTGTAGCAATGTTGGATCAGGCTGCTAAAGGTGTGGAGAATCTCCTTCAAGCTGCCACCGTGCTAGGTATTCATGATCTTTCCAAATCACGACAAGAAACCTGTAAAGTTTTAAGTCGCGAAACTACTTCCTTTTTAGCTGAAAGAGAGTTGTTTGGCCGTGAAGTTGAGAAGCACAAGATAATTGATTGGCTAAAGCGGCCAACTGATGCTCGCCTCTCTTCGTTTGGCATTGTTGGGGTGGGTGGACAAGGAAAGACCACCCTTGGTGAACTAGGCTTCAATGTTGAAGATATAACGACAAAGATGCTTGGTGAACTAGGCGAAAGTAATTGTTCTAATAAACCATTAAATGCACTTCAAGAGAACTTGAAAGAAAATACATATTTAAAGAAAATTCTTCTCGTTTTAGATGATATATGGGATGATGAGAAAAGGAGCCACTGGGACCAACTGATTGCTCCTTTGAGATTTGTACAAGAAGGTAGCAAAATATTATTTACTACTAGAATGAAATCTGTGGCAGACTTGCTTGCAAGTGTGATAAGTACAGAGCATGAATCTCTATCATTACCAGGCTTAGGAGAGCAAGAGTTGCGATTGCTCTTCCAGAGCTATGCATTTTGTGGTTTTAACCTTGACAATCATAGAGATTTGCAAGCAATTGGAGATGAAATGCTAAAAATGCTCCGAGGTAGTCCATTAGCAGCAAAGGTGATCGGAAGCTTGCTGAATTCACGTATGGACCACCAGTATTGGAGAAGAGTTTTGAATCACGGGTCTCTATTTAACTTAGAGCAAGCAAAGGATGTGGTGGAGGTTTTGAAATTGAGCTACTACTATTTACCCGCAAATTTGCAGGTATGCTTTAGATTTTGTAGCATATTTCCTCAAGATCATCAGTTTGATAAAGATGAGTTGATCAAAATGTGGATCTGTTCTGGATTCGTCCAGCAACAATCAAGTCAAGAAGAAAGGCCAGAAGATATTGGAGAAGATTACTTCAATCTTCTTTTAAGGAAGTCATTCTTTGAATATGTTAGTGAATTATGGGAAGGTGAAAGGAGATATGTTATGCATGATCTGGTGCATGAGTTGGCCCAAAACGTTTCCTATGGAGAATGTTGTAGAATAGAATCTAATGATAAATCAATTACCATACCTACCACTGTACGACATGTTTATGTACATGAACGGGAAATGGAAAAGGTCTCCCATCTTGAAAATTTACGCAGCTTGGTTGTAACCACTTATTCGTCTTCATTTGTTCTTCCAAATAATTTAATTAAGAAAAGTTTACGTTTATTGAAAATATGTGGATCCAAATCCAGAAACAGTGAAATGCCCAAAGAGATAAGCTGTTTGGTACACCTTCGCTACCTGTCTGCAGAGGGACCTGGACCTTTGCTCCTTGCTTCGGTTTACAAACTTTATCATTTGCAAGTACTAGAAATTCCAGGAGATAATGAGGTTGCGATTTATTCAGCAATGGAAACAACTGGAGTGACCAATCTACTTAGGTTGCGTTATATGAGGCTTCCAAAGGAGATAATGCAAACCATTCATGGAGTTCACAAGCTGACATCTCTCCAAGAGTTAACCTTTTTTGTTGGACAAGAGAGTGGTCAACGTATAAATGAACTGGGCACACTAAAGAACCTCCGACATCTGTTTATTGAAAACATTGAGAATATAGAGGATCATACTGAAGCTAAGAGTGCCAACCTATTAGGGAAGAATAATCTCATGTCGCTCTCCCTGAAATGGACCTTTGGGAGCAATCCTATTCTCCCTGAGAAAATCATTGATTACCTCCAACCCCCTCCCAGTCTCATGGAATTGACAATTAACAATTATAATGGTCAAAGATCTCCTAATTGGATGGAGGATTCACCGCCTTTAAACCTATCATCCCTCAAATTACTTAATTGTCCTCTTTGGAAAAACCAATTATTTTCTGGGGAAAGACCATATTTGGAAATTCTTGATATACGTGATTGTCCAAATATGGACAGATTACCTGATACGCCACTTTCTCTAATTGAATTCCGAATTAGTAATGTGGGCTTGAATTCTCTTCCAGCTTTGTACCAAAATTCTGGTAATAACACTCAAAAATCATCACTAAGAGTAGTGGAGATAGAAAGGTGCCGCAACTTAGTATCCTTGCATGGATTTCTGCAGCAAGAAAACCTAGATTTGCAAGCTATCGAGAAGATAGTAGTCAGAGGTTGTGAGAATCTCGTACATCTACCAATGGATGCATTTGGGAAATTTGTATTGCTACAGAAATTAACAATACGTGATTGCCCAATGCTAATGGCATTTGATAACCAGAGCACCCTCCTTCCCATGGCACTCAAATACCTTGCAATAGGAAACTGCGGTAAAGTTGACGAGCCACTGCTGGAATCAGCATCAAGCCTTCCTACTCTCACTTATCTTGAGATTTTTAATTGTGCAAATATTTCTCGTATTCCCTCCTCAGAAAATGCATTCAGATCTCTCAATGTGCTACATATATCAGAATGCAAGAAGCTCGTTGAACATTCATCTAGGGAACAGGCACATGGTGCCGACCGAGGAAGTAGCTTGGCTTCTTTAAAGATCAAGGAGCTTCACATTGATAACCTCTCTCTCCTTCTCATCGAACCACTAAGAAGCCTAAGCTTTGTTAGCAAACTACAAGTTTCCGATTGTTCATGGATGGAGGCTTTGCTGGAGCAATGGTTTCTGCAAAACAGCAGTACCCTCAAGTGGTTGAGTCTCAAGCGTGTGAGAAATCTCAATACATTGCCGATGGGGAGACTCACTGTGCTTGAAAGGCTGACAATCGATGGGGCTGATTTGCTGGAGGAGCTTCCGGAGTTACCTGCTTCTCTAAGGGACTTGTATATCTATGGGGCTGATTTGCTGGAGGAGCTTCCAGATTTACCTGCTTCCCTAAGGTCGTTAGAGATTTCGGGTGCAAGGTCTCTGAAGTCATTGCCTGCTACAATGGGGAGACTCACTGTGCTTGGTACGCTGAGAATCGATGGGGCTGATTTGCTGGAGGAGCTTCCGGAGTTACCTGCTTCTCTAATGTACCTATCTATCTCTGTGGCTGATTTGCTGGAGGAGCTTCCGGAGTTACCTGCCTCTCTAAGGACCTTATGTATCACTGGTGCAAGGTCTCTGAAGTCATTGCCTGCTACAATGGGGAGACTCACTGTGCTTGAAATTCTGATTATCTATGAGGCTAATTTGCTGGAGGAGCTTCCGGAGTTACCTGCTTCTCTAAGGGAGTTACATATACATGGGGCTGATTTGCTGGAGGAGCTTCCGGAGTTACCTGCTTCTCTAAGGCACTTAGATATCACGGGTGCAAGGTCTCTGAAGTCATTGCCTGCTACAATGGGGAGACTCACTGTTCTTGGATATCTGACAATCTATGGGGCTGATTTGCTGGAGGAGCTTCCAGATTTACCTGCTTCTCTATGGGGCTTATATATCTGGGGTGCAAGGTCTCTGAAGTCATTGCCTGCTACAATGGGGAGACTCACTGCCCTACAAAGTCTAACAATCTATGGGGCTGATTTGCTTGAGAAGCTTCCAGATTTACCTGCTTCCCTAAGGCAGTTACATATCGGTGATGCAAGCTCTCTGAAGTCATTGCCTGCTACAATGGGGAGACTCACTGCCCTAGAAAGTCTAATAATCGATGGGGCTAATTTGCTTGAGGAGCTTCCGGAGTTACCTGCTTCTCTGAAATATAAGAAAATTGAAGGCCCAACTCATGATGAAAAAACAAAACCATCTAGAAATCAAGAAAGTTGATTTGCTGGAGGAGCATCCGGGGTTACGTGTTTCTCTAAAAAATAAGTCCATTAAAAGCCGTGGTGGCAGGTGGCTTCTTTGAAACACTCTGCTTTACCAACCCCGTATTAATAAGGTACTTTCTTTTCAAATTTATTCAATAAATTAAAGGCTCTTGCAATAGATTTGGTTTTTTTTTTTTTATCAGTAAGATAATAAAAAAAATGTTTCGAACTTCAAAAACTTTATTGACTCATTCCTGCACAGACAAGGCCCACAACATAACAGATTTGTCTTCTCTCTTTCTATCAGTAAGATATTCTTATTATCAGAGGAATGGAGAAGGACACGAGTAGCTGGTCCTATGCCCGGTTGAAACTACTACAGTACCTTCCCAGCAGGTATATATCTGGCCTTGTTTCTTTATTTAAATTTGAGGGATACTAACAAATTTCAAATTTTAACTCTCCCTATGTCTAAAGTCTAAACTATATAGCTGGTCCTAAGCCCGGATAAAAGGAGGGGGGTTAACAATAAAATATTTGAAATCTGTTAATTAGAAGAATAGCAACTCAAACAAAAAAGACACCGAAATTTGCTAAAAGAACTGAAATAACTAAAACTATACAACACAAGGAAGGTTTATTTAAAAGAACATGCACAAAATTCACAAAGCGTCCAAACTTCATTTCTAACAAGTTCCACTTTATTGGGACTAGTTTGCCTAAATTCCCTGTTGAAGTGTCTGATGTCCTTAGCTGAAATTATTTTTAGCTGTTCTTTCCTTTTGCTTTTTCTTAAATCATTTTTTTAAGTGCTGCTGGCCAGCAGTACCTGTTTGGTTTTCATACCACTAGTGTTTCTTTGCCTTTAACTGGTACCCGTTGAGGCAGATTTTTTAGTTGGTACGTAATACCATATATTACGTACACTAATTATTTACCAAACTTGCATACTGGACCTCTTTCAGGGCTCTTAATTGATATTTTCCCTTCATGGAAACAGTCATCGAACTGCAGCTGGAAGTGCAAAATCAAAGCAGAGGGGCTGCAGCGCAATTTAACCAAGTTCAAAGGAAAGAAGTCCAACATTGCCACAGAGGGACTGCAGCGCAATTTTAATCCAGCTGAGGAGATCAATGAGGTTAGACTATCAAATGAAAAAAAAAAAATAAACAATATCAAGCAGCAATCAAGCCTAATTGGATATGTATAGTTATGGCATGAGATTTTGGACATAATACTGGTTATGAGCAAATTCAATTGTTTACACAAAAAACCGAACAAGTTGAGAAAGAATGTGAAAATTGAATCTATATACACATTGAAAATCATTTGACAGTTTTGCACTGTCTTACAAGAGCAGAAAATTGAGAACGCTTGTGAAAGATATTTATGGAATTTTAAGGGGTAAGCATGCAAACTTTTCATTGCTGATTGAATAGTTAACAACAATGTAATTTTATCCCTAAAATAAAAAAAAGACATGATTTTTGCTACATGGCAATCTATTGAATGAAAAAAAGCCATTTTTTATAGATAGAATCTAGCATTCATTAAGTACCTACAGAGGTATTGGATTTTCATTAACTTGTTTCATTTTCAGATTAATATTCTGATTAGAGATTAGGGAAGCAATGGGGGGAATGCTAGGTGATTTTGTACTGGAATCATGATTCACTGGTACATTCTTCTCTAGCAGAATGTTTATTTTGGTGGCAATGATTCTGGTAAACCGCATTCTTACGGCTTGAGTCTGTCGGAGTACAAGGACAACATGTGAGAAATCAGGCTTTTACATCAGGTTAAATTTGAACCCAATTTCAGTTCCAAATTGTATACTGAAGAGGTCAAATTTGGTGAGCCCAATTGGCCCACAAGTTTAATTTCGGTTACAATAAGTAAACAAATTGGCCCAATTGCAGTTCCAAATTGTATATTAATATTTATAACACTGGCATTGACGTATGCTTCTAATGCCGTTTAATTTGTCAAAATCTATTTCGTACACCTCTTTTTTACTCTATAATCAACATATACATAAATATCCTTTGCCTTCTTCCTAACTGATTACATTGCATACATAGATGACACGTGTAACTTTGCAGTCTAGCAAGTACCGGCAACACCGAGATCGGGTTTACCATCATCTGCTCCAGCACCAAAGACAGGCCCACCCAAGCCAGCCGCATCCTTGATCTTGTCCTCCAACTTGTTGACCGGCACCCCCGGCTCGTCCTTGTCAGACCGTATGGCCATCTTTGGTGGGTCTTCTGTGGCAGAACTCGGTGCAGTGAGGTAGGTAGTGGCCGTGAAAGACCCCTTGGGTTGTGCTCCTTATGAACCTGACATTGATTTTTTTTTTTTTAACTGCAAAACTGATACTGTTGGAAAATAGAAATAGCAAGTACTGAAACCTGAACTGAACTAGAGTGAGATTTGGTTTGCAGAAATCGAACGAAAGAAGGAGAAATGGGGAAAAGATTATATGAAGAAGCTACTAGCTAAGGGATGAATTTGGGGGCAACCCGACACGTAAGAGAGTTGACTGATGGCTAAATTATAATAGATTATCACGTATGATATTTAATGATGGCTAAATTTGGAAAAGTACATTAATTTAAACTTTGGTACTCATGTTCCTTAATATCTTGGTCAATATTGCTGTTTTTTTTACTGGTGGTCCTTACGGTTTCTTGCCATGTGCAATTTTTTAAATTCAAATTGTATTTATTGCAATTGACGAGATCTTTTTCTCATTTACAGATTCAGACTCAAGTAGTTCCTCAGGAAGTGGTTCAGATGCCAAAGCCTCAACACTGCATGACAAGGTACATTTTTTTTATTGTGATTGTATTTGTTAGGGCTACTAAGCATCTACTCGATGATAAAAAATTTACTGGTATATTATCTGATGGACATTTTTTTACTCTTCAATCTGCAGGAAAAAGCTTATGGACCTGCTTCGGGTCGTGAAAAAAATAATGTAACTTTGTTTGTTTTATAGCTTACCAGTACAGACTGGTAACATAAAATTGCTCCGGGATTGTCCTTTCTGGAGACCATTGGCGAAGAAACCAAAACAATTAAAACAAGGGATATACCAATGACCAATTGTTTTGTTGTACCAGTAATAACTCAGTACTGTACTGCGCATCTTAGTTAATCTCTTCTCAACATGTCTAAATATGTCTTGCCTGTCATATTGCAATGAGATGAGATGATAAAATTATTTACCTAATAACCATTTTATTCTTGTTATACCAGAATCATCTAACGAGTCGAAATAATCATATGCGGATGACCCATTAAACCTAGCCAATCCTACTGACATGGATGCTCAAATGGATGGTAAGTTTCCTCAAATGAAAGAAAAAAAAAATGAAAGTCTGCCTTCCTATGTGATATAAATCTGAGAGGATACTAAGTGTTATCATATCCTGCATGAAATAATATAGGGGACAGTGATTCTGCCAAAAAGCCAGAACCTGACAAGCAATACCGAGCTGCACTCTTGCGGGGCCCGCTGCTTTTCTGATACTATTTTGAAAGCTCGTGAAAAGACTCTTGACTAGATTTTCAATTGTAACCGCATCCCTTATAGTCTGGATGTGCCTCTGTCGGAGTACAAGGACAACATGCGACAAAATGGGCTTTTCATCAGGGTACTTCTCACTTGATTTATCTATTCTCAATCTTCATTTTCTTTTGTGTCTGTTACCGGTCATTTGTTGCAGTATCCTGGTTATTGTACCAGACAAGGGCTGATATAAACATGAATGGAAATCTGTTTATTTTATCCGCCAAAGTCGTAGTTTACATTATGGTCGTTTCATGCTATCATGCAGTATCCTGGTTATTGTACCAGACAAGGGCTGGTTGGTATCAGTATTAATTGGAAACTTGGGAATATCTGGTTGGTGGTTTGCAGAATTTTAACCCAAACTGAGTCTTGACTGAATATCCAAAATTAGGAATTGCCGATAGTAAAATTAGACAAAATATTGGTTTGACAAAATGGTACCAGCATAATTGTTTGACAAAATATTTTTTTGTAACTTTTTTTTATAATTGTTAAAATTATAGTGGCAGCAGAGATATTGAAAGCGATATGTAGTGCTAAAATCCAAATTACAAGTATATAAATTGATGTTATCTAAGCGGCTCTTGAATTGAGAAATAATTAGAAAAAAATAAAAAAAAATGAGAATTTGTAAAATTTATTTGGTACACATCCTATTTACTCTATAATCAACACAGATGATATATGCCTTGCCATTTTCCTAACTTATTAGTTACATCGCATACATATACATAGATGACATGTGTTACTTTGCAGTCTAGCCGGTACCAGCAAAACCGAGATCGGTTTACCGTCATCTGCTCCGGCGCCGAAGAGGGGCCCACCCAAGCCAACCGCATCCTTGATATTATCCTCCAATTTATTGAGCGGCACCCCCGGCTCATCCTTGTCAGACCTTATGGCCATCCTCGGTGGATCTTCTGTGGCATCACCGGGCGCAGTGTGGTAGGTGGTGGCGGTGAAAGATCCCTTCGGTTGTGCTCCTTGCACGTCTGACATTAATTTTTCTTTTCTTTTCTTTTTGTTTTTGTTTTTTTTGTTATTATTGGAAAACTGATACTGACGGGAAAATAAATCGAAGCAGCAAGTACTGAACCTGAACCTGAACTAGAGTAAGATTTGATTTGTAGAAAACTAGAAATGGAACGAAAGAAAAAAGAATTGGGAAAGATTGATATACTAGCTAAGGGATATATTTGGGGGCAACCCGACACATAGGAGAGTTGACTGCCGCGTGTCAGGAAGATTTAAGGATCGTGGGACGCGTGTAATTGTAATTGCAAAGCACTCTGTCTGGCTGGGCCTTGACGCTTCATCTTGGGCCTATAATAAAAATTGCATTTTGTTTCAATTTTAAAAATTGAGGGCCGACAACGGATCCAAAAGAATTTGTGATGATCATTCTACTTGGTCCGGTACGGGTTATTAATTGAATAAATAAAGAAAAGGGTATATAAGAAAGGATTTTAAATTTTGATGGGATATTGGATATTTTGATGTTTTGATTGGGATATTGAATATTTTGAAAATTTGATGGGTGCACCGGCAATTAACCCTTTTATATAATACTTCCAACCATTCTAGCTAACAGAAATTTCAGCTATAGAAAATATTAGTGGAACGTGTTAGGTGGGTCAAAGATAGTGGACAGGTGTCACCATGAAAGTTCGGTACAAAAGAACTCACCTTTTTTGTTTATTTATTTATATATTATTACTGATTTGCACTAAACCCATACTTATTTAGGGAATTAAACTTTAATAATAAAATACTAAGTTTCCAATAAATATATCGTTGAATAAATTTCAAACCATGTTAAACTGAAATGAAACATATATAATCACTTATAATGTACAAATTAAATTTAAAATAGCTCTTCATATTAATTTGCAAAAATTCAAAAATAATCTCTACATATTATAACTACTTTATAATTATTTCTTCAATTACATGTTTTAAGTCAAATAAAATTTTCAAATCAAAAGTTGGGATGTTACAATAGGTAACAATCATATTTTCTGGTTAAAAATTGTAAAAATGGTTGGTCTTTTATGAATCTAGTTTGAAAGTTCTACGCAATTATAAGCATGTGCGTAAAATATAATTAATATAGGATTTCTGCTGTAATTAAAGACCAGACAGCTTTTTTAAATTTAAAAATTTAAAATCATTTATTGTAAATTATTTGTAGTTTAAAATATTTAGAGGGCAAGAATCAGTTTTAGTCTACTAGTAAAGGCACATGTCCTCTGACTTAGAAGGTTATTAGTTCGAAACCCAGATGAGAAAAA